>CM054157.1:34953291-34958291 GCA_028751875.1 Rapana venosa | reverse complement strand
GGGCATAAGGACAGTAAGCGTTGGAGATGCTCTCCAAAGGCCAACCAGCCCCCAGGGCTGCAGCACATAAGGACTGTGCGAATCAAGCCTCCTGGTCAGAGAGTCATAGTCGATCACTAAAGACTAAGCTGTAAAGTGGAATTCCATGAGTGGGAAAGCCACTGGTCATACAGCCTCTCACTTTGCTGTTGCCCCCAGCGTCAATGGTTTAACCAAGAACTGTGATAAACCCCAGGCGCTGGTCGGCCTAGCGCTTACTTACACAGTAGCTGATCAAGATGGCTAGGGTCGTGGTAAAGGCGGCATGTACACAGAGGCTGGCGTCGTTTTCCTTTTCTTTTTCTTTCTTTCTGTCTTTCTGTCTTTCTGTCTGTCTTTCTTTCTTTCTTTCTTTCTTTCTTTCTTTCTTTCTTTCTTTCTGTGCTTCTTTCTGTAATGGAGAAGAGAGGCCATGACGATGACGCTGAAGTTGCAGGTGAGGACGGCTGGAGCCCTGCACGGACGTCTGCAGCGTCAGTTTGAATGGATAAAACAGAAAGAGATGTTGACATGACAGTCATGGCGGAATGGACAGTCTGCAGCGTCAGTTTGAATGGAGAAAACAGAAAGAGATGTTGACGTGACAGTCATGGCGGAATGGACAGTCTGCAGCGTCAGTTTGAATGGAGAAAACAGAAAGAGATGTTGACGTGACAGTCATGGCGGAATGGACAGTCTGCAGCGTCAGTTTGAATGGAGAAAACAGAAAGAGATGTTGACGTGACAGTCATGGCGGAATGGACAGTCTGCAGCGTTATTTTGAATGGAGAAAATAATAATAATAATATATGGAATTTATATAGCGCTGAATCTTGTAAAAAAACAAACAAATCGAAAACAGAAAGAGATGTTGACGTGACAGTCATGGCGGAATGGACAGTCTGCAGCGTCAGTTTGACTGGAGAAAACAGAAAGAGATGTTGACGTGACAGTCATGGCGGAATGGACAGTCTGCAGCGTCAGTTTGAATGGAGAAAACAGAAAGAGATGTTGACGTGACAGTCATGGCGGAATGGACAGTCTGCAGCGTCAGTTTGAATGGAGAAAACAGAAAGAGATGTTGACGTGACACTCATGGCGGAATGGACAGTCTGCAGCGTCAGTTTGAATGGAGAAAACAGAAAGAGATGTTGACGTGACAGTCATGGCGGAATGGACAGTCTGCAGCGTCAGTTTGACTGGAGAAAACAGAAAGAGATGTTGACGTGACAGTCATGGCGGAATGGACAGTCTGCAGCGTCAGTTTGAATGGAGAAAACAGAAAGAGATGTTGACGTGACAGTCATGGCGGAATGGACAGTCTGCAGCGTCAGTTTGAATGGAGAAAACAGAAAGAGATGTTGACGTGACAGTCATGGCTGAATGGACAGTCTGCAGCGTCAGTTTGAATGGAGAAAACAGAAAGAGATGTTGACATGACAGTCATGGCGGAATGGACAGTCTGCAGCGTCAGTTTGACTGGAGAAAACAGAAAGAGATGTTGACGTGACAGTCATGGCGGAATGGACAGTCTGCAGCGTCAGTTTGAATGGAGAAAACAGAAAGAGATGTTGACATGACAGTCATGGCGGAATGGACAGTCTGCAGCGTCAGTTTGAATGGAGAAAACAGAAAGAGATGTTGACGTGGCAGTCATGGCGGAATGGACAGTCTGCACAGGACAGAACAGAGGTTCCTTTGCCATCAGACTGTGCACATCACACTGGTTTGTCAGCAGAGCTTCCTTCGTTTGTCAGCAGCGTTTTACTCAGGCAAAAGATGTGATGACAAGAGCTGCTGAAGTAAACAACCAGAAAAGAAGAACCGTATTGTATGTGAGGAGCAGCTGAGACACACAGAGGAAGATGCACACACACACACACACACACACAAACACACGCACACACACGCACGCACACACACACAAACACACGCACACACACGCACACGCACACACACGCACAACACTCTCTCTCTCTTTCTCTCTCTCTCTCTCTACACACACTCTCTCTCTCTTTCTCTCTCTCTCTCTCTCACACACACACTCTCTCTCTCTTTCACACACACACACACACAACACACACACACACACACACACACACACACACACACACACACACACACACACACACACACACACACACACAACACACACACACACACACACACACACATACACACACACACACACACACACACACACACACACACACACACACACACACAACACACACACACACACACACACACACACACACACACACACACACACACACACATGATCATAGCTCAGCTAAAACGACAATTTTGGTCTTTTTCTTTTTGTTTGAGCGACGTATCAAATCATAAAGATCTTAACAAAGTGTGGGAAAAATTTCATGAAATGAGAAAAGGTGTTATTTTACCAAATTGCCCAGTTAAACTTAAAAACAACGATTTTCCAACTAATGTAGAAAAGGCTGAGGCCTTTGCAGATATGTTCTCAGAGTCTATGCGTGTTCAAGGCCTCACACTTAAAAGCAATAAATACAGACAAGCTGAGGAGAAGAAAGAAAAATATAAAGACCCATGTTCTAATAATACTGAATACATCAATGCTCCAATAACAATCAATGAAGTAAAAGATGTATTATTTTCCCTTCCTAATAAGAAAACTTCTGTTGGATTAGATGCCATATCCAATGATATGCTTAAACAGTTACCAGAAAACTTCATTCTTCTGATGCATAAACTTTTCCAAAAGTGTTGGACCGAAGGTACAATGCCAATGAACTGGAAGCAGTCTATTATTGTTCCCATTCATAAGCAAGGAAAGCCTAAAACTGATAAAACTAGTTATAGGCCCATATCACTGACTTCTAACATTGTTAAGCTTATGGAGAAAATTATTCTAAAAAGGCTTGTGTATTACTGTAAGAAAAATAAGGTAGTTCCTGTCAATCAAGCAGGATTTCAAAAAGGTAGATCAGCAATCGATAACTTAGTTAAACTAACAACACAGGTCAAACAACAATTTGCGAGAAGAAAAAATCTACTTGCAACATTTTTTGATGTAAAGAAAGCCTACGACCAAGTTTGGCATGCTAAATTGCTGCATAAACTGAAAACTATTGGCATTTCTGGGCATTTTTTCTATTATATTAAAAGCTTTTTATGTAACAGAAGTATACAAGTGAGAGTAGGGAATGCATATTCAAACTTTAGGTCATTGCATATGGGTTTACCACAGGGCTCAGTTATAGCCCCTTTTCTGTTTAATATATTGATGTATGATTTACCTACAAAACTGTCTAAAGACGTTGTCCTGGTACAATATGCTGATGATATATGTATATGGATGAATGTCACTATGAAGCGTGCTACAACAAAGAGGATGATAAACTATACCAGAAAAGTATATCAAAAAGAGCTAGATAACTTACATAAATATATTTTTGAAAATGGCCTGACATTATCTACAGAAAAAACGCACATTATGCTTTTTTAATAATGGTAGTGATCCAGATACACTGCCACAGTTTACGATGGAGGGGAGCCAATTCAGTATAAAAATATGGTAAAATTTTTAGGCATTCAACTTACATCAAAATTAACTTGGAATGCTCATATTGGATACATTTTAACAAAAGCAAGGAAATGCCTAAATTTTCTTAAAATGGTTAGCAGACAGTCCTGGGGACAAGATATCTTCACTCTTAAATGCTTGTCTAAGTCACTTGTACGTTCCAAACTGTCCTATGGACAAGAAGTCTTTTTCAGTGCTCCTAATTATTTACTTAAAAAACTCCAAAGTATAGATTGTAAGGCGTACAAACTTGCACTTGGGGTACCATTCCATGCATCCACCATAGGAACTTATAAAGAAACTGGGGAACTTCCCCTTGCTGAATACCGACAACTTTCATGCGCCAAATATGTTTTACGGAGCATCAATAGCGAAAATTTTGTCTGTAGTGAATTAAAAGTTCAAGCAGAAACGAATTTTCCAAAAAGGCCAAAACAAATTTCGTGTTTAATGCCTATTGGCACTTATGTATCAGATCTCTTTCAAAAATCTAAACTTAATCAATATGACTTAGAAACACAAAAAGAAGCTTTACCATGTCCTTCATGGGAGATGGATAAAGCCTGTTTTGATATAGAATATATTAATGAAAAAAAGAATGAAAATCAAAACATCATGGTTGCAGATGTTCAGTCGCATATTGCAAATAAGTATGCTGACTGCTTAAAAGTTTATACAGATGGATCTGTTTTAGAAAACCATGACACAGGCTCTGCATTTTGTCATACCAGCACTTAAAATTGAGAAATCGTATTATCTTGGTAAACATCGTTCAATATTTACAGCTGAACTTATTGCAATTCTTATGGCTCTTAACTTATTTCTTGATTTTCCATTTACCTTCTTTCATATCTATGCTTTGTGTTGACTCCAAGTCTGTATTGTATGCTATAAAATCCCCAAACTTCAAGGTCTCCGGAATTATTTTGAAATTAAATATGTAATACACCTCCTAAGTTTAAGAGGTATTCCTGTTTTTTTGTTGGGTGCCCTCTCACGTTGGAATTTTTTCAAATGAGTGGGCTGACAGAGCTGCAAAAAAGGGGCAAGACATGACATAGAATCGATAGAACTGGATGTACCCTTATCTCTACAGGAGGGATACCGAATATTAGAACAAACTTCATGGGGTAAGTTTAAAGAATCTGATCAATTCAATGAACGATATTTTAAAAGTTGTCTGACCACTGCCCATATTTCTTGTTATGGGGCTCCTTCTCAAATAGATTCGCGTTTTATATCCGTGAGAAGGGTTAATTCACTATATTTTAGAATGAAATTAAATGCATTCCTTACAAAATTTTGTAAACATGTAAGATGTCTATGTGGGGATCATATTTCCAATACTCATATCATATTTGAGTGCCCTATTGTAAAACCTTTTTTACCTACATTTTCTGAACAGTCTCTGGAAACT
>CM054157.1:34928291-34950791 GCA_028751875.1 Rapana venosa | reverse complement strand
TACAGGTGACTTTGGACACAGTACACGGTATACAGGTGACTTTGGACAGTCAGTACACGGTATGCAGGTGACTTTGGACAGTCAGTACACGGTATACAGGTGACTTTGGGGACTCATACTGGCCCAAAGGGTACAGGGGTTCATGTGTAGGTCAACACCAGGTCAGCATTGAACGCCTCGGTCAATCCACAAACATCTGTTAGCTTCAGAATACATAATGTTGCCTTGCCCTGCCTTGTCTTGCCTTGCCTTGCCTTGCCCTGCCTTGCCCTGCCCTACCTTGCCTTGCCTTGCCTTGCCCTGCCTTGCCCTGCCTTGCCTTGCCTTGCCTTTCCTTGCCTTTCCTTGCCTTGCCCTGCCTTGCCTTGCCCTGCCTTGCCTTGCCTTGCCTTGCCTTCCTTGTTCTGCCCCCTAGTCACCATGTTTAGCCGCTGTATGGGCCAAAGGTCTGGGTTTAACATGTGCGCAAAACCGCTGCCACATTAGGTCAAAGTTAATGTTGAATAAAAAAATGTCCGCTCTTGACCATGGAGGGAAGACACTTTCTTTCATCAGGTTATGCACTGACTCTTTCATCAGGTTATGCACTGACTCTTTCATCAGGTTATGCACTGACTCTTTCATCAGTTTATGCACGGACTCTTTCATCAGGTTATGCACTGACTCTTTCATCAGTTTATGCACGGACTCTTTCATCAGGTTATGCACTGACTCTTTCATCAGTTTATGCACGGACTCTTTCATCAGGTTATGCACTGACTCTTTCATCAGGTTATGCACTGACTTTCATCAGGTTATGCACTGATTCTTTCATCAGGTTATGCACTGACTCTTTCATCAGGTTATGCACTGATTCTTTCATCAGGTTATGCACTGACTCTTTCATCAGGTTATGCACTGACTCTTTCATCAGTTTATGCACGGACTCTTTCATCAGGTTATGCACTGACTCTTTCATCAGGTTATGCACTGACTCTTTCATCAGGTTATGCACTGACTCTTTCATCAGGTTATGCACTGACTCTGTCGTCAGGTTATGCACTGACTCTTTCATCAGGTTATGCACTGACTCTTTCATCAGGTTATGCACTGACTCTTTCATCAGGTTATGCACTGACTCTTTCATCAGGTTATGCACTGACTCTTTCATCAGGTTATGCACTGACCGAGGACGTCAGGAACCCTGTGTGTGGGTGATCTGTAATGAGCTACGTGGCATATCAAACAAACTGGAAAACACCTAGAGTAGATGTCAGTTTTACCAGGGTCTCTCCGATTCCTTCAGGTGAACACGAGCCATCTCGCTTTGATCGTGGCCACACAGGCATCGACCCCAGAGATCATACACTGGACCCCGTGTCAGGCCTGGGACCTTCTGGAACGAAAGTTAGAGAGAGAGAGGGAGGGAGGGAGGGAGAGAGAGAGAGAGAGAGAGAGAGAGAGAGAGAGAGAGAGATATAGAGAGAGAGAGAGAGAGAGAGAGAGAGAGAGAGAGAGAGAGAGAGAGAGAGAGGGGGATTTTTTTTCCTTCTAAATTGTAATAAGCCCATTCAGAAGGGAGAAGGGAGCAGCGGGAAGGGGACTGGGCCCAGTACGCACATGGAAGACAGCATCGGGATTGTGGCCCAGGCGATGGTCATGGCATGGACGCCACGTCCTGGTAAAGTTAATAAACACAGAGACAGGTCCACAGTCAGACAGATTCTCACTGGCTTGTGCTGTTTTGTATAAGTGTTGTCAAGTCAAGTCAAGTCAAGAACACTTTAATAAGTTGGGTTATTATTAAGATGTATCCCTAAGGGCGGGGACTGGATGTAAAAAAGCTCATGAGTGCTTATTCATTATCCTCGAAATAAAAGAATTTGTCATTGTCATTGTCATTGTTACAGAAGACACGTGAGGAGAACCCGAGCTGGCCAGTCCTTGCATGCAGCTGTCGGGTTATTTATTCTCTCTCTCTCTCCTCTCTCTCCCCTCTCTCTCTCCTCTCTCCCCCTTCTCCTTCTCTCCCCCTCTCTCTCCTCTCTCTCTTTTCATGTTCGGGAAATCCATGCCATGATGACTTTTTTGGGTTTGAAATTTTTTGTTCTGGGGTATTTGTATTATGTGTTTTGTGCCTGGGGGCCCCCCCTCCACTGTCCATTTGTGAATGGGAAATTTTGGGTTTATCACAAAAAACCCTTTGTCATTGTCATTGTCATTGCCCCTTTTGGTAAATTTTTTTTTTTCTTCTCTTCTCTCTCTCTTCTCATTCTCTCTCTCTTCTCTCTCTTCTCTCTCTCTTCTCCTCTCTCTCTCTCTCTCTCTCCCCTCTCTCTCTCTCTTCTCTCTCTCCCTCTCCCCTCTCTCCTCTTTTCTCTCTTTCTCTCTCTCTTCTCCCCCTCTTTTGGCGGGCCTGGTGGTTGGGAGTGATGCGCTGGGGACTGCTGCCCCGATTTCAAAATCTTTTTAAGAGGATTTTTTCTTGGGGTTACTTCGTCCCGTTTCCACCCCCCCAAACCCCTCCAAAGCCCTTTAGAAAAAAAATAAAAACCCGGGGTTTCCCGGGTGTCCCCAAAACGCACGCAGAAATCTTGGACACTTTTTAAACCCTTTTCTGCTTTTCAAAAAAATTTTAGGCCTTTGTTTCCCGAGGGGAAAGGGAAATGACAAATTTAAAAAACTTTTAAACACACGGGGACTAGATGAAAAAAAAGCACATTTGTCCCTTTTTAAATTATCCTCGAAATAAAAGGGAAAAAACCCACCAAACTTCCATGTTTCAATGTAGAACTTTGGGGTGGGCATTACATACATACACTATACTACCTAAAAACACAATACAACACCCCACATACAGCAAATATTACCACAATACAAAACAAAAAACCCCAATAAAACACAATCCAAAAAAACAAAATTTAAAACCCAAAATTCCAAAACAACCCCAATTTAAAAAAAAATAAAAAAAAAACCAAAAATACAACACAATACAAAACAAAAAAATAAAAAAACAATAAAACAAAACCCAAAAAAACAACACAATAAAACCAATCCAAAAAAACCCAAAACAACCCAATCCAAAACAACACAATACAACACCCCCCAAAAATACAAACAATGAAACACTATCCAAAAAACCAATAAAACAAAAACCAAAACCCAACCAATACAAAACAACCCAAAAAACAACACAACCCAAAAACCCAAACACAATACAAACACAATAAAAAAACAAAACAATACAACACAATAAACAAAACAAAACCCCAATAAAAACAAAAATTCAAAAAAACACAATAAACCCAAAATTACAAAACAAAAAAACCCAAAACAACAAAATACAAAAAATTCAACAAAATTTACAACACAATAAAAAACCCCCAATAAAAACAAAATTTGGCCCCCCAAAATTAAAAAAAAACAACAAAAATCCCAAAAAATTTCCCAAACAAATAAAAAACAAACAATACAACACAATTTAAAACAATACAAAAAAAACAAATCCCTTTACAATATAACACAATAAACTAAAAAGCAAGAAAAACGCAGCCACTGCACCCGTCAGTCCTTCCTCAAAAACCCTATTGTGTCAGTGCACCCCCCAACACACACACACACAAACACAACACACACACAACACACACAACACACAACCACCCCAACACACACACCACAACCACACACACACCCAAACACACACAAACACACCCCCAACGTGTGTGTCCTGAGGTTTCCCTTTTGTTGTCTATTTTGTCCGGTGCTGAAAAGTTGACTCTGAGAGCAGATTTAAAATGTGTAAGGTGGGGGGGGGGGGTGGGGGGGGGGGGGGGGAGGGGGGGGTTTTGGGTGCGTCATGCGTGTTGATGAGGGTAATGGAGGCTGGCACGGTTTTGGCCGTTCGGGAAAGGGCCGGGGCAAAAAGGACGGGCCCAAAAGTCAGCGGTTAGGGTTCACTTCATGAAAACCCTTTCCTAAAAGTAGGGGGGAGAATGCTCCTGTCTGCTGTGATCCCTGAAAACCAGGTGTGGCGTTTTGGCCTGATATTTTTTTTTTTTTCCTGTCAGAAAGATCAATACAAGACGGGGTCACGGGGAAAACTGCAGGTTTTTCAGGCCCAATTGTCTTTATGGCATTGTCTTCAGATCCTAAAACATGGGTGGGAAACTTTCATGTTAGAAAAAACTTTCGTGTTGATACAATGATGGTGGTGAAATGAAAATTTGGTGACGATGATGATCAAATGTGATGGTGCGGTGATCACCACCTGGATGGTGACGAGGGATGATCCACTGTTTGGTTTGGGGAATGCCCGATTAAACAAATTCCGACGATGACGTGAAGAAGAAAAATTTTGTTTAGTTTTTTTTTTTTTTTGAAGATAACAGAAATAAGCCTTATGGCTTTGGTTTTTACCCAGTCCCCACATTTGTGTCACTAAAATGATATTGACGAAAGAGATGATAAGGAGGAATTTTGTAGTGAGAATGTTTGTCCTTTGGTGTCCAAACGATGACCCCCAAAAAGCGAGGAGGCAGTGCTGTTTTGGTTTTTCTGGGCAAAAAATTTGATTATAGTGGGATCCCTTGCCCACAGTACACCCCCACTCTCTCGGCCAAGTGGGAAAGGCAGTCAGATTTGGAGATGCCCCCAAAAAGGCCAACCAGCCCCCAGGGCTTGCGAAACAAAAAAGGACTGTGCGAGTCAAGCCTCCTAGTCGAGGTCATAGTTGATCACAAAAGGGACAAAGCTGTACAGTGGAATTCCATAAGTGGGAAAAGACGGTTTTCAGCCTCTCCCCTTGTTTGTTGCCCCCAGGGTCAAGGGTGAATAAAAGGGAATTTTAAAATAAAGCCCGGGGAGATGTTGAAGATGTTGCGGCTGCATGGGTGTTAACGTTGTTGATAAACGGGGTATTTGTTTTCACTGAAATGTTTACTTGCTTTTGTTTTTGGTGTTGAGTCTTTTTCTTTTACCCACTTTTTAAAACACACATGCAGGGTTGCACACAAAAAGGGACATACACACTCACTCACATCTCAATCAGTAAACCCCATTTCACTAAAGTCATTTCACCACCACACACACCACACACACACACCTCCACACACACACCACCACACACACACAAAAACCACACACACACCCACAACACACACACCCACAAACACCACACCCCAACCACACACACACACACCACACTAAGTTATGTTTTGTACAATATTTTTAAAGGGAAAAACCCCCCAAAAAAAAAGGGGGAAAAATTTTTTTGGGGGTTAATAAAAAAAACCCCCTACTCATAGACTGTTTTTCCCCCAAAGGCCCCAAAAAACAATCTCTTAAAAAAAAAAAGGGGGTTCTTGGGTTTTCTGAAAGAAATTTGGGGTAAAAATAACCTCCCATCTTTTTAAAAATTTCAGCCCCCTTCAAAACCCAAAAAAAAACCCATTGAGGACTTGAAAGTCCTTTTTTTTAAAAGGGAAAGGTTACCTTAAATCTGGTCTCTTTGTTTTTTCCCTCCCTTTTGGTTTTTTTGTATTTTCTTCATTTTTTCTGTATGACTTAAGTTTTGTTTATACGTCTTTTTTTTTTTTTTATTTTGTTTTTGGAGTCTTTGTCTTTTGTTGTTTTTTTTTTTTGGTTTTTTTCAATTTTCTTTTTTTTCTTATGACTTGAGCTTTTGTTTTTGCCTTGATTTGTTTTATCATGTTTTTTTTAGTTTTTGGATTTATATTTTAAAAATCCCAATATTTTTGTTTTCAACATGTGTAACATTTTTTTTGAATGCTTTTTTTTATGTAATTTTCTTGATTTTTGTTTTTTGGGAACAGGATGAAAAAAAAGTTTTTATAAACTTAATATTTTACCCTAAATAAAAAACCTTTTTGACTTTGGTTTTTATTTATTTGGGTCACATCGCATTTTTCACGTGGACTAGATGAAAAAATAAAATTACCTGAGTGCTTATTACATTGTTTGAAATAAAATGAGACTCCCAAGGGAGGCAATTTTTAGGGGTTTGGGAAGGAAAAGGGGGAAACCCACACCACAATTTTTGAACAGCAATTCATAGAAATATGTGTGTACGGGAAAATCCGGGCCCCAAAAGAATACCGGGCCCAAAGGGAAAAGCAGCTTTCCTTGTCCCCTCTTTTTTTGCCCTCCAGTACATCTTATTTGCTGTGTGGGTGGAGGGTTTCTCTCTGGGCCCTTCCCCCCCAACCCCCACCCCCTAAAAAAAATTATTTTTAACGCCACGGGGAACCCGGGCAAAGACACCACCCGAATGCCAGCTTTTTCGGCCGTTTGGCCCAAGTTGAAGGGGGTTTTTGTGTTTTTCATGTAGCTTCAGGGGTTGATTATCTTGCTTTTCCGCGTAACGAAGCTGATATATTTATTTCAAATTAAATTTGAAAGTAAAAAGCTTTAAAGATGCATTATTGCATTTTGCAAAAAAATTTTCATTTGCCCTGCAACTATTGGTGTTTTTAAACCCTTTCTGATTTGATACCCTTTTAACAGCGAACCCCTATAACTTTCGGTAATAAAACTTTCAAAACTTCAAACAAAAACTAAACACTTCATGATTGAAAAAAAAAGGATATGCACCGGAGTTTGAAAAACCGTATACTTTGATTAACCACAGTTGCCCCTTGAGAGGAGATATTAAAAAATTAAAACCAAGTGGTCCCAAAAACACATTTTCTGGTCTGTTTGCACCCAAGCAAGCTTGCAAGCTGTTAGTATGAGGGAAAATAAAAACTATCTTAATGCAAAAATTTTTATCCAAAACTAACATTTTCCCCTTTCTTATATTCATACAAAAAAAAAGCCAAAACATACCTTTAGAGTTATTTTTTTAAAGGTTCTGTTTGGGTTTTTAAAATTTATTTAAATAATTAAAACTTTTTTAAAAAAAAAGAAGCCAGTTAGGTAAACTATGACTCACACAGCTTAAAATTTTCCCACTATTTAATATAAAACTGTTTTATTGATCTAAAAAAAAAGTATACCCCCGCATTTTCTTAAATTTCCACAAAGAAAAATTTTTTATTAAAGATTTTTTTTAAATAAAAATTTTGAACTACTTTTTTATTGCATTTTTTAGGTAACATTTGTACTTTCCCTCATGAGGCAATAGAGAAATTTTTGGGATTAAAACAAAAATAGAGAACTTTCATTGTGGCTAAAATGATTGAGTCAAGATCAGTATTTAAACTTTCTTTATCCATAAATTATGAGAAAAAAAATAGGGCCCTTAAAAAAATTTTATTATTATTGATTTTTTTTCCCAGATAAGCCCAAATATTCCCATTTCAGAGGATAACTGGGCCGAAATATTGAATGACTAAAAGAATCATTAAGCCCTTTTCATGTAGAAAACCCTTAAAAAAAACATAAAAAATTTAGAAAAAACCCCCAAAACTTTTTTTAAAAATTTTGGCATACATCGGGGATTTTGGAAAAATTAAACACTTTTTGATAATATTTTTTTAAAAAATTATAAAAAATAAAAAAAAATATATCGAAAGATAAATAAGGGACGTTTGGGGAGAAAAATGAGAAAACTAAATTATATTTCGACCAAAAGCTGGTTTTTGGGTTTTTGGTGTTTTAAGCTAAGAAATGTAGCCGTGGGCCCCCCCCGGTTACAAAAAGAATACACACACTGCCCCCCAACACCCCCCCACAAGGCCCTCGCACCACAAATGCCCACGCAACGCGGAATAAACGCTACCCCTGGGAAGAAGCCAGTGGTCTTTTTCCCCAGCACCCCTTGAAACTGTGGATTGGGGCCCAAAGCGTAAAAAGCCAAATTTGAAAAAAGAAAGCCTGGTCTTTAAAGGGACAGCAGAAAACCTTGCGGGACACCCCTTACAGTGGGGCTTGGGTTGTGTGTGTGGGTGTGTTGTTGGGGTGTTTTTGTGGGGTTTTTTTGGGGTTTGTGTGGGGTTTTGTTTTTGGCCGGGGGGTGTTGTGGGGTTGGGTGTTTTTTTGTGTGTGTGCCCTGGTGGTGTGTGTGGGGAAGGGGGGCCTAAAGTGTGTGTGGGGGTGATTTTGGGGGCCGGGTTTTTTGTTTTTGGGGTGTGGGGTGTGTTTGTTGTTTTCCTGATTTGGGGGGGTGGTGTGGGGGGCGTGGTGTTTAGGGTGTGTTTTTTGTGTGGGGTTTGTGGCGTGTTGGTGTGTTGTTTGTGTGGGGTTTTGTGCCTGAGTTTAAATTTCCCTTGTCCCAAAACCCCCCCCCCCCCCCCCCTTTTTTTTTAAAACCCCCCCCCCCCCCAACCCCCCCCCCCTCCCCTCCCCCCCCCCCCCCTTCCCCCCCCCCCCCCCCCCCCCCCCCCCCCTTTTCCCCCCCCCTCCCCCCCGTTTCTCCCCCTCCCTCCCCCTGTAGAGGAGGGGAGGAGGACAGGGAGTGGGCGGTAAATTGGTCCCAGGGAAGGGTCGCAGATGGACAAAAAGGTTTACCTTTCCCAGCGCCCAGTGTGTACGCACTTTTCTTTTTCCCTTTTTCCCATCGTTTTTCATCATCTTACAGCAGCAGAGGCGAAACCCAGCAGCGGGCACTCCCAAACCCCAGAAACCCAGTTTCCCCTTTTCTATCGCTCGCATCAGTGGTTGCTGAACCTTCAGAAAAAGGGGGGGGAGTGTTGTGGGGAAAACTCTACCTCCCCCAATTCGTGTTGAAAGCATTCTGTTTTGCCCTTTTAACATACAAGTATGGGAAAAACAGCTAGGGTAAAATTTGGGTGCATAAAAAAAACTGATGAAACCTGTTTGCCCTTTAACGCCCTCACTATTTCCCGAGTAGGGAAAAGGGACAGTGTCAAAAGAAAAATGGACATCATATGGGTTTCCTTTCCCCCGTGTCTCCCAAAGGGTAGGGGAAAAGTGACGACTTTTAAAAAAAGGGGAAGGGAAAACAAAAAAACCCCATGACGCCCCACTGCTACAGGCACTGACTGGAGCAAAAAAGTATGAAAAAACTAAAGGGGCATCGCAAAAAGGACATGGTTTTTTTTGTTTTTTTTTAATGGAATGTCACTGTCAGGGGCCCCCTCCCTCCAATACACACCCCCCCCGTGTTAAAAGGGGGGGAGGGGGGGGGGGGGCCGGGGAAGTGAGCCCAAGCGGGAAAACTGGTTTTTGGGGAAATGGGGGGGGTTTTTGAGGGCGGCGGTGGGGTCAGTGTGGCTTTGGGGGGATAGTTTGTGGCGTGCCTTCAACGTCATGAGCTGATAGAAAACAGAGTTTTCCCATTTGGGTGATTTTTTGAGGGAAATGGATTTGGTTCTTTTAAAAGTCAACACTGGAAATGTTTTTAAATTGTGGATTTCAACACTGCACTGAATAGCTTGTTCTCCAAAGTAAAAAACTGGAAACTGACTATAAAATTGTTCTCCGTAAACCGGGGCCCCGGGTTTTTTGCTTTTTCTCCAAAGTCAACATGGACTGACTATAGATTTGTTCTCTGAATTTAAAACACTGGCACTGACTATAAAACTTGTTTCTCTGAAGTCAACCCAAGGGCCCTTGATTTATAGACTTTTTCTCTGAAGTCAAAAAACGGGGACGGGGGGGGATTTATAGACTTGCTCTCTAAAAGTCAACACGGCAGGGACTATGGGACTTGTTCTCTGAAGTCAACACTGGCATGTATGACTTGTGAAGTCAAAACCCGGGCACGGGGACTATAGACTTGTTCTCTGAAGTCAACACGGCACTGCCTTTTAAAATTGTTTTTTGAAGTCAACACGGGCCCAACTGACTAAAGCTTGTTCTCTGAAGTCAACAGGGGGCACTGCCTTTAGTTGTTCCCCAAAGTCAAAAATGGCACTGACTTTAAAATTTGTTCTCTAAAGCAACACGGGGCCTGATTTTTGACTTGTTCTTTGGGTCAAAAACGGGCATTTGACTATAGACTTGTTTTTCTGAAGTAAAACCGGGGCGTGACTATAGATTTGTTCTCGGGAAGTAAACCCTTGGCACTGATATAGATTTGGGTTCCTAAAGTCAAACTGGCATTGACTATAGACTTGTTCTCCAAATTTCACAAAGGTCCGACTATAGCCCTTTTTCCCTTGAAGTAAACATGGCAGGGGGATATAGATTTGGGGGAAGTCCACACGGGCCCCCTGACTATAGACTTGTTCCCCCAAAGTCAACACTGCACTGACTATAGACTGTGGATTTAAAACAGGGGCATGACTAAAAGACTTGTGGGGGTCAACACTGGAAAGGATTATGGGATTGTTCTCGGAAGGGCCAACACTGGACTGACTTTTGGACTTGCTCTCTGAAGTAAAAAATGGCACGGGGATATAAAATTGTTCTCGGGAAGTCAACACTGGGCACTGCTATGGGACTTTTTTGAGCCCAACACTGGCCTGATATAGACTTGTGAAGCCCAACACTGGCAATGACTTGACTTGGTCTCTGAGTCAACACTGGCCCCAGACTAAAGTTTGTGAAGTCAACATTGGCATGCCTATGACTTGTTCCCCAAAGTCAACACTGGCCTAAACTAAGTTTTGTTCCCCAAAAAGTTTTACACAGGTCCGGACTATAAAATTGGGTTCTCCAAATTTCTAAAATGACATGACTATAGACTTGTTTCAAAGTAAAACACTGACATTTGATTTATAGACTTTTTGGAGTCAACATTTTGGCCCCGGGCTATAGATTGTTCTTTGAAGTAAAAACTGGCACTGACTAAAAGATTTTTGGCCCAAAAAGTTACACTGGTCCGGGATTTTGATTGTTGTCTGAAGTCAAACCACTGGCATGATTTTGTTTGGGTGAAGTCAACACTGGCAAAAGACTATAGACTTGTGAAGTAAACATGGTAATTCTATGTTTTGGTTGTCTGAAGTCAACACGGGCCCCTGTTTTTGACTTGTTCTCGGAATTTTAACAGGACACGGGACTTTGGACTTGTGAAGTAAAAAAACACGGGGCACTATGCTAACTCCCTACACTAGGGTTACGTTACATTTCCTTTCTTATCCCTAACAAACACCACTACACCAAACTGAAATAGGCACTTTTTAAAACCCCTTCACTACACTCGCTACCCTCCATACGTACACTACGTACCAAACAACACTACATACCTACGCTAAAATCCCACTAAAATACACTACCCCAAACCCTAGGGCAAACCCCTTCGCTACCACGGGAAAGGGAAAGGGTTTCGCAGGAGGGTTTAAAGACTTTTTTCCCTTGCCAAAAAGGTAAACCCGTGAGGTTCGTTTCCCCAAGCCTCCCCCCTTCTTCCCAGTTTGAAAAAAAAATCGAACTGAATGTAAAAGTCATTCGGATGAGACTATAAACGAGGGCCCCGTGTGGGAAGGGCATGCAAAACATCTTCCGCAAAGCTAAATCCTGGGTTCCCCCCTTTCGAAAGAGTAGGACATTGTGTGCCGGTGGGAAAAAGTGACAAAATTTACAAAAAACCCCATACAAAACGGGGACAGGTTTTTAAAAAGCCATGGGGTGCTTATTGCATTATCCTTTGATAAAAAAAGAAAAAAATAAAAAAAACAAAAAAAAAACACTTCAATTCTCCAAAATACATTTCACTTTCACTACGCTCAACGTAACTCGGTACACTACAATTCATTTAAAATACATTGGCCCACACAACATATGCTTTTTCTACACTACTACACTGCCTACACAAAACTCATACACTACACTAAAAATACATACGCTTCGCTATACTACACCACTATGCTAAAACTACCTGCATACCCCCTACGTAAAATACACTACACTATCCTTTTTTTTAACTTTAAAAATTTCTAAAAACACTACCCCTACACTTCACTACGGTACTTTACAAATTTCCTTTTTTACACTTCACTACACTTCGCAAAACTACCCTTAAAAACACTGATCTACACATACTACATAACTGGCTACACTAAATGCTTAAAACTACCTGCACTAACACCTAACTTTTTACACTCCCTCCACCAACCCCATGCTGCACTTCCCTACATTTCATTACACTTCACTTCCTAACTACTCTAGACTACACTTCACTGCCCCTACACTTTCACTGCACTACACTACACTTACATAAATACACTAAACTAGACTAAGGGAATTTTACATTTCACTACGTAATTACACTACACACACTACACGATCTAAACTAACCCACGCTAACCCACACGCACTGAAATACCTTACCAAACTTTATAAACTTCCTTTCCCCTACCTACAGTTAAAACTTCAGTACATTCACTACAATTCACTACACACACTACCCCTTCAATGCACTGCCACTTCAATACACTACATACATTACAATCAATAAACTAAACTTAAATACACCACCCCTTTTTTATACACCCCACTAGGTTTCCTACCCCTTACTTCACTACGCTACCTGGGGCTACATCATACCTACACTACACCAAAGGGTACACTACACTACGTAAAATACACAATGCTACCCCTACATACACTACGCTACACTACAAATACAATAGCAACCTGACTACACTACGCTTTCGTAACTACAAATACGCTAAGGGTGTACACTTTTCTACCCCTACACTACCTACCTGATTTTAATTACACTGTACTACCCCTACACTAACCCAAAACATGACTACACTTCATACATACACACGCTGGGACTACACTACTTTCCCTACACTAGCTGGCTACACTACATTAACTACACTACATAAACTTCTCTAGACTATTTCTAGGAAAACACTGCACTACACTACCACACTACACTACACAAAACTTCATACACTACAATACACTACACTATTTCTTTCATGATTACACTAATTTAGGGCTAAATTTTCTCTACCTTTTCCCCTTTCAGTTTGTTTCCCCTCACGCACCAAACGACACGCACTAACCCACACTACCAAAACTCCCCTACGTACATGCACTACCTTTCAATTTTACTACACTACATACACTACACTGCACTTTCACTACAAATACAATCCCCTACACTTTCATTCACTACCCCTTCCCCTCAATACACTCACTACCTTCATACACTAACTACAAATTCACTACTCCCCTAATCTTCTTACTTTAAGGGAAACTGCATACACTTAATAGCTGGGGTCTGTTGCTTGTCTTTGTTTGTCTGTTGCCTGCTGCCTTTTTGTTGTCTGTCGTCTGCCTGCCCGACTGTCTGTTGGGTTTTCCTGTCTGTCTCTTTGTCTGTCTGTCTGGGTGTCGGTCTTTCTGTCTGTCTGCCGGGTTTTTGTGCCTTTCCTGCCCGTTTTTCTGTCTTTTTGTTGTGTGTCTTATGCTGTCGGTCTTGATGCCCGTCTGCCTGTTTTTGTCTTTTTGCCTGGCCCGCCTGCCTGGCCCGTTGTCTGTCTTTTGTTCGTCTGCCGGGTTTTCTGTCTGCCCGCCCGTCTGGGTTTCCTGGGCTGTCTGTTTTGTCTGTGTGTTTGTCAGTCTGCCCGTCTGTGTGTCTGGGGTGCTGTGTGTTGTCTGGGTGTCGTCACTTTGTGTGTCTCTGTGGGGGGTGTGTGTCTGTTTTCTGCCTGTCTGCCTGCCCGTTTTTTCTGTCTGTGTGTCTGTTAAATCTGCCTTTTTTGCCTGGGCTTGTGTCTGTTTTTGTGTGTTTTGTTGTATGTCTGTGTATCTGTTGTCTGTTGTCTTCTGTTTCTGTCTGTCTTTCTGTTGTGTGTCTGTCCCGCTGCCTGTTGTTGTGGGTCTGTCCTTTTGTTTTCTGTTTTTTTTGTGTGTCTGTGGGATCTGTTGTTTGTCTCTCTTTTGTCTCTTGTCTGTCTGTCTGTTGTTTTGTCTCTCTGTGTGTCTCTCTGTTTGTCTGTCTGTGGTTGTCTGTCTCTCTGTCTGTCTCTCTGTCTGTCTCTCTGTCAGTGTGGGCTGTCTGTCTGTGTGTCCCGTCTCTCTGTCTTTTGGGGGGGGCCTGTCTGTGTGTCCCTGTGTGTCTGGTGTTTTTGTGTGTGTTTTGTCTGTCTCTCTGTCTTCTGTCTCTCTGGGCTGTGTGTTTGTTGGGCTCTCTGTCTCTTGTCGGGTGTTTTGTCTGTTCTCTGTTTGTGTGTCTCTCTGTCTGTCTGTCTGTTTTTCTGTCTGTTGGGCTGTCTCTTGTCTGTGTGTTCTCTGTCCCGTCTGTCTGTGTTTTTCTCTCTGTCTGTTTGTCTGTGTGTCTCTTGTCTCTCTGCTTTTGTGTCTGTGTGTCTCTTGTGTGTCTCTGTGTGTTGTCTTCTGTCTCCCCGTGTGGGCTGTCTCTCTGTGTGTGTTTCTGTCTGTTCTCTGTCTGTCTGTCTCTTTTGTTTTGTCTTTCTCTTCTCTATCTGTCTTCTCTCGTGGGCTGTCTGTCTGGGAGGTTTTCGCTTTTTGTTTTCTCTCTCTGTGTCTGTCTGTTTCTCTGTCTGTCTCTCTGTCTGTGTGTCTCTCCGTCTCTTGTCGTGGTCCGTTCTCTGTCTGTGTGTCTGTCTCTCTGTCTGTCTCTCTGTCTGTCTGTTCCCCCTTTGTCTGTCTGTCTTCTTCTGTTCTTGGTGTCTGTCTGTCTTGTTTTTGTGTCTTTGTGTCGGGCTGTCTCTCTGTCTGCCTGTCTGCTGTTTGTCTGTCTGTCTCTTGTCTGTCTGTCCCCTTGTCTCTCTGTCTGTGTGTCTGTTTTCTCGGGCTGTCTGTCGGGCTGTCTCTCTGTCTGTTGTCTCTTTTTCTGTCTCTTGTGTGTCTGTTTGTTATTGTGTTTGTCTCTGTGTGTCTGTCTGTGTGTCTCTTTTCTATCTCTCTGTCTGTCTGTTTTGTCTGTCTGGTGTCTGCTGTCCTTCTGTGTGTCTCTCTGGGCTGGGTTTTCTCTCTGTCTGTCTCTCTGTCTGTCTCCTGTGTATATGTCCCGCCTGTCTGTGGGGTCACTAGGAAGCTTTTTGAGCTTCCCCCCTGGGATGACAGGAAAAAAAACAAAAAACTTTTTTCTCCCTTTTTTTTCTTTTTGCCTTTTTTTTTTCTTTTGACTTTTTCCTTTTGGGTTTTTGTCCTATCTTTTTTTCTTTTTTTTTCCCGTTTTTTTGTTGTTGTCAGAAGAGAAGGGGAAAGGGGGGGGGGTGGGGGAATGGGCGGGGGTAAAAGGGGGGTGGGGGGGGGGGGGGGGGGCAAGCCCCAAGAGACGGGGTTTTACACAGGGCAACTTGTCTGGCACCGTTTACTTTGCTCTGTGTGTTTTTCGCGGGGGTTTGTGCGGCCCTGTGTTGGCCCTGAGTGTTTGTGGGTGTGTGTTTGCGTGGTTTGCTGGGGTGTGTTTTGGGTGTGTGTGGTGTGTGTGTGTGTGAGAGAGAGAGTGAAAAGGGGAGAGGGGAGAGGGGGAGAGAGAAGGGGGGAGAGAGAAAAGGGGAGTGGGGGGAGAGGAGGGGAGGGAGAGAGAGGGAAATGAGAAAAGAGAGAGGGAGATGAGAGGAAAGAAAAAAGAGAGAGAGTTAGAGAGGGGAGAGGGGAGGAGGAGAGAGGGGGTAGGAAGAGAAGAGAGAGAGAGAGAGAGAGAAAAGACGACGACAGAAAAACAGACCCGACAGACAGAAAAAGAGATATGAGAGATATTTTTTGGAAAGGGGGAAAGGGTTTTGGGTCAAAATATTCAAATTTTTTAAAGTACTTATTTTAAAGGGTTTGTATTTCATGGGTGTTTTTTTTGTGTGATGTGTGTTTTGGGAAAGGTGTGTGGTTTTTTTGGGGCGGGGCGCGCGCGTGCGGCGCGTTTCGTTTCGCGTGCGTTTCCGTGCGTGCGCGTGGGGGTGCGTGTTGTGTTGTGCGCCCCGCGGGCGCGTGCGGTGTGTGTAAGTAAAAATCAAGGGAAAAGCAGTGTTTATTTCCAGATTGATCATTTTAAATTTAGCAGCACCCCTTTTTGTCTTTCATCAAAACCGTCTATCCTTCAAAAAACCAAAAAATATAGACCCCCCCCCCCCCCCCCCCCCAAGAAACGTTTTGTGTGTGTGGTGGGTTTGTGTGGTGTGTGTGTGTGTGTTGTGTTTGTGTGTGTGTGTGTGCGGGGCGGTGTGTTTGGGGGGGTGTGTTTGGGGGTGGTTGTGTGTGGTGTTTTGGTGTGTGGGGTGTGTTTTTTGGGGGTGGTGTATGTGTTTTGTGGGGTGTTGTTGTGGTATGTGTATGTGGGGTTTTTGTATGTGTGTGTGTGTGTGGTTTTGGGGGTGGTGTTGTGGGTTTTTGGTGGTGTTGTTTTTGTGTGGGGTGTGTTGTTGTGTGTTGTGTTGTGTGTGTTGTGTTGGGGTGTGTGTGGTGTGTGTGTGTGTGCTGGTTTCCCTCGGTTGTTTTGCGAGCCCTAAATGCGTGCGGGGCGTGTGTGTATGTGTTTTGTGCGCGTGGTTTTTGTGCGTGCGTGTGTGTTTTGCGTGCGTAGGTGTGTGGTGTGGGGGGTGTATTTTAGGTGTGTAGGGGTTTGTTGTGTTGGGGTGTGGGGGTTTTTGGTGGTGTGTGTTGTGTGCTGTTTTGCGGTTTGTTGGTGGCGAGGTACATGCGTGCGTTGCGGTTGGGGTTTTCGGTTTTGTGTGCGCGTTTCGTGTGGGGCGTGCGTGTGGTGTGCGTGGTGTTTGGGGGTGTGTGTGTTTGGTGTTTTTGTTTTTTTTGGGGGTGTGTGAATGGGGGTGGTTTGGTTTTTTTGTGTATATTTTGTTGTGTGGTGTGTGGGTGTGGGTTTTTGTGGGGTGTGGTGTGTATGGGGGTTTTGTGTGTGTGGGGTGGGGGGTTTGTGTGGTTTTTTTGGGGTTTTGTGGTATGTGGGTGGTATGTGTGTGTGGTGTGTGTGTTTTGGTGGGTGGGGGGTGTGTGGGTGAGTGTGTTTGGGGTATGTGTGTAAAAGTGGGGTGTGTTTGGTGTGTGTATGTGGGTATGTGTGTGTGAGTGGGGTGAGGGTGGTTTTGTGCGTGGTTAGAATGTGTGTGGGTGGGTTTTTTATGTTGGGGTTTTTGGGTTTGGAGGGGTTTTATGTGTTGTGGTTTGGGGTGTTTTAGGGGTGTGTGTGGGTTTTTGTTTTGTGGTGGGGTTGGGTGTATGGGGTGTGGTGGTGTGTGTATGTGGTTTTTGTTTTGTGTGGAAAAGGGGTGTAATTGTGGTGCGTGGGGGTTGTGCGTGTGTGTTTTCGAGGTTTCATGCGGCGTGTGTTTCGTGGGGTGGTTGTGTTTGGTGTTTTGCGTGGGTGGCGAGCGTACATGCGTTTAAAGGGTGCGTACGTGCGTGTGTGTGTGTGTGGTGTGTGTGTGGTGTGTGCTTGGTGTGTGTGGTGTGTGTGTGTTTGTTGTGTGTGTGTGTGTGTGTGTGGGTTAACAGCCAGGCTGAGGGGAAAATGGGGGGGGGTTTGGGGTTTTTTGGGGGGGGAACAGGGAATTACGTCCAAAAGAGGGCCTTTTTGAACTAGTCCTTTCCCCCGCCCAAATTGGGGCCCCAAGTTGGCCCCTCAGCTTATCCATCCCGCTCTGTCTGGTCTTTTTCTGTCTGTTCCCGCTCTTCTCTGTGTCTGTCTCTCTTCTGTCTCTCTCTTCTCTCTCTGTCTCTCTCCCGTCTCTTTTGTTTCTGTCTGTTTTTGGGCTGTCTCTTTTCTCTTTTTCTCTCCTCTCTCTCTCTCTCCTCTTAATTCTTCTCTCTCCCCTCTCTCTCTCTTCTCTCTTCTCTCTCTCTCTCCCAGTCTTTTTTCCCCTTGTTCTCTGTTTTTTGGCCCGGCTGCCGTGTGTGGGTTTGCCTGTCGTTTGGTTTAGTCTTTTGTTTGCCTGTCTGTTGGTTTAAATCAAGTCCAAAAATTTTTATTTCCAGATTGGGACATTTTAATAAGCAAATGCATTTGCTTTTTTTTTTCCCTCAAGCCCTCTATATAAGAACAAATTTTTAATGATTATATGAAAAAACTACCCTTTTTGTTTCCCTTTTAAAACCCGTAAAAAAAAGGGAAAAATTTTGGTAATAATACATTGAAAATACAAATTACCAAAATTTTTACTATAACGAAAACACTATTCATTTTCCCCCTGGGGGGGGGGGCGCGCTCAGTCCAAAAAACCATTTTTAAATTTAAAAAATGTAAATTAAGGGGTTAAAAAAGGGGAAAAACATAAAAAACGGTTAAAGGAAAAAAAAACAAATTACTTCACCTTTGTTTCATCAATTCTTTCCCGTTTTTTTTCTTTAGTCGTTGGTCTGCCCCGACTGTCTTGGGGTGGTTTGCCCGTCTTTTCTGTTTTGTCTGTTGGTCTGCCTTCGTTTTGTAGGGCTGTTGGTCTTTCCTGGGCCCGTCTGTCTGTCATTTTGGGTTTGGGGTTTCCTGGGTTTCTGTCTGTCAGGGGTGTTGGTCTGCCTGTTTTCCCCGTCGGGCAGTGGGGTTGGTCTGCCCGTCTTTTGTCGTGGTTTGGGCTGCCCGTTGGGCTTTTTTTCAGGGGTTGGGGTTTTCTGTCTGTTTCTGTCAGTCTGTTGGTTTTTGCTGTTTGTTGCCGTCTGTCTGTCAGGGCTTTTGGGGGCCTGTTGTCTGTCAGGGGTGGTGGGCTCTGCCTTTTCGTTGTTGTCAGTTTTGTTTGGGCTGGTGTCTGTCGTCTGTCAGTCTGTTGGTCTTGCCTGTCTGTCTGTCATTCTGTTGGTCTGCCTGTTTTTTTGTTCGTTTTTGTCTGTAATTCAATCTGTCTGAGTAGGTTTGTTTAGGAGCCTCTGTGATATTTTTAACCCGACACATGGCTTTGTCTTTTTCTGCCTTTTGTTTTTGGGGTTCTGTGGGCAGTGTTTGCCTGCCCTGCCTGCCCGCCCGCCTGCCTGATGTTTTCTGTCTGTTTTTCTGTATGTAAGTATGTTTGATGTAATTGTATGTTTGTATGTTTTATGTTTTATGTTTGTCGTCGTTGTCTTTTCTGTAGTATGTAAGGGCCCCATTTTGGGTTTTTGAAAAAAAAATTCAGGGGTTTGAAAAATTTTCAATTTCCAAACCCATAAAAAATTTAGTCAGGTTTCGATCAAGGGATGACACCTGAAGGAAAAACCCGAATGAACCATGTAGGCCACAAAGTCATTTTGAAGAGCGGAAAAGCCGACAGGCCCTAAAAACCCCCAGCAGTCCTGCTTCTGTGTGCAAAAAACAACAAAAATAAACCCGACACCCCTTCCCCCACAGGTTTCCCCCAAAACAGGGTGTCAGGGGGGAAACCCCACCACCCCCCACCCTACAAAAAACATACCTTTACCCCGCAGGGGTGCAGCAGCCCGCAAAAAACAGGCAACACACCAAAACACACACACGCACACACACGCACGGGACGCACGACCCCAACACACCCCACACACGCACGCACGCACGCACGGGACGCCCCACGCGCGCGCAACACCCACCAACATACCACACACACCATACACACAACAAAACACACAAAACACACACCCCACATGCACACACACAACACCCCACACACAACCCCCACACCCCCAAACACCCCCACACACACACACACCACACACAACCCCACCCACACACACCCAAACACGCTTGCCCCTTTCACCACCCCACACACGCCACACACGCACACAAAAAACACCCAAAAAACACCACACACACACACCACCCCAAAAAACACGCACACACGAAAACACTCTAAAAAACGGAAAAATTTTTTTAGAGGTGTTGAGGGGAAAATCGGGGTGGAGTCCCCAAGGGGGTCCCCCGAGGCTGTAAAAAGATCCCTTTCCAGCAACTCCCCGGAGGCACTGGAACCATGTGTGTGGGGGATTGCCCCTTTTCCCGTGGACCCTTCCGCGACGTGAAGGGGGTGGGGGTGGGGGGGTTGGGGGGTGGTGGGGGGGGGGGGGGGGGTGGTGGTCGGGTGCATGGGTTTCCGCTTGCCCCCATTTTTTCTGACCCAGGCTTTTTGGGGTCTGGAAATAGAAAAACAGCTAAAAGGGACAAATTTTTGGTCTGATAAAGAGAATGGGCGGATTCCTGCCTAGCCCTGGTTTAAAAAAATTAGCCCTTTTGGAATTAAAATTGCCTTTATTAGAAAATTAGCCCTGATTTAAATTAGCCCATGAATAAAAAAATTAGCCATGAAAAGAAAATTTGCCATGATTTGAAAAATTAGCCATGATTAGGGAAAAATTGCCCTTTATTTGAAAAATTTGACTGTTGTAAAAAAAAAAAGCCCGCGCGCCATACAAAACCCCAAAACGTTTTTGCTCCCCGTGCAAACAATACTATCTTTTCTATCTATCTATTATTATCTATCTTCTAATTTTCTATCTAAATTTTTCCCATTTTATCTTTTCTTCTTCTATCTATCTATCTATCTATATCTATTACCTATCTTTCTAAACTATCTATCCCATTATCTATCTATCTTTTTAAAATTTTCTATCTATAATTCATGCCCCCCGCTCCCTTTCATTTCCCTCAATAAAAGATTGGAACAGGAAGTGGTTCCCTGGGGGAAAACCCAAATTTAAAAATTCTTTTTTGTTTTTAATTCAGGTTTAAAATAACTGTGTTTTTCACCTTTTAAAAGGGAAAACACCAAAACCCCGTTAGAATGCACAGAATGCGAGATTTACAGGGTCTTCAAGGCGTGTCATCAGTGCTTTATCATGGGGGAGGTTTTCAAAATGCAGCACAATCGTTGGCACACAGAGTGCAGGGGGGCCCGAAAGGGCCTTGGGGGAACCGTGGAAGTAGACTGTTTTGAGGGGCAGTGCCGTTTGAAAAACGGGGCAGACTGCGTTCAGTTGATCAATTTAAAATTTATAGTCCATAGAATGAGTTGAGGGGAGACTTAAGGAAAGGGGAAAACAGGGTTTTCCCGGCCGAAAAATTTACGCAATTTTGCATGTTTTTGCGTGCATGTCTGTTGTCTGCGTTGTTAGGGTGTATGTTTATGTGTTGCTGTAGGTTTTTTGGTACGTAGGTTATGTAAAAAGGTACGTGGTATGTATTTTAAAGTAAAGGAGGAGAGGAGAGGGAGAGAGAGAGAGAGAGAGGGAGAGACCAAAAAGACAATGAACCCTGACAAAAGCAATGGGCAAATTCTTTTATTTTGAGGATTAATGAATAAACACACGTGTTTTTTACATCCAGTCCCCCCCCGTTTGGGATACATCTTAATAATAATAACCCAATACTTATACAGTCTCACAATAAAGACAAGGGGAAATAACCCTTTTCAAAACAGCTCCCCCCCAACAACCCCCCCCCCCCCCAAAGCAAGCAAATTAAAGAAAACCCTAAAAATACCCCACCCCCACCCCCCAAAGAAACCCTAACCAAAACAAACAAACAAACAAAAGAGAAAGAAAAACCAAACCAACAAAAGATGATAAAAAAGAGAAAAACAGACAAACAACAACAACAAGAACAAGAACAACAACAAAGCCAAGAAAAATAACACAACCAACTTAATAAGTCATAAAGATAAACATCTACACATTGTCAAATGGTACATACTTGTTACACATAATTATAAGATATTGAAATAGGGCACTCATTAAAACTTAAGTACAGAGGCAAGTCCAATAAAGTATTGAAAATATAAAAATATGAATCCTTCATCAGGATATACTATAACTATAAGCAAGACGATAAAAGGTGAGAGAGGGAGACAGAGACAGAGAGACAGAGAGTGTGTGTGTGTGTGTGTATTTCAGAGATAATATCCAATGTATAATTCCCAAAACAGTATGCGATCCCATCAACACTTATTTTAGATTATACTCGTTTCAAATTATATGTCATGATACTGAAATAAATTTAATACCCATACATCCACACAATAAGAACAAGAAACAAAACAAGAAGAAATTTAAAACTATACAGTCGTATAGTTGAGAGAGAGAGAGAGAGAGAGAGAGAGAGAGAGAGAGAGAGAGAGAGAGAGAGAGAGAGAGAGAGAGAGAGAGAAGAGAGAGAGAGAGAGAGGGAGAGAGAGAGAACGGGAGAGAGAGAGAGATTGCCCCACAGCAGCCCAGTTCTGACAGGTCAGTGCTTCCTGACCTGACTGCAGGCTGTCTGACAGCTGTGCTGAGGCCTGCCCACCTCCCTCCTTCCTTCCTTCCTTCCTTCCCTGATTCCTTCCTTCCCTGCTTCCTTCCTTCCTTCTTTCCTTCCCTCCTTCCTTCCTTCCCTGCTTCTTTTCTTCCCTCCTTCCTTCCTTCTTCCTTCCCTCCTTCCTTCCTTCTTTCCTTCCCTCCTTTCCTGCTTCCTTCCCTGATTCCTTCCTTCCCTGATTCCTTCCTTCCCTGATTCCTTCCTTCCCTCCTTCCTTCCTTCTTTCCTTCCTTCCTTCCTTCCTTTCCTCCTTTTTTCCTTCCTTCTTTCCTTCCTTCCTTCTTTTCTTCCGTCCCTCCCTCCTTCTCTCCTTCCCTGAAAGTTTGGTTCTCCTCTGCATCAGCATCAGCAGCACGGGCCTCCTGCCTCTGCACACTGCTGCACTGCGCTGTGCTGTGCTGCACTGTGCTGTGCTGCGCTGTGCTGTGCTGCACTGTGCTGTGCTGCGCTGTGCTGTGCTGCACTGTGCTGTGCTGTGTTGTGCTGTGCTGTGC
>CM054157.1:34920791-34923291 GCA_028751875.1 Rapana venosa | reverse complement strand
TGAGGGAAAAAAGAGATTTTATGGATGTAGCGCAGAGAATTTGGGAAGAGTAGTATTCTGTCTTTGCTGAATGGATTAAGAGTTTGACTTTGTTTATTTGTTTTCGGAAAAGCTGTTTGTTGATTTCGGTTTTTGATTTCCGCCACTGCCGTTCTAGTTGCCGGCGTTTGCGCTTCGCTATCACGATGTCTTGGGTATACCATGGCGCACAGGGTCTGTCAGGTAGGAGATGGTCAGTAGGAGGTGCATGCTCATCAAGCAATTGGCGGAGAACAGTGTTATAGTATTCAGAGAGGTCAGTGTGGTCAGAGATTTGTGAAAAACGTTCGGAAGCTTGTGAAGAGAAAGTATGAATGTCTAAGGCCTTAAGATTGCGACGAGTAACATATTTCTTCTTTCTGACAGGTTTGTGATGTTGAGGTGGAAAAGAATGGCGGAATGATCAGAATGCAGTTCGTCAGTGACAGAAACAGATGTAACAAGATTAAATGAAGCATTAGTAATCAGCCAGTCTAAAATATGGCCAGATCTGTGCGTTGCTTCGTTTACCAGTTGGGAGAGAGAATGGTTGGACAGAGAAAGAGAAAGACGTTTGACATCTGGAGAAGACTGGTTGTCGAAATGGAAGTTAAAGTCACCGAGAATTATAAGTTTAGTAGGAGAGAGGCTGTAGTGGTCGAGGAGTGACTGGAATTCTTGATGAAAAACAGAAGATGTCAGGTTGTTCTTACAGCTAGGAGGTGGACGGTAAAGGCAGCAGATAGTAATAGAGTGGCCAGGTAAGTTGAGGTTGATTTCGCAAACTTCAAAAGAGTCGTGTGGGAATGGCAGGTTGTGGCTGAAAGAAAGAGCTGGTTCCAATGTGTTTTTAAAAATTATGGCAATCCCACCTCCTCGAGAGAGTCTGGGAAAAGAAATAGTTTTATATCATGATCATCATGATCATCATGATCATCATGATCATCATGATCATCATCATCATCATCATCATGATCATGATCATGATCATGATCATGATCATGATCATGATCATCATCATCATCATCATCATCATCATCATCATCATCATCATCATCATCATCATCATCATCATCATCATCATCATCATCATGTTGTTGTTGTTGTTGTTGTTGTTGTTGTCGTCGTTGTTGTTGTTGTTGTTGTTCTTGTTGTTGTTCTTGTTCTTGTTCTTCTTCTTCTTCTTCTTGTTCTTGTTCTTGTTCTTCTTCTTCTTCTTCTTCTTGTTCTTGTTCTTGTTCTTGGTTCTTGTTCTTGTTCTTCTTCTTCTTCTTCTTCTTCTCTTCTTCTTTCTTCTTCTTCTTCTTCTTCTTCTTCTTTCTTCTTCTTCTTCTTCTTCTTCTTCTCTCTTCTTCTTCTTCTTCTTCTAACACATTGAAAAAATAAATAAAGACTCTCCCATTCAACTTATTTTTACACATACTACCGTTCACAAAGGCTGTTCCTGACAGCAGATATTGACATCAATTTTAAAAAAAAATCACGACTGCAGCTATTGACATCGATTTTTAATCCTGACTGCAGCTATTGACATCAAGGCTGTTCCTGACTGCAGCTTATGGTAGTCCTGACTGCAGCTAATAATGCTAGTCCTGACTGCAGCTAATGCTAGTCCCGACTGCAGCTAATGCTAGTCCCGACTGCAGCTAATGCTAGTCCTGACTGCAGCTAATGCTAGTCCTGACTGCAGCTAATGCTAGTCCGGACTGCAGCTAACGCTAGTCCTGACTGCAGCTAATGGTAGTCCTGACTGCAGCTGATGCTAGTTCTGACTGCAGCTAATGCTAGTCCTGACTGCAGCTAATGCTAGTCCTGACTGCAGCTAATGCTAGTCCTTCCTGACTGCAGCTAATGCTAGTCCTGACTGCAGCTAATGCTAGTCCTGACTGCAGCTAATGGTAGTCCTGACTGCAGCTAATGCTAGTCCTGACTGCAGCTAATGGTAGTCCTGACTGCAGCTAATGCTAGTCCTTCCTGACTGCAGCTAATGCTAGTCCTGACTGCAGCTAATGCTAGTCCTTCCTGACTGCAGCTAATGCTGTTCCTGACTGCAGCTAATGCTAGTCCTGACTGCAGCTAATGCTAGTCCCGACTGCAGCTAATGCTAGTCCTGACTGCAACTAATGCTAGTCCTGACTGCAGCTAATAATGCTAGTCCTGACTGCAGCTAATGCTAGTCCTGACTGCAACTGTTGACATCAACGCTGCAGAACCTGAAAAAACATGGCTGGGGATGGGGGTGGGGATGGGGGTGGAGGGGCAGCAATCAATGCCATCACCGCCCTCTGCAACGAGGAGTGCACAGGGGAGCAGTCTACGTCAATGACTCCTCCAGTACCTGTCACCCTGTCAGAGAGAGAGACCCATCTCACCTCCACAGAGCTCCCGCACTTTCCTCCTCCAGTGGCGCTGTCTCTGCACAGGATAAAACAACAACAAAACAACAACCCATCTTCACGTCGCGGCTGTCTCAGTGTGCAGG
>CM054157.1:34919262-34920291 GCA_028751875.1 Rapana venosa | reverse complement strand
TATTTTGGGTTGCTAGATCTACTTTTGAAGTTTCTAGATCAACAGGTTTGGTACAAGAAGATGTTACGTAATTTGGTTCCTTGACATTCTTCAACTTATTGATGTTCTTTCCAGCGATTTTGGCATCATTTGTTTTGTTTTCATTTTCTTTTTTTCCTAGGTTTGAGGATTTAAGACTGCTTGATTTGGAATGAGCAAAGTCTTGAGTCTTTCCTCTTTTGTTGATATTGGACTTATTGATAATGTAAGTGGGCGATTGTTTTACGACGTCTGCATATGAATTAACAGCGTCAGTTTGCGTTTGTGCGTTGGATCTACTGACCTGCTTCACATCCAAAGCTGTTGATTTTGTTTTGTCTTTTAGATCCTGGATGGTGCTTTCCAATGAAGAAATTTTTGTGCACAGGGAAGCAATGATTTGGGCCATCTCTGCGAGTTTATCGTGGACAGATCTATCACTGCTGTCTCCTGTTGTTGAGCACACATTTCCAAACAACCATCGGCTACAGCCCGGTTCCACTGACTGTTTTTTCGAGTCGGAGTCAGGTTTCTTTGTCAGGGTCGTTTGGCTGACAGACTTGCTTTTGCTTGTCACCGGGGTTGCTCCTTGCTGTGTGCGGACACCACTCATGCTTCTGGTTCTTGTCATTTTGAGTAAAATGCACAAAACTCTGACAATGAAAAATTAGCTGTTGGCATTTTCCGCCATCTTGATGACGTGTGTGTGTGTGTGGTGTGTGTGTGTGTGTGTGCTTGCTTGCTTGCTTGTGTGTGTGTGTGTGTGTGTGTGTGTGTGTGTGTGTGTGTGTGTGTGTGTGTGTGTGTGTGTGTGTGTTAATTTAAAGTGTGTTTATCTTTTGTGAACGGTTGCATGCATGTGAATGCTTTTGAAAACAAGCACTTTGATCTGTTTGTTTTACAATAATAAGCGCTATACTACTTCCATGTGTGTGTGTGGTGTGTGTGTGTGTGTGTGTGTGTGTGTGTGTGTTGTGTGTGTGTGTGTGTGTGTGTGTGTGTGTGTGTTTT
>CM054157.1:34906762-34914262 GCA_028751875.1 Rapana venosa | reverse complement strand
TCTTTCAAACAAAGCAATTTCACAGGAATTTCTTTAAAACCCTTATCAAAATTTAGAAGGGTGGGGATGCAAACAATTAATTCAAAAAAGGTTTTGAAGTTTAATTCCCCCAAAAAACAATCCCTTTTTTGGGTTTTAAAACATTTAACCCAGAAAAATTTTGGGGGTTAAAAGGGTTTCGGGGAATTCTCCCCCAAAAAGAAGAAAGAAATTTTAAAAAAAATTTTTTTAAATCCAGGGGAAATTTTTTTTTTTTTTCCCAAACAGCCAGAAGATTTCCTTTTTCGTTTAACTTTTATATAGGTTTTTAAAACAAGCGGTTTTGGGTCGCGCATTTTTTGTGCTTAAAAAATTTTTAAAAGATTTAAATTCTTTATACAAAACTAAGGGGCCCAAAATGGGGTTGTTTTTTTTTGTTTGTTTTTTTGCCCTTTTTGTGTTTTTGTTTTGGGGGGTTTTGGTTGGTGTTTGTTTTTTGGGGGGGGGGTTTTGGGGTGGGGTTGGGTTTGTTTTGGGTGTTGGGGTTTTTGTGTGCGTCTTGTATTTTTTGTTGTTTGTGTGTTGTTTTGTGTTGTCTGTTGTGTCTGTGTTGTGGTGTGTTGTTTTGTTGTGGTGTTGTGTGTGGTTGTGTGTGTGGTGGTGTGTGTGTGTGTTTTGGGTGTGTGTGTGTGTGGTGGTTGTGTGGGTGTGTGGGGTTTTGTGTGTGGTGGGGGGTGGGGTGGGGTTTGTTATTTGGTGGTTTTTGTGGTATGTATATGGGGTTTTTTTTTTAAAGTGTGGTAAAAATGAGTGTGTGTATGTGGTTTTGTGTGTATGTTGGTGAATCATTGTTGTCGTGTCTGTGTCTGTCTGTCTGTGGGTGTGTCGCGGCGTGGTGGTGTGTGTATGTGTTTTTTGCCCCTCTGTCTTTTGGGTCTTCTTTTTATTGTTGTGGGGGGGGGGGGGGGGGGGGGCCCTTTTCAAAGAGAAGAGAGAAGAGAACGACAGACAAACAGACCGACAGATCGAGACAAAGGTAGGATTGGTGGTGAAAAAACCCCCGGGACCACACCCCACCACGCACCCCAAACACCACGCGCGCGCGCGCGCCCACACACACACAAAAACGTAAAAAAGGTGAAAATGGGAAAGTAATTTTTTTGTTGAGTTTTTGTTTTCTTTTTTAATTTTTTTTTTTATTTAAATTTTTAGTTGGGCGACGCGCCGGCTCAGGTATGGTTGTTGTTTGTTTTTTTTAAATTTTGTTTTTTAATTATTCCTTTCGATTTTTTCCTCTTTTTTTTGGTTCAATTCAACGGAAAATGATGCAATAATGTGTTCTTAGTATATTCATTCAAAATTTTTTCTTAGATAGATGGTTGATAAAAAAAAAGAAAGGGTTTGTTTATTCAATGTACCTTTGGGAAAAAAAAATTCTGATTGATTGACTTGACTTGAATGTGCATGTGTGACCCCTTTCCTGGTTTCTTTGCTTTTTGGAAAAAGAGGAAGGTGGAAGGGTGCTTGTTGGGTTTTTTGGGTTTGGGGTGTTTTGTTTTTTGTTTGGGTTTGGGGGGTGGGTGTTGTTGGGGTTTTTTTTTTTGTTTTGGGGGGTGCTGTTTTTTTGGGGTTTTTTGTTTTTTTTGTTGGGCTCTGCTGGTTTGTCTTAGTGTGGTGGTTTTGTGTGTGTGTTTGTTCTCTGCTGGGTTTGTCTTTAGTGTAGTGGTTTTGTGTTTGTTGGTTCTCTGCGGTTTTTTCTTTGTGTAGTGGTTTTGTGTTTGTTTGGCTTGCTGGTTTTTTTTAGTGTGTGGTTTTGTGTTTGTTTGTTTTTCTGCTGGTTTTTTCTTTAGTGTAGTGGTTTTGTGTTTGTTTGTTCTCGCTGGTTTGTCTTTAGTGTGGTGGTTTTGTGTGTGTTTGTTTCTGCTGGGTTGTCTTTTTTGTAGGGTTTTGTGTGTGTTTGTTCTCGTGGGTTTTTCTTTAGTGTAGTGGTTTTGGTTTTTTTTTGGGTTTGGTTTTCCCCGCTGGTTTGTTTTTAGTGTGTGTTTTTGTGTTTGTTTATTCTCTGCTGGTTTGTTTTTAGTGTGTGGGTTTTTTGTGTGTTTGTTCTCTGCTGGGTTTGTTTTGTGTAGTGGTTTTTTTATGTTTGTTTTCTGTGGTTTTTTTTTAGTGCAGTGGTTTTGTTGGGGTTTTTTTCTCTGTGGGTTTTTTTTTAGTTTAGTGGTTTTGTGTGTGTGTGTTTGTTCTGTGTGGTTTTTTTTTTAGTGTGTGGTTTTGTGTTTGTTTGTTCTCTGCTGGTTTGTTTTTAGTGTAGTGGTTTTGTGTTTGTTGGTTCTTGTTGGTTTTTTTTAGTGCAGTGGTTTTGTGGTGTTTGTTCTCTGCTGGTTTGTTTTTAGGTAGTGGGTTTTTTGTTTTTTGGTTTGTGCTGGGTTTTTCTTTTGTGTAGTGGTTTTTTGTTTGTTTGTTTTTCTGCTGGTTTTCTTTGTGTGGTGGTTTTTTTGGGGGTTTTGTTCTCTGTGGGTTTTTATTTATGTAGTGGTTTTGGTTTGTTTGTTCTCTGTGGTTTGTTTTTATGTAGTGGTTTTTTGTGGTTTGTTTGTTCTTGCTGGTTTGTTTTTGTGTAGTGGTTTTTTGTTTTTTTCTCTGCTGGTTTGTTTTTTTTGAGTGGTTTTTGTGTTTGTTTTTTGTTCCGTGGTTTGTCTCTGTGTAGTGGTTTTGTGTTTGTTTGTTCTCTGTGGGTTTTTCTTTGTGTGTGGTTTTGTGTTTGTTTGTTTGTTCTCTGTGGGTTTTTTTTTAGTGTAGTGGTTTTTGTTTGTTTGTTGGTTCTTGCTGGTTTGTTTTTAGTGTAGTGGTTTTGTGTTTGTTCTCTGCTAGTTTGTCTTTGTGTTGGTTTTGTGTGTTTTTTGTTTCTGCTGGTTTGTTTTTAGTGTAGTGGTTTTTTGTTTGTTGGTTCTCTGCTGGTTTGTTTTTAGTGTAGTGGTTTTGGTGAGTTTGTTCTCTGTGGTTTGTTTTTGTGTGGGGGTTTTGTGTGGTTTTGTTCTTGCTGGTTTGTTTTTAGTGTGTGGTTTTGTGGTGTTTGTTCTCTGTGGGTTTGTTTTTTGTGCAGTGGTTTTGGTTTGTTTGTTTGTTCTTGTGGTTTTTTTTTAGGGGGTGTGTGTGTTTGTTTTCTGCTGGTTTGTTTTTAGTGTAGTGGTTTTGTGTGAGTTTGTTCTCTCCTGGTTTGTTTTTGTGTAGTGGTTTTTTTGTGTGTTTGTTCTCTTGGTTTTTTTTTAGTGAGTGGTTTTTTGTGTGTTTGTTCTCTGCTGGTTTGTTTTTGTTAGTGGTTTTTTTTTGTTTGTTTCTGTTTGGTTTGTTTTAGTGTAGTGGTTTTTGTTTGTTTGTTTTTTCTCTGTGGTTTGTTTTTTGTGTAGTGGTTTTGTGTTTTTTTGTTTGTTCTTTGGGGTTTTTTTTTAGTGTGTGGTTTTGTGTGTGTTTGTTCTCTGCTGGTTTTTTTTAGTGAAATGGTTTTTGTTTTTTTGTTTGTTCTTTGCTGGGTTTGTTTTTAGTGTAGTGGGTTTTTTTGGTGTTTGTTCTCGGGTGGTTTGTCTTTTGTGTAGTGGTTTTTGTTGTTTGTTCTCTGTGTTTGTCTTTGGTAGTGGTTTTTTGTTTTTTTGTTTTGTGTGGTTTGTCTTTTGTAGTGGTTTTTTTGGGGTTTTTTTTTCTGTGGTTTGTCTTTTGTGTGTGGTTTTGTGTGTGTGTTTCTGTGTGGTTTGTCTTTTGTGTAGTGGTTTTGTGTTTGTTTGTTCTTCTGGTTTGTTTTTTGTGTGGGGGGTTTTGTGGGTTTGTTTTTTCTCTGTGGTTTGTCTTTTGTGTGTGGTTTTTGTGTGTGTGTTCTCTGCTGGGGTTTTTTTTTTGTTAGTGGGTTTTTTGTTGTTGGTTCTGGCTGGTTTGTCTTTAGTGTAGTGGTTTTGTGTTTTTTTGTTGGTTCTTGCGGTTTGCTTTAGTGTAGTGGTTTTGTGTTTGTTTTTTGGTTCTCTGCTGGTTTGTCTTTAGTGTAGTGGTTTTGTGTTTGTTTGTTCTCTGTGGTTTGTTTTTAGTGTGTGGTTTTGTGTTTATTCTTGCTGGTTTTTTTTTTAGTGTAGTGGTTTTTTTGTGTGTGTGTTCTGTGTGGTTTTCTTTGTGAGTGGTTTTTTGTTTGTTTGTTCTTGCTGGGTTTTCTTTAGTGTAGTGGTTTTGTTTTTTTTTGTTGGTTCTCTGCGGTTTTTCTTTTGTGTAGTGGTTTTTTTGTTTGTTTGTTTTTTGCTGGTTTGTCTTTTTTGTGGTGGGTTTTGGTGGTTTTTTTTGCTGGTTTGTTTTTAGTGTAGTGGTTTTTGTTTGTTGTTGGTTCTCTGCTGGTTTGTTTTTTGTGTAGTGGTTTTGTGTTTGTTCTTGCTGGTTTGTCTTTAGTGTGTGGTTTTGGTTTGTTGGTTCCTGCTGGTTGTTTTTTTTTTTTAGTGGTTTTGGTTTGTTTGTTGGGTTTCTGGGTTTTTCTTTTTTTTGTAGTGGTTTTGTGTTTGTTTGTTTTTTCTGTGGTTTGTTTTAGTTTTAGTGGTTTTGTGTTTTTCTCTCTGGTTTTGTTTTTTTTGTGTAGTGGTTTTGTGGTGTGTTTCTGTGTGGTTTGTCTTTGTGTATGGTTTTGTGTTTGTTTGTTCTCTGCTGGTTTATCTTTAGGTGTGGTTTTGTTTTTGTTTTTTGGTTCTTGCTGGTTTGTCTTTAGTGTGTGGTTTTTTTGTTGTTTGTTCTTGCTGGTTTGTCTTTGTGTGGTGGTTTTGTGTGTGTTTTTCTCTGCTGGTTTTTTTTAGTGTAGTGGTTTTTGTTTTTTTGTTGGTTCTTGCTGGTTTGTTTTTGTGTAGTGGTTTTGTGTTGTTCTCTGTGGTTGTCTTTTGTGTAGTGGGTTTTTTTTTTTTGTTGGTTCTCTGTGGGTTTTTTTTTAGTGAGGGTTTTGTGTGTGTTTGTTTGGTTCTCTGCTGGGGTTTTTTTAGTGTATGGTTTTGTGTGTGTTTGTTTGTTCTGTGCTGGTTTGTTTTAGTGTATGGTTTTGTGTTTGTTTTTTTGTTCTGTGCTGGTTTGTCTTTAGTGTAGTGGTTTTGTGTTTGTTTGTTTTTTCTGTGTGGTTTTTCTTTAGGTAGGGTTTTTTGTTTGTTTGTTTTTTTCTGTGCTGGTTGTCTTTAGTGTAGTGGTTTTTTTTTTTTTTTGTTAGTTTCTGCTGGTTTGTCTTTAGTGTAGTGGTTTTTTGTTTGTTTGTTCTGTGCTGGTTTGTCTTTAGTGTAGTGGTTTTGTTCTTGTTTTGTTTCTTGGGGTGTTTTCCTTTTTGGGGGTTTTGGGGGGGGGTGTTGTTCCCTTTTTTTTTTTTTTTTTTTATAAATCTCCGAAGTCGGAATACAGGGCTTGATGTTTGGCAAAAAAGGGATGTGCAAAATGTCCAATGGCCAAACCCCAAGCTTGTTGGAGAAGAAATAAAAAAATTTTGTCCAGAAAACGCCTTTCCTTTTTGTAAAAAATTTTAAAAGATATCTAATTTTAATATAACCTTTTTTTTGCTTTGGAACATTTTCTTATTATATTTTCTTTTTTTTAGGGCCGTGAAAAAATGTAGCAAGTTTAATCTTTGGCCTTTTTGTATAAAGCCTTTTTTGATTTAGCACAAAAAGGACTCTGCCACGAGCCATTTAATGTGCCTTTTGGTCAAAGGGAAAAATGATTGTGTTGTCATTCTTCGTTGCCTGCTGCGTCCCCTTTTATTTTGTGTCCCTTGGCCTAACTTGAGTTGTTCTCCCTCTTTCAGGCCTGTCACTTTAGATACCTGTGCACTTCCTGAAAGTGAAAGAATTTGCCACTTTAGGGTCTATCAACCCTAACCTGTATACCCTGTCTGATTCTTTTCATTATTATGTTTTTGTGCACTTATGTTTTGTTTTTCCTTTTAATTGTCATCTTTTATCATTATGTAAAACTTTTTTTCTCTATAGCTAAAAAAATTTATGGGAATAAGACATTGTAAAAATTTTGAACTAACTTCTTGCAGGTAGAAGGGGGAAAAACTCTATATGCTATTTAATTTTTAAGAGAGCGTTATGTTTCATAGATTGTTTAGGATATCATAATTCTTTTTGAAAGATTTATTAGCCTATTCAAGTTTTGCTTCTCTTTTTGTTCTTGTCGTGGCTTACCATGTGTTGGGTGTGTTTTCCAGTCATGGTTCCTTTCTCCTTCATTATGTCTTTTGGGTGTTGTTCTCTCTCTCTCTTGGCATGTGTGAGTGCGTGCGCGCCCTGGGTGTGTGGGTTCATGTGGGGGTGTGTGTGTGTGTTTTGTGGTGTGTGTGTGTGTGTGTGTGTTGTGTTGTCATGTGATGGGGGTGCAAATTGCTTATACAATATTTGTTTCATGTAGTTTTTTTTGCTGTTCCTCCCATAAAAACCAAGAATTTGTTGACGTTTCTTTTGTTACCAAAATTATTTTTCGTGGTTTTTCTCCTTTATTTTAGGAGTTTTCTTTGTTTGGTTCTGATTGGTTTGGGGGGTTGTTTGGGTTTTTTTTGTTGTTTTTTGTTTTTTTTTTGGGGGGGGGGGGGTTGTTGAGGGGGGACTTTTGGTTGTCCCCTCTCCCCCTTGTTGTAGTTGCCCCTTTTGCTTTGTTCTTGGTTATTGTATTTTTTGGTTTTTTTTTGTTTTTGTTTTGCTTTTTTTCTTACTTGTTTTTACTTTTTTCTCTCTCCTTCTTTTTTTCCTCTCTCTCTCTCTCTCTCTCTTTTCCTCTCTCTTCCTCTTCTTCTCTCTCTCCCCTCTCTCTTCTCTTCTCTTCGGTGATTTTTGTGGGGATTTTTGTGTAGATATTTTTTCATATACTGTGTAAGTGTATTGCTATGGGCTTTATTTTATTTTATTATCATATATATCCTTAAGGGCGGGGACTGGATGTAAAAAAGCACATAGGTGGAAGGAAGGAAGGTGGCAGGATGGTTAAGACGCATTCAAAAAATTCAACTGAGCACTTTGATTTGTAACTTTTGAAGATTCAGCGCTATATAAATTCCATACATTATTATTATTATTATTATTATTATTATTATTCATTATCCTCGAAATAAAAGAATTTGTCATTGTCATTGTCTCTCTCTCTCTCCCTCTCTCTTCGGATACCAGTGCACTTCCTGAAAGTGCATGACTAATTTGCCCTCTATTCAGAGTGCATCAGCCTTAACAGTGTATAACCACGTCCAGTTCATGTTCCTTGTGACTGTCGTGTGACTGTGTCCGTGTGTCTGGCTCCTCCTCTTGACTGACACCCGTCACTGAATTTCAGTTCTTGACCTGTCTGCTTCTTGTTTCTTTACACCTCAAAAGCGTTCATGGAAGTAAACTAGTGTGAAATGTGTGCATCTTTTCTTCTCTCTCTGTGTGTGTGTGTGTGTGTGTGTGTGTGTGTGTGTGTGTGTGTGTGTGTGTGTGTGTGTGTGTGTGTGTGTGTGTGTGTGTTGTGTGTGTGTGTGTGTGTGTGTGTGTG
>CM054157.1:34894262-34896762 GCA_028751875.1 Rapana venosa | reverse complement strand
GAACACTGGGTTTTAATGCTAACAAAAGATGGTTCCAGACTGAGACAGCCATGCAATTACCATGTCCATTATGTGGTCATACTGTTGATGATGAAATTCATTTTTTGTTTCAATGTAAAGCATATGAAACTATACGAAAGAAACATAATTTCCTAAGTTCACAAGAAACAGAAAGTCCAGATATTATTTCTATTTTGTCGTCTGAAAACGAACATGTAATTAAATCTGTAGCTAAGTTTATTGCAGAAGCACAAAAATTAAGACAAAGCCATGTCAGTACCAATTATATAAATATGTAATGATATAGTCACTTAAAGAGCAATGTATTCTCAAGTAAGCAGAGTTAAAAAGGCTGACATATATCACTTATAATTTGAATGGATGGTCGATTCGAATGTTGTTTTTGCATTTCAGTTTGATTTTCCTTTTACTTTTCTTTGTATGAACTAGGTGATTTGTAAATGTACAGACACCAAATGTTATCATTATAATTAGTTTGCTATAGTGGATGGATGCTTTCTTTTTGCCAAACTTAATTGTATTAATCACGTATTTAACTTTTTATTTACTGTTTCACAAACATATTTGTGTTACCCCCCTTGTCAAAAGGCCTAGTAGGGCAATGACAATAAACTGTTAAAGCGTTAAAGCTTTAAGCGTCTCTCCCTCTCTCTCTCTCTCTCTCTCCTCTCCTCTCTTCTCTCTCTCTCTCTCTCTCTCCACCCTGACCACACACACAATGAATCACTCATTCTCCATGACTCCATGCAAGAACGCAAGTTGTTGCTTTTTGTGGTTTGTTTTGTTTTTAACATAATTATAAGTATCTCACAAAATCAAGCAAACAAAGCCGCTAACACTGTGTGTATGTCCCTTAGGTCGTGTGTCCTGGCTGCTTCATTCAGTTGTTTTGTCGACATTTACCACGACCATCACCCCTCTCTCTCCCTTTCTTCTCTGTCACTGAGTTGTTGACATTAATTCCATGGTTTTGTATGGTATTGTATTGTGTTGTATTATATTGTATTGTATTGTGTTGTATTGTATGGTATTGTATTGTATTGTATTGTATTGTGTTGTATTGTATTGAGTTGTGTTGTATTGTATTGTATGGTGGTACACTTCTGTTTCTGTCCTGTTGTGGTGCCGGTTGATGGGAGTTGCATTCACTGGGCAGTGAAGAGGTGTAGAGGAGCTTCACTGTGTGTGTGTTTTGTGTGTGTGTGTGTGTGTGTGTGTGTGTGTGTGTGTGTGTGTGTGTGTCTGTGTCTGGGTTCTGTGTCTGTGTGTCTGTGTGTGTGTCTGTGTCTGTGTCTGTCTGTGTGTGTCTGTGTGTATGTGTGTGTGTCTGTGTGTGTGTGTCTGTGTGTGTGTCTGTGTGTGTGTGTGTGTATGTGTGTGTGTCTGTATGTGTGTGTGTGTCTGTGTGTGGTGTCTGTTGTGTGTGTGTGTGTGTGTGTGTCTGTGTTGTGTGTTGTGTGTGTCTGTGTATGGTTGTCTGTATGTGTTTTGTCTGTGTCTGTGTGTGTCTGTGTGTGTTATGTGTGTCTGTGTGTGGTGTGTGTGTGGGTGTTGTGTCTGTGTGTGGTGTTGTGTGTGTGGTGTGTGCTGTGTGTTTGGGGTCGTGTGTGTGTGTGTGTGGTGGGGTGGTGTGTGTGTGTGTGTGTGTGTGTTGTGTGTGTGTGTGTGTGGTGTGTGTACAATGAATTTGTTGAGGCTATCTTTCCATTAGCCAAAATGATACTATTTACATGGTTTGTTCACCTTTATATTATGGAGGGTTGGGGGATTGTTTCTTTGTTGTTGTTGTTTTGTTTAGTTTTTTGTTGGTTTTGTTGTTGTTGGTTGGTTGGTTGGTTGTTTGTTTGTTTGTTTGTTTGTATGGGGTTGTTGTTGTTGTGTTGTTTTCTTGGGGGGGTTGGGGGGGCATTATTTGGTTGTCCCCTCTCCCTTTGTAGTTGCTGCTTTTATTTTGTTCTTGGTTTCTTTGCTATTTTGTTGTTGTTGTTGTTGTTGTGTTTTGTGTTGTCTGTTTTTTTCCTTTATTTTATCTCTCTCTCACACACACACACACACACACACACACACACACACACACTGACAGACAGAGACAGAGAGAGCACAAACTAATGGAACAAAGTCATACAGCATGGACACTGCCTGGATTACCATGCATGATATGGCAGTTTATTACATTGCATGACGTCACAGTACACTGCCCAACTACAACATAATGTTACACAAGCACAATAGGACACTAAAAAATTGCAGGAAAGAAACGTTCAATAGAGCATCCTTCATCATTACATAACAACTGCAGTACTACATGGAACGTTCCATAGGGCATCCTTCATCAATACATAACAACTACAATACTACATGCAACGTTCAATAGAGCATCCTTCATCATTACATAACAACTGCAGTACTACATGCAACGTTCTATTACATAACAACTGCAGTACTACATGCAACGTTCTATAGAGCATCCTTCATCAAT
>CM054157.1:34804262-34889262 GCA_028751875.1 Rapana venosa | reverse complement strand
TGCTTTTTGTGGTTTGTTTTGTTTTTAACATAATTATAAGTATCTCACGAAATCAATCAAACAAAGCCGCTAACACTGTGTGTATGTCCCTTAGGTCGTGTGTCCTGGCTGCTTCCTTCAGTTGTTTTGTCGACATTTACCACGACCATCACCCCTCTCTCTCCCTTTCTTCTCTGTCACTGAGTTGTTGACATTAATTCCATGGTTTTGTATGGTATTGTATTGTGTTGTATTATAGTATTGTATGTGTTGATTTGTATGGTATTGTATTGGTATTGTATTGTATTGTGTTGTATTATATTGAGTTGTGTTGTATTGTATTGTATGGTGGTACACTTCTGTTTCTGTCCTGCTGTGTGGTCGGTTGATGGGAGTTCCATTCACTGGGCAGTGAAGAGGTGTAGAGGAGCTTCACCTGTGTGTGTGTGTGTGTGTGTGTGTGTGGGTGTGTGTGTGTGTGTGTGTGTGTTGTGTGTTGTGTGTGTGTCTGTGTTGTGTCTGTGTGTGTGTGTGTTGTGTCTGTGTTGTGTCGTTGTGTGTGTCTGTGTGTATGTGTGTGTGTCTGTGTGTGGTGTCTGTGTGTGTCTGTGTGTGTGTGTCTGTGTATTGTGATGTGTCTGTATGTGTGTGTGTGTCTGTGTAGTGGTGTCTGTGTGTGTGTGGTGTGTGTGTGTGTTGTGTGTGTGTGTGGGTGTCTGTTGGTGTGTGTGTGTGTTGTGTGTGTGTGTGTGTGTGTGTGTGTGTGTTGTGTGTGTGTGTGTGTGTCTGTGTGTGTCTGTGTCTGTGTGTGTTGTGTGTGTGTTGTGTGTGTGTCTGTATGTGTGTGTGTGCTGTTGTGTGGTCTGTTCTGTGTGTGTGTGTCTGTTGTGTGGTGTTTTGTGTGTGTGTGTGTGTGTGTGTGTCTCTGTGTGTGTGTCTGTGTGTGTGTCTGTGTTGTGTGTAGTGTGTGTGTGTATTGTGTGTGTGTCTGTGGGGTGTGTCTGTGTGTGTGTGTGTGTCTGTGGTCTGTTGTGTCTGTGTGTATGTGTGTGTTGTCTGTGTGTTGTGTGTGTCTGTGTTTTGTGTGTCTGTGTGTTGCGTATGTGTGTGTGTGTCTGTGTGTTTTTGTCGGGTGTGTGTGTATGTGTGTGTGTGTCTGTGTGTGTTGTGTGTGTGTCTGTGTGGTGTCTGTGTGTGTGTGTGGTGTCTTGTGTGTGTGTTTTGGTGTGTGTGTCTGTGTGGTGGTGTGTGTCTGTGTGCGTGTCTGTGCCCTGTGTGTGTCTGTGTGGTGTGTGTGTGTGTGGTCTCTGTGTGTGTGTGTCTGTGTGTGTGTTGTGTGTGTGTCTGTGTGTGTCTGTGTGTTTTCTGTGTGTATGTGTGTCTGCGTGTTGTGTGTCTGTGTGTGTGTGTCTGTGTCTGTGTGTGTGTGGTGTCTGTTGTGTGTGTGTGTCTGTGTGTGTTGTCTGGTGTGTGTTCTGTGTGTCTTGGTGTGTCTGTGTGTGTGTGTGTCTGTGTGTGTGTGTCTGTGTGTGTGTCGGCCTCTACTGGTACTGAGCCGGCCAGTGCGAGAGACGTGACGTGACGTGACGTGACGTGACGCCCACCTTTGTGCACCGAGCGCTGATCAGGACAGTTAGGTCACGTCACGACACGTGAGCTGACAACGCCGCCCCTCTGAACACTGCTGTTCTGTCCCTGACCTCTAGAGGGCTTTTGCAGAGAGAGAGAGAGAGAGAGAGAGAGAGAGAGAACTCACAGAGAATGAATGAATGAATAAATCGTTATTTTTCAAGGGTAACAGAATAAGCATACGCATACTTTTTTCTTTTTCTTTTTGAGAGAGAGAATAATGAAACAGTTCATTGCCATTACCAACAAGGTCATATGGAAAGGGGGTGGCTTTTATCAGACCTAAGAAGAAGCCTTCTATGAAGATTCGCAAGTAACAGTAATAGTAGTAGTAGTAGTAGTAGTAGTAGTAGAGATAGTAGTAGTTATACAGCCATACAATTTCAACAAAAGAACTTTTGAAAACACATATCCAAACTTATGCATTTTTCAGTTTAGTATGTACACACAAAAACACACATTCCAACACAGATTTATGAGCGCATGCGCGCGCACGAGCGCGAAAACACACACACACACACACACACACACACACACACACACACACACACATTGAAGTCAACAGTCAAAGTCATAGTATAAGGATCTGCACATGTGCATGGGCATATGTATATGGGTTTGTGTATGATAAAATCTTTATACTTTAACTGAGTTTTTATTGAAAATTTTAGATGGGATCAGTGCTACCAAAATCTTGCAATACTTTGTCATGCAGTGTTCAATGGCAATAGATATAATGACATTTGAAACCATGATCAATACTCATTTTAGTATTCTGCTTTTCTGTCTCCGGTGTCTGATAGAGAATGAATATGGGTGTCTTCAGAGCTTTCACTAGTGTTTGTCTTGAATGTGTTGTTGTCTTATCTTTAGAAGGGTTTGTCTTGAATGTGTTGTTGTCTTATCTTTATAAGGGTTTGTCTTAATAATAATAATAATAATAAATGGAATTTATATAGCGCTGTATCTTGCACAGACAAATCAAAGCGCTTGCACTCAACTCATTCTTACAGTCATACAACCAATAGCAAGTAATAGTTCTAACAAGTCCATATGCATACACACACACACACACACACACACACACACACACACACACACACACACACACAGAGGTTATACACTTTGGCAGGGTGATGGAGTTTTTTGGCTGTTGAAAAGCAGGGAGAGCTATGAAATGAAACAGGAGAGGAAAATCTTAGGTTTGAAACAAATATGTCTTGAGGCCGGATTTAAAAGTGTCACAAGAAGGCCTGTGGTGAAGAGAGATATATAGGGAGGCCATTCCAAATCGATGGACCAGAAACAGAGAAAGAGCTACGGCCCACGGCGGACTGGCTGAACCTAGATATTCGTAAGCACAAGGAATCTGCAGCAGAGCGGAGGGAACGAGAAGGAGTGCACAGGTGAAGACATTCACAGAGGTAGGAGGGTGCTATCCTGTGGAGACACCTGCAACAGAGGGCACAGATCTTATAGTTTATTCTCTGTGGCACAGGCAGCCAGCGGAGAGATTGCAAGAGAGGAGCAACGTGCTCAGACCTCTTCCCTCCGAGGACTAGTCGAGCTGCAGAGTTTTTAATACGTTGAAGGGAGTGGATAGATGATGCCGGCAGACCAGCCAAAAGAGAACCGCAATAGTCCAGACGTGAAAGAATGAGAGATGCCACGAGCTCGGATGCTGCGTCCGTGGACAGGCACTCTCGAATTGCACCAATACGCCGCAACCGACAGTAGCACGACTGGCAGGTCCGGGTGATGAATCCCTGCATAGAGAGTGTGTTGTTGATAATGACCCCCAGACACTTCACAGCAGTGGACAGAGGGACCGACGCACTGCCGAATTCCATTGAAGCTGTTGTAATGGAAGAGAGTTTGTGTTTGGTCCCTACAAGCATGGCCCCAGTTTTATCAGCGTTCAGTTGCAACCTGTTCTCCATCATCCAGTTTGGATATCTTGAAAGCAGTAGGCTATATTTGTCAAGAGAGAAGGCAGATTTTCAGAAGTGTCACTGCTTAGAATCTGAGAGTCATCTGCATAAAAATGATGGTTGATATGATGACGGTTAATTATATGTGACAGTGGAGCAGTGTAGAGAGTGAAAAGAACAGGGCCCAGAACTGATCCCTGCAGGACTCCACATTCCAGTCTGGCAAGTACTGACTGAATCTTGTTTACTGTGACTGTCTGGAATCGGTCAGCCAGGTATGAGCTAAACCAGGTGAGGGCTGTACCAGAAACACCAAACGTATCTTGAAGACGGGAGAGAAGAATAGAATGGTCAATAGTGTCGAAGGCTGCAGATAAGTCGAGTAGAGTGAGAAGGGAGATTTTCCCGAGTCAGAAGCAAGTAGAAGCATGTTTAAGGTGTGAACTAGGGTGGTTTCAGTGCTGTGGTTAGCGGGATAGGCAGAATTGAAAGGCTGGAAGAAGACTGTCTTGAATGTGTTGTCTTATCTTTAGAAGCTTTGTCTTGAATGTGTTGATGTCTTATCTTTAGAAGCTTTGTCTTGAATGTGTTGTTGTCTTATCTTTAGAAGTTTTGTCTTGAATGTGTTGTTGTCTTATCTTCAGAAGTTTTGTCTTGAATGTGTTGTTGTCTTATCTTTAGAAGTTTTGTCTTGAATGTGTTGTTGTATTTTCTTTAGAAGTTCTGCACCTCCCAAGACTTCTCTTTAATTACTTAAATGAGATTATAACAAAGTTGTGTCGAATTTGATAAACGTCAGACAACAGGAGCACTTTTTTGTCAATCAAGGGAAGTAGCTTTTGCCAGCAAAACATACACATCATGCAGATTGGTTTCCCTTAGACTGCTCTGGTGCACATGCTTTTTGTGCTATCACACTGTTTGCATGAGTGCGTACATGCGGGCCGGGGGGGTGGTGTGTGTTGTGTGTGTGTGTGTGTGTAGTGGCACGACCAGTGATTTCTTTTTTTTTTTCTTTTTGGTGTCTTCTGCCACTACTGGTCAAAGCAAATGGAACAGTGTAACATGATGGTCACATAAATCATCAACACAATGACAGCATACCCCCTCCCCTTTTCCTTTTCTTCAAAACGTACACACCATTAGGTGGGTGGCCCAATAGTACATGATATCTAGGATCAGTTGATAGGCCTTAAACTGATCCTAGATATCATGCTACTAATGACCAAGCTCAAACCCATCTGGAGCAACAGAAAAATCGCCATCAGTTCCAAAATCAGACTGATGTGCTCTCTGGTCATGTCAATCTTTTTATAATTTATGCATGTGAATCATGGACCCTCACAGAGGACTTAGAAGAGAAGAATAAGAGCTGAAGAAATGAGGTGCTTCCGAAGACTCTTAGGCATCTCGTACAACGACCACATCACACGAATCCGCAATGAAATCGGGCCCTATACTGACCCTCAAACACTCGTCAGACAAGGAAATCTTAAGTGGTTTGGTCATGTCACAGGCTCCTCTAGTCTTGCTAAAACAATCCTACAAGGCACAGTGAGAGGAGGAAGAAGAAGAGCAGACAAAGGAAGAGATGGGAGGACAACATTCCAGAGTGGACTTTTATTTATTTTATTTTTATTTTATTCTTTTCTATCGAGGATAATGGAATAAGCATTTATTGCTTTTTTACATCCACTCCCCGTGTGTATGCGGTTTTGTAAATTCTGTCATCTGTTCCCACCAGCACACAATGGCCTACTCTTACGAAAAGCGGAACAGGAATTAATGTGTGCGCAAGATGTTCTGCGTGGGTTCGCACACGGGGCCTCCGTTTATAGTCTCATCCAAGGACTTTGGGGATAATGGAGTCTGCACTAATGTTAACTCCAGGGGAAAATATCCCCTTGAACGGGAATCGAACCTGGGTCGTCAGATTGCGAGTGCATGTTCTGACCACTAGGCTATCCCGTCCCCATAAACATAAAGCTGAGAGACACCCTGAGAGCGGCCGAGAGACGCGAGGACTGGAGAAAGGTGGTTGACAAAGCTTCAAAGGCGCCCCCCAAAGGATTCGGAATCTGAGGGATGGTGAGGGTGATCTTGGATCAACTACTCCCCAAAAACGGCACAAATACAATAATGTGTTGTTATAAAACAGGTACATGCAAGATATACGATACATCAACCATGCAATAAAAGAAATACACAGGTAAATGCCTAAAGTACATCTAACTCATGTCAATTATAAATGCAACTTTTATTGCATAAACAAATACTCCATTAGAAATAAAGTAAAGAGTAGTACACAGGGATGGACAATTTATGCATGATTGCTTAATACAGACACACAGACGATATTTTCCTAGGAAAGTAGTTGTGAAGGGTGTTTTCCCTCTAAAATACATCAACAATATTTATTTCCACCTCCATTATCTAGGATCTAACACCACCACCATCCCACCCCTTTATTTATTTTTTATCCGCAAAAAATCTTGATTCTAAATGGCCCAATTTTCATAAAGTACAACGTTTCACACTTCCTGTGCAAGATGGAAGACGAAGTAAGTTCGTTGCCGGTAATCGCTGTTACTGCAGCTGTGGGAGCAGTTGTGCTTCTACTTGCTTTGTTGTGCGGCATCGGAAGAAGCGAGAAGAAGACAAAGAATGAAGGTGACTCTATTATTAACTTTTGTCCATGTTGATCTGACTCAAAATTGATTGCATAAATGCGGACACTAGCTTCAGTGCTAATGACACGTCAGTCAACGAAGACAGCTCGTTTCAGTTTGGTTCATGAGGCTGCAGTGTGCATTTATGATCACGTTAATTGAGTTCATAACAGATTGTTCTATGCATCTCCCCCACCCCCGCCTTTCTCTTCTGTAATTCTATCTCTCTGAAAAGACTTAGTTTTGTTCAAACGTTGAGAAATTTTATTTGCTGACTACATGAACACTATGAATGATTCAGAACATGCAAACTTTCTGCAACTGCAAGTTAACAGACTGTCATGCTGATGATGGTATAACTATTCAGATCTTTAAATAAAGCAGTCCAAGAGGGTAACAAAGCATAGGATGAGCATTTCATCGCTAGTGATCTCACTGAAATGTAGGTTAGAGTCTCTGCTGAGGCGCCCATTCACTCAGGGGGATTTTTTCCCCAGGAGTTCTTGGCATTGATGCCAACTCTGTTTTCTTTAAAGTCTTTCAAACAAAAATAAATGGTGTCCTATATGAGAAGGACGCAAATCTTGCATGCACATTAGAAAGCTATCCACTTCTTGATATAACATCAGATCATCAGGCCTTCTGGCTTCTTCCTTCACCTCTTAACCTAACCCTTTGGGGCACCATTGAAGATGTTGCAAACAGTTTCCTCCAACTCCTCAGGGTTCTCAGCTTTTCCTAGTCTATATTGTTCTACTCAAGGCCAGTCCACTCTGAAGAAGGAAGAAGATAGGGCCAGCTTAAAAAATGCATTGATTTGTAAACATTTAAATTGTTTTAAATTTGTTATGTTGAATATGATGACAATCATCTGTGCAGAAGAGAAAACGGAGGCAGACAGCAGCAAAGGAGAGAAGCCAGCAGAGAAAGGCAGCAAGAAATCCAAGCTGGTGCAGAAGAGCAAGAAGACGATCTTCGTCCCCTTCACGCACCAGTGGCAGGCCTGCACGCTGAAAGGTCACAGCAGCAGAGTGGTGTCCCTTGACTTCAGCCCCAATGGAAAATATCTGGTGTCAGCATCAGACGGTAAAGTGGAGTCTCTGTCTGTTGGTACTCTGTGGGGAAGGTTTACAGTGCTATGTTTAATTCCATGTGGAATAGTGTGGGTTTAAGTAGTGTTAAAGAGGATCCAGGCTTTGGAGTAAGATGCCTCAGAAGACTCCTTGGCATTTCATACACAAACTACGTTACCAACAAAGAAGTCCGACAAACCATCACCCAACAAGTAAATCACTATGAAGACCTGCTGACCGCAGTCAAGAAAAGGAAGCTCAGATGGTATGGACATGTGACAAGATCAGATGGGCTCTCCAAGACTATACTGCGAGGAACAGTGCAGGGGATGAGAAGGCGAGGCAGGCCGAAGAAGAAATGGATAGACAACATCACTGAATGGACTGGGAAGAGCTTCTCCACAACCTAGGCACTTAATAATAATGATGATGATAATAATAATAAATGGAATTTATATAGCGCTGTATCTTGCAAAAAACAAATCAAAGCGCTTTCATTCATCCTATTCATTCACATGCAGCCAGTTAAAATTAATTGGGTTTTGGGATGTTTTTTTCACTAATTCAAATGTATACACACACGCTCGCAGACACGCACATACACACACACTCAGCAGGGTGATGGGGTTTTGGCTGTTGAGGGCAGGACAAAAATGAAATGGAACAAGAGGGGAGAATCTTAAGTTTGAAATAAATGTGTCTTGAGGCCAAATTTAAAAGTGTCATAAGAAGGCTTTTGATGAAGGGAGAGAGGGGGTCATTCCAGATCGATGGACCAGAAACAGAGAAAGAGCGATGGCCAATGGTGGACTGATTGAATCTAGGTATTCGTAAGCACAAGGTATCTGCAGCAGAGTGGAGGGAATGAGAAGGAGTATACAGGTGAAGACATTCACAGGTAGAGGTGCTGTTTTATGGAGACATTTGTAACAGAGGGTACTGATCTAATAGTTTACTCATGGACAGAACCAGTGGAATCGCAGAGGATATGTGTCGATTGTTCTTTATGAGATAGGCGAGCTGCAGAGTTTTGTATTCGTTGAAGGGAGTGGATAGATGATGCTGGCAGACCAGTCAGAAGAGAATTGCAATAGTCCAGACATGAGAGAATGAGAGACGTGACTAGTTTGGATGTTGCATCAGTGGACAGATACTTTCAAACTGCACTGATGCGCCGCAATTGATAGTAGCACAACTGGCAGGTTTGGGTGATGAATTTTTGCATGGAGAGTGTATTTTCTATAACACCCCTAGATATTTCACAGCAGTAGATAGAGGGACAGACGTATTGCCGAATTCTATTGAAGCTGTTGTGATGGAAGAGAGTTCGTGTTTACTTTGGCACTTACCACAACCGCCGCAAATGGAGCCAACTGGTGCAACTTTCATCACTGCAGTGCCCCTATGACCCTGGAGGGGGTTATAAAAATAATATTAATAATAATAATGATATTAAATGAAAGCAGCAGATGAGCAGATGAGATGAGAACTAGTGTAAATCTGTGTGTATTGTGTATTAATTATTATGTAAATGCATTTTTTCTAGTACTGTTTGAACATGGAGTTCTGTGGGTCATGTGAGTGTATGTTAATCATACTGCTTGAATATGGAAAACTATGGGGTATTGTGTATATATATATATATATGTAATACTAATACGGTAATAGTCTAATAGTAATGCTGTCTGAATATAGAATAATGTAGCCCTGGTCATGTGTGTGTTACTGTCTGAACATGGCAGCATTGTAGGTTGATGTGTGCAGATCGTGTCATGATGCTGTGGAGTACCAAAGAATTTTCCCAGAAAGAACACAAGTAAGTCATGGTATTTCTTTTTCTTTGTCTTTGACTTGTGGTCTGCAGTTCTCTAGATATATGAAATGCTGACCCACCATCAGAAAATGATGACATGTAGGGTGGTGGTCTTGTCCACTAACTAGTGAGAGTGAGGCAGGGTTTTTCAGTGTCATTGACAGAGTCAGCAATCTCTGCATTTGATTTAAGATTTTCTTTTGGTCATCAATGGCTGTTTCACTTTTCAGTTCTTGGTCCATTTGTGTGTGCCCTTTTTCTCCCAATTCAGTTTTGTGAGCTTGTTTTCTTTAACTTCAGATTTGTGGCCTGTTTATGACCTCCCAGGTCTCCTCAAAGTGCATACCTGCCAGTGCCTAAGATATATATATATGCATGTTAAAGATCCCATGATTCATGTCAGTGTTTCGTCGGTTATAGAAACACGAACATACTCATCATGCATCCTATTTAAAAAATAGATAAATAAATGAGCTGCTCTGGATTTGAAATGTGTCGGCTGAGACCCGCAGGTCAACCTCCTGCAGAGTTACAACAAGCAGCCTAGGAGGAGAGCAGGCACTACATCCCACCCAGGCACCACAGGACAGGCAGCTTTAGAGGAGAGGGGCCCACCTCTGGCGCCTGGGCTTTATCACAGTTCTCGATTAAACCATTGATGCTGGGGGCAACAGCAAAGTGAGAGGCTGTATGACCAGTCGCTTTCCCATTCATGGAATTACACTTTACAGATTAGTCTTTAGTGATCGACTATGACTCTCTAACTAGGAGGCTTGACTTGCACAGTCATGTGCTTCAGCCCTGGGGGCTGGTTGGCCTTTGGAGAACATCTCCAACGCTGACTGTCCTTATGCCCACTTGGCCGAGAGAGTGGGGATGTACTGTGGGCAAGACATCTCCACTATAATCAAATTTCTGCCCAATTTCCGAAACAGCAGCTGGCTCCTCTGCTGTTTTGGAGGTCATCGTCAAACACGACGGACAAACATACATACATAGTAGGAGAGCAGGCACTACATCCCATCCAGGAACCACAGGAGAGGCAGCTCTAGAGGAGGGGGCCCAGTTTCTCCAAAGTCAGCTGGCAGGACCATTTGTTCTTCAGAATGCAATGGAAAGGACAAACTTTAATAAGTTTAATTTATTATTCCAACAACATTCGTCTTTTATTTGAATATGGTGTTTTTGCATGTTTATTGTGTACAAATTTTATCTATGTTCTTTTTGTTAAGGGCAACTAATGCTTTACGGTTTTGTGTTGAAACCGGTTTGTGTCTTTGCACAAACTTTGACATGTTGACAACCAAACCCCTGACTATCGTAAGTAACGATGTGTGCTGTTGCGGCAGGTTTATACGTATGAACGTGGAACTGGACTCTGTCACCAATGTCAAGTTCAGTCCCGACTCCAGGTGAGCAGGATCAGGTGATAACAAGAAAGAAAAAGTTACATCCCAAAAATTAAGTGAATGAATAAGTAATGATAAAGGATGATGCTGGGGTTGATGATAAGGGAGGGATAACAATAACAATGATGATGGTCGTCTGGGTCGTGGAGGTGCCCATGGAATATTGATGGCTTGATAATGATGATGATGATATGTTTTATACATCACTAAATATTGTTTGGGGACGGGATAGCTCAGTGGTCGGAGCACTCGCTTTCCCCCAGCCAAGTTAAGCAGCGTCGAGTGTGGTTACCAGTTGGATGGGTGACCGTTTGCGCGCCTTGGCTTCAGTACAGTTCCCCCAGTTCACCCAGCTGTAAATGGGTACTGCCCTCTTTAGGGTCAGGGAAGGTAAAGCAGCGAGGGAGAGGAGATGGGCGCCGCCATCAATATGCTGGCCCTAGAGAAGTGAGGTCTCTGATGCCTTGCTCCCCTACGACCTTATAGGTTATGGGACTCCTTTACCTTTTTTTTTAAAAAATATTGTTTATAAGAACAAATTGAAAGCCCTTACACTCCAGTCAGTCTTGTGCCATACTGAATGCAAACAGGAGTAAAACATTGATTACACAGCTTTTGGGGGGGGGGTGTTTTGCTTGTTCTCTCTCTCTCTCTCTCTCTCTCTTCTCTCTCTCTCTCTCTCTCTCTCTTATATATATATATATATATATATATATATATATATATATATATAGATATATATATATATATATATATATAGATATACATACATGCTAGGTTTGTTATTTTCTCCCTGTGCAGAACTGAACGGGCCCGTTGTTAGGCCTTACCTGAAGTGTTTAGTTATCTGACACTGAAGGGTCACCTGATCTGATCAGCCGCTTGGGGCAGAAGAATGTCATCCAAGCAAATTTAGGCAACACACACAATATGCGATAATGAAAGAAATGCAATAACAGATTTTTTTGATTTTTTTTAGTCAGTCTGCTATGTCATCAATTAACCTCTTCACTGCCCAGTGCAAGTGCACCCTATATGCCGGGGAATAAAATTCTTCTGTACCACTGCAATGTTCATATCCCTCTTACTCAGAAACTACTACATGAATATTCCTGATAGTCTACCCAATGACAGTATATATATCTTAGATTACTTCGAGGCAAGCTCAAATTAGTTAGCATGATATTTTACTGCGAAAATATATATAAAATGTAAAAAATTGACCATAAATACGATTTCTTCATCACCACTGTCATTTTGAGTACCTCTGATCTCAATAACGTCAAACATAAGTCTAGGCCAAATCTCATTCTTTTTTTTTTAATGCACGATCAGCTGAATCATACACGATCATTTTCATCACTGTTAGGTAAATCTGCAGCTTTATTTGCCACTTTTAAAGCTGTGTAAAGTTATTTATGCCTTCAACAAGAAGTGTCCGCAATTTTGAACACGAACTTCCCAAGCAGTCATGCATAAAAACACAAAATACGAGCGAAAAAAACGATCGTTTTTGCACGGTTTTTGCAGCTGGATGTGCCAAGCAACAGGAGAGTGACCTTCTTTAATTTTGGAGTTGTTTCCTTTAACTGTAGTAAGGAAGCAGCTGTTTACTTCGGTTCGACACCCGGAAAATTTTAGGGCTTTGGCGTATAGGGTGAAGATTAGCCCAGAAACAAATTTGGTTAAGCAGTCTCTGTGGTATAAGGTCAGAAGAAGAAAAATCAAAATAAAATGTTTCTGTGAGTGTGTGTCTGTGCTGAAATGATATGGTGTGCATGTTATTAATATGTGTGATGTGATGTAATGTAATGTAGTGTGTGTGTGATGTGCACAGAGCGGTAGTGGGCAGTCTGGCCAACAGCAACACAGTTCGAGTCTTCAGGATTGGGAAGAAGGAGGATGGCAGTGGCAATGTGGGGGTGCTGGCCACCGTCGATTTCCCCAAGGTCATCGTCACCTGCCGCTTTTTCTGTAGATCTGTGTGTGTGGTGTGGGGTGTGTGTGTGTGTGGTGTGTTGTTGTGTGTGCTGTGTTGTGTGCGTGTGTGTGTGCGCGTGTGTGTGTGTGTGCGTTTGTGTGTGGCATCATGATTTGAGTGTGTGAGTGATGCTGGTTGATGCACTCAGTCTATATCATGGGACGGTAGTGTCATGCAAACAATTACATTATTGAGTCTATATTCATGGGATATAGTGACTATGCATATAATCTTATTATATTGCATCTATGAGTTCATTGAGGTATATACATACTATATGTATCTCAGTGATCTACTATCATGAGTATTAGTGAATTTAATCATCATGATTGTCTGTATCATGGGTTATTGTGCTTATAGTATCAAAAATCGTAATATCATATCTTTTCATGGAGATATTTGCACAGAATCCAATATCATTTATCATTATGAGACGTCTATAAATCTGAGTATTGTGCGCTATATGAATATATAATATGGTTATTCATCATGGAATTTGAGTGTGTGCAGTGCTTTATTATCACTGTAGTGGTGTGTTGTGCTATACAATTATCATTTATTGAGTACTATTATTTCAGGTGGCCGCAGAAATCCCAACATTGGATTCAGCAAAGGACCTTCATCATGGGGCAATGGCAGGCACCCAGCTCATCATCTATGACTGAAGGTGACAGACAGGGTGCTGCCTGTCTTCTTTTCACTTGGGTGGTTTTCTCTTTTGCTGCATAGGCCAATGGACCTCAGGCTGATCGTGGACAGCCGTTGTGGCACACAATACAAGACAGCAGTTTTGAATGGCTGATGTGTACTGAGGTCATACATCTGTGACTGACATCCGTCTGTACACTTTAATAACAAACACTACTAACTATGGTGTGCAACCATACAAAAGAAGCATACAGAAATGATAAGAAAGCACAATAATAATAAAATGTATGGAATTTATATAGTGCTGAATCTTGTAAAGCAACAAATCAAAGCGAGTTTTGTTTTGTTTTGTTTTAATTAATGCGTGTGTATGCATGTTTTTTTAATTTTTGTCATCTGTTCCCACCGGCACACAATGGCCTACTCTTTCGAACAGCGGAACAGGATTTAACGTGTGCGCAAGATGTTCTGCATGCGTTTGCACACAGGGCCTCGGTTTATAGTCTCATCCGAAGGACAATAAAGGCTAGTGAGAACATGATGAAGAATGTCAACAGCAACGGCAACCTTTTTGTAACAACTCATTTGTTATCATATAATTTGCCTTCAACACTAAACAAAATGTGTGAAAGTGTCAGAAAGTTTCTGTTGCCTTTGTTTGCTTATGACAGACAGTTTATCTAGGTACTCCAGGCTTATTTTCCGTGGAAATGCTTTGACTTCTGCTTTGCTGAAAGGCACATGTGTGTGTGTTGTAGTATGTATTATATATTATATATATATACATAATAATAATATTAATATATATATATATATATACACATTATACACATATATACACACATATACACATAGAGAGAGAGAGAGAGATATGAACTATGGAGAATGTGCAAAGTTGATGATCTGAAGTCTGTAGCTAGTAGCAATAGACTGCGCTGGTTTGGGCACGCTCAACGGAAAGCAGACCACCACATCATATAAAAAGAGCAGTGAACTTCATGGTGGATGGAAAGAGACCAAAGGGAAGACCTAACAAAACCTGGGCTGCCTGTATTGCAGATGATCTTAGAGAAAGGGGCATAAATAAGGAGGAAGCTCAAAACAGAGAAAGATGGAGAAGGCTCATCAATGTCAAACCTCCCCTGGGAGAAACATGACAAAAAAGGAAGAAGAAGAAGATAGATAGATATGTATAGATACATACATACATACATCCATCCATCCATCCATCCATCTGTGTGTGTTTACAGGAGAACAGCTGGAGTTGATCAACACTCATCAGATGGCCAACAACTACAGCTCTGTCTCCCCCTGTGGCCGCTTTGTTGCCTGCTCAGGTCTGTTTCCTTATGTTGGATCTTGCCTCTGTCTGTCTGTCAGTCAGTGTTCGTGTGTGTGTGTGTCCCTCTCTTTCTCGCTCTTCTCTTTCTTTCTCTCTCTCTCACTTCCCTCTATCTCTCTCTGTCCTTCTCTTTCCCCTTCCTTCCATCTCCCTTCTCTGTTACACCTGGTTACCATACATCGCGCTTCTTGTTCCATGATTTCAACCTTGGATCTTATGATGCTGTGAACTAGGTGTGTGGAGAGGGTCTGTCAACACACCATCAAGAATCAGATTGGCATCAAAGTAAAAAGAGGAGATAACCCTTAGCTGTTGAGGCCACTCTGAGGCTGAGGGTTGTCTTCTCTTTTTAAAACGACCAAAATATCAGCAAATACAGCTGTGTCTTGATTGGCAAGTGAAAATTCATAATGATTTGAGGAAGAACATCTCACAATATTTTGCAATTTCTTATTGATGGAAGGTGAAAATTGATACTTGGTGAATGCTGCAAAAGATGAAAGCAACACTATCCATGAAAACTGAGCAGAAGTTTCCACAGTGGCGCTCTGAAGGTTCATCCAAATTCAGGTTTGGGGTGTACTGTTTCAGATGTGGCTCTTTCTTTCAAATATGGCGTTTCAGACATGACGTTTTTGACATTTCAGACATGACGTTTTTGACATTTCAGACATGATGTTTTTGACATTTCAGACATGACATTTTATGACGTTTCAGACATGACGTTTTATGACATTTCAGACATGCCGTTTCAGACATGACATTTTATGACATTTCAGACATGACGTTTTAGACATGGTGCTTCAGACATAACATTTCTTTCCATGGGTGATTTTCCTTCCGCTTTAAACAGAATTCCATATTGGCGATTTTCAGATTATAAAAAATTTTAAGAACTTTTACATTCATGACTTTGAATCCTGTTGAAAATGACCAAGTAACCACCTGTGACAAAGACCCCTTGAAAACCTTTGAAAATCAGGGCTTGTCTATTGGAAGTATTCTCTTTAATGATGACAATAAACTAAAGATACACTTTTGTGTGAAAAAATGAGTAGATAAAAGTTCAAATGCATGCATATATGTGGACAAAACAGACACAGAATAGCCAACGACAAAGTGTCCAAGGGAAATTACTATTAATTTGGCGCATGCACAGTAAGTCTCGGAAATCTTCCATCAGTTGCGCTAATTGAATGCACTTTAGTCTGTCAAGTTATAACCAAAACAAAGAGAGAAAAAAAGCGTGTAAAAAACTATGCATTAAATCCTGCGTAACTGACAAAACCTGAGCTCAGAGGCTGGATTAATGGAGTAGCAACAATTTTTTTTTTTTTAAGTATTCTTTTGCTGTGCGTGTGATAAAACGCATTTGCCTGCAAGCAGTGGAGGGCAGGAGTTAGAAGCTGAAGGAAGCCAGCTTTAAGAGACGTGGTCCAATCAAGGTTTGGCACTTTGTTTCAAACACGACATTTCAGTTATGACCTTTCAGACATGATGTTTCAAACATGGCAATCAGACATGATGTTTCAAGCATGACATTTCAAACATGATGTTTTAGGCATGACATTTCAAACATGATGTTTCAAGCATGACATTTCAAACATGATGTTTCAAGCATGACATGTCAAACATGATGTTTCAAGCATGACATGTCAAACATGATGTTTCAAACATGACGTTTCAGATGTGACGTTTCAGACATGACGTTTCAGGGGTAACTGTCTCTTCCAGGCTTCACACCAGACGTCAAAATCTGGGAGGTGTCTGGCATGGCAGGGGATATCAAGGTCGTCCGTGCCATGGAGTTGAAAGGTCACAACTCAGGGATCTACTCTTTTTCTTTTAATGGCGATTCCAGTCGGTAAGTGATGAACTCTGTCATCTGCCGAGCACAGCACACCCATGTAGGCCTGCTTGACATGTTGATGTTCTTGTAACAATGCCCTATAGAATAAATAATAAATAAATAAATAAAATATGTACTAAAAACAACAACAACAAAACTCCAATGCCTTATAACCATGCCTAGGGCCATAGTGAAAGAAGAACAGCTGAGGTCATGTGACCAAGTCACTGCTGACTGCAGGAAACAGCTGAGGTCATGTGACAAGTCACTGCTGACTGCAGGAAACAGCTGAGGTCATGTGACAAGTCACTGCTGACTGCAGGAAACAGCTGAGGTCATGTGACAAGTCATTGCTGACTTCAGAAGACAGCTGAGGTCATGTGACAAGTCACTGCTGACTGCAGGAGACAGCTGAGGTCATGTGAGGCCACAAGTCACTGCTGACTGCAGAAAACAGCTGAGGTCATGTGACAAGTCACTGCTGACTGCAGAAAACAGCTGAGGTCATGTGAGGCCACAAGTCACTGCTGACTGCAGGAAACAGCTGAGGTCATGTGACAAGTCACTGCTGACTGCAGAAAACAGCTGAGGTCATGTGAGGCCACAAGTCACTGCTGACTGCAGGAAACAGCTGAGGTCATGTGAGGCCACAAGTCACTGCTGACTGCAGGAAACAGCTGAGGTCATGTGAGGCCACAAGTCACTGCTGACTGCAGGAAACAGCTGAGGTCATGTGAGGCCACAAGTCACTGCTGACTGCAGGAAACAGCTGAGGTCATGTGACAAGTCACTGCTGACTGCAGAAAACAGCTGAGGTCATGTGAGGCCACAAGTCACTGCTGACTGCAGGAAACAGCTGAGGTCATGTGACAAGTCACTGCTGATTGCAGGAGACAGCTGAGCTTCACATTTTACATTTTGGGCCTTTCACAACATTTTGGGCCCTTCACAACATTTTGGGCCCTTCACAACATTTTACATTTTGGGCCCTTCACAACATTTACACTTTGGGCCTTTCATAACATTTTGGGCCCTTCACAACATTTTATATTTTGGGCCCTTCACAACATTTACATTTTGGGCCTTTCATAACATTTTGGGCCCTTCACGACATTTTACATTTTGGGCCCTTCACAACATTTTACATTTTGGGCCCTTCACAACATTTTACATTTTGGGCCCTTCACAACATTTTACATTTTGGGCCCTTCGCAACATTTACATTTTGGGCCTTTCACAACATTTTACATTTTGGGCCTTTCACAACATTTTACATTTTGGGCCCTTCACAACATTTTACATTTTGGGCCCTTCACAACATTTACATTTTGGGCCCTTCACAACATTTACACTTTGGGCCCTTCACAACATTTTTACATTTTGGGCCCTTCACAACATTTTTACATTTTGGGCTCTTTACAACATTTTACATTTTGGGCCCTTCACAACATTTTACATTTTGGGCCCTTTACAACATTTTACATTTTGGGCTCTTTACAACATTTTACATTTTGGGCCCTTCACAACATTTACATTTTGGGCTCTTTACAACATTTTATATTTTGGGCTCTTCACAACATTCTACACTTTGGCTTGTTAGCTGTGGGTATGTTTACCAATCGTTTCATTTGATGACCGCTTATTCTTACTTGGAAAGAAATAAACAGCCATCAACTGTAATTTGTGGAAATGGTTATGTGCACACCAAAAATTTTGCACAAAATATTAAATAGATCCAGTTTTTGTTGTGCGGCGTTACGGTTAGACATGAAACAATAATAGTACGGTTTCTTGTATGGACCGTAACATTCTTGTTGAAGTTTTACTTTTTCTTTTATAGATGTATACACGTTTTATTTCAAACAATTAGCGACAGAAGTGTTTATTTTCAGTGTTTGCATGTATTTAATGGGAATATTTTCGTTGATCTGTAAACTTGTGTATTAACCACTTTGGTTGTGACATGAAACCAAGATAGCGCGGTTTCGTGTCTCAACCGTTAGGTCTAGAAGCATACACAAAAGTAGTCTCGCGTTTTGTCATTCGTGATTCTTATATACGAATGTTCTGGTTTTGTTGTTGAAAATATAAACCTGCAGCAATTCTGTTTTGTTATCTCGCATATTGAAATTTGGCCGTAAAACATTTAGCTCATGTTAGTCGTGACAGGAAACAGATTGATAATGGTTTCGTGTCACGACTCTGATCTACTGTAATAAATCATCCCCTTTTCCTCGGATACAGATTTCTAGTGTTGATTTCGGGGAAGTGATTGATCTACACAATCGTTGTTAATCATAATGGGTCAACCATAAATGCATGCTAAACGTCATCGCAGTGACGTTAATGTTTGCTACAAACTGTGCCGATGACAGATCTCGGCGTTCCTGGTCATGACCAAAACACGTCACTCATTTTCTACCACTTATTTTCCGTAGGCTTCAAATGTAATCAAACAATGATGTTCCTCTGATTAAATAATGTTCATTTGAGAGATAGGATACAATGCTGGAAGTCCTAAGCTTAACACTTTATATATATATATATATATATATATATATATATATAATCTCAGTACTGTATAATGTCATGACATTGTAAGACATGCTGTATAGATAGATAGATAGATAGATAGATATAGCACAATACTGTACAATGTCATGACATTGTAAGACATGCTGTGCATATATATTTATATATATATATATGTTTGTGTGTGTGTAAATAGCATTTGTTTTTTGTTTGGAGCGAGGACTTTCATGGCTGGATGCCCTTGACAAAGATCAAATGGGAAGACAGGATCACGAATGAAGAACTATGGAGAATGTGCAAAGTTGATGAGCTGAAGTCTGTAGCTAGTAGCAATAGACTGTGCTGGTTTGGGCACGTTCAACGGAGAGTAGACCACCACATCATAAAAAGAGCAATGAACTTCGTAGTGGATGGATAAAGACCAAAGGGAAGACCTAGCAAAACCTGGGCTGCCTGTATTGCAGATGATCTTAGAAAAAGGGGCATAAATAAGGAGGAATCTGAAAACAGAGAAAGATGGAGAAGGCTCATCAATGTCAAACCTCCCCTGGGAGAAACATGACAAAAAAGGAAGAAGAAATAGCATTACTTACTTACTTACTTACTTAATCCTCTTCATCCCATGTGCCGGGACACAAGGCGCCAACAAAATCCCTCCAGCCTTTTCTGTCCTGGGCAAGCCAGCTCAATTCATTCCAGGTCTTGCCCGCCTCTCTCATCTCCTCCTCTACTGTCCTCCTCCAAGTGCCGAGTGGTCTGCCTCGTTTCCTCTTCCCTGGTGGTGCCCATCTCAGCGCAGTATGAGGGAGTCTGTTCTTGAAGAAATAGCATAATACTGTACAATGTCATGGCATTAATGGCCTATAAGACATATAGTACATGTGGCACAATACTGTACTATGTCACATAGTACATCTGAAACAATAAAGCTCATAACAAACTAGGCAGATAGACATACTCTTCATTAGTTTGGGTTGTTGGTTGTAGTGGTGGTGATGATGGTTGATGTTGTAATGCTCTTAGTTGTGGCATTTGTAGTTCACGTTGTTGTTGTTGTTGTTGTTGAATAGCTGACTGTTCAGCAGTGTATGGCTTGTCTTTATACAGAGTTGCCACAGTGTCAAAAGATGGAACTTGGAAATTATGGGACTCAGATGGTAAGTGTGATACCCTAAAAATATGAGTAGGATGTTTTTAAAGTGTGATATTCTTGGGCTGTCAGTATGAAATTGTGTTAACATGAACATGTTAAACCATCAGTATAAAAATGTGTTAACATGAAATTGTAGAGCCATCAGTATGAAAATGTGTTATTATAAAATTGTAGAAACCATCAGTATGATGTTGTGTTATTATGAATTGTAGAACCATCAGTATGAAAATGTGTTATTATGAAATTGTAGAAACCATCAGGATGATTTTGTGTTATTATGAAATTATAAAACCATCAGTATGAAAATGTGTTATTATGAAATTGTAGAACCATCAGTATGAAAATGTGTTATTATGAAATAGTAGAACCATCAGTATGATGTGTTATTATGAAATTGTAGAACCATCAGTATGATGTGTTATTATGAAATTATAAAACCATCAGTATGAAAATGTGTTATTATGAAATTGTAGAACCATCAGTATGATGTTGTGTTATTATGAAATTGTAGAAACCATCAGTATGATGTGTTAACATGAACATGTTAAATCATCATTACAATGTTGTGTTAACATGAACATGTTAAATCATCAGTATGATGTTGTGTTAACATGAACATGTTAAATTATCAGTATGATGTTGTGTGAACATGTTAAATCATCAGTATGATGTTGTGTGAACATGAACATGTTAAACCATCAGTACAATGTTGTATGAACATGTTAAATCATCAGTGTGATGTTGTTGACATTTAAGTTTACATGACATTGTCTACCAGTCCTTGGCCAAGATGGTCATCAGGGGACATGTTAGAGGACTGTTTTCTCCAGGCCGCTAGAGGACTGTTTTCTCCAGGCCGCTAGAGGACTGTTTTCTCCAGCACAGTTTTCTCCAGGCCGCTAGAGAACAGTTTTCTCCAGGCCGCTAGAGGACTGTTTTCTCCAGGCCGCTAGAGGACTGTTTTCTCCAGGACAGTTTTCTCCAGGCCGCTAGAGGACAGTTTTCTCCATAGAGGACAGTTTTCTCCAGGATGTTAGAGGACGGTTTTCTCCATAGAGGACAGTTTTCTCCAGGCTGTTAGAGGACAGTTTTCTCCTTAGAGGACGGTTTTCTCCAAAGAGGACGGTTCTCTCCATAGAGGACAGTTTTCTCCAATCCGTTAGAGGACAGCTTTCTCCATAGAGGACAGTTTTCTCCAGGCCGTTAGAGGGCGGTTTTCTCCATAGAGGACAGTTTTCTCCAGGCCGTTAGAGGACAGTTTTCTCCTTAGAGGACGGTTTTCTCCAGGCCGTTAGAGGACAGTTTTCTCCAGGCCGCTAGAGGACAGTTTTCCCCAGGACAGTTTTCTCCATAGAGGACAGTTTTCTCCATAGAGGACAGTTTTCTCCAGGCCATTAGAGGACGTTTTCTTCAGGCCATTAGAGGACGGTTTTCTTCAGGCCATTAGAGGACGGTTTTCTCCATAGATGACAGTTTTCTCCAGGCCATTAGAGGACGTTTTCTTCAGGCCATTAGAGGACGTTTTCTTCAGGCCATTAGAGGACGTTTTCTTCAGGCCATTAGAGGACAGTTTTCTCCAGGCCGTTAGAGGACGGTTTTCTCCATAGAGGACAGTTTTCTCTCCAGGCTGTCAGAGGAAGGATAGTTTTCTCCAGGCTGTCAGAGGAAGGACAGTGTTCTCTCCAGGCTGTCAGAGGAAGGACAGTTGTCTCTCCAGGCTGGTCTGTGAGGCATGTAAAGGCCAGTGCAGTCTGATGTTCTGCATCCAGTTCTTCATCCAGAACTGGACCTGGATGAGGAGCCAGATGATAATGTAGAGAAATGATATTGCAGAGGGAGAGTGTTGTAGATATATGACAATGTAGTGATAGGACTTTGATATTGTAGAGATATGACATTGTAGAGAAATGACTATGTAGTCTTATCACAATATTGTGTGTCCATACTATGTGTGTAGGAAGCGAGGCATCAGGACTACTTTCTCCAGGGCCCAGATATTGAGGGCGGTGTCATCCTCTCCTCGTGCTTACTCCTGCTAAGAGTGCAGGAGCCATTTACAGCTGGGTGAACTGGGGAACTGTTCTGAGCCAAGGCGCGCAATTGACACAATCCATTGGTACCACTCATGCTGCTTAACATTGGCTGGTTAAAGAGTGCTCTAATCACTGGCTACCATCCCTATTATAGTTGGAGATATGGTATGGAGACCGTATGTAGAGAAGGTATGCAAGATCACCAGTATATTTGTAGAGATAAGGTATTGCGAACACGGTTAGTGTAGAGAGGTATTCAGAGAACGTATGTGTAGAGATAAGGTATTGCAGACCCCTGATTATAGTATGGAGATATGGTATTGCAGAGACACCGGTATAGTGTAGAGATAGGGTATTGCAGAGACACCAGTATAGTGTAGAGATAAGGTATTGCAGAGACACCGGTATAGTGTAGAGATAAGGTATTGCAGAGACACCGGTATAGTGTAGAGATAAGGTATTGCAGAGACACCAGTATAGTGTAGAGATAAGGTATTGCAGAGACACCAGTATGGTGTTGTGGCACTATCCAGTATTGGATGGTAAAGGAAAAGAATCAGGAGGATGTGGTGGCGTAGTCGGCACGATTGTGCTCTGTGTTCTGCAGTGCGCTACAGTCAGGGCCAGGATGCCAAGCTGCTGTTCTCAGGCTCTGTCAGCCTGGAGGGCCCAAACCTCATCGCCCTGTCTCCAGATGGCCGCACAGTGGCCATTTCTGGCCGTTCCAGTGTGGTCTTCTGGGACACTGTGACTGGCAAAGAACTCCAGACCCTCCACGACCTGCATGCTGGTATGGAAAAAACCTGGTGTTGTGTCCATGTCAAGGTGTTATGTCAGTGGCAAGGTGCCGTGTCAGTGGCAAGGTGTTATGTCAGTGGCAAGGTGCCGTGTCAGTGGCAAGGTGTTATGTCAGTGGCAAGGTGCCGTGTCAGTGGCAAGGTGTTATGTCATTGGCAAGGTAAGGTGCCGTGTCAGTGGCAAGGTAAGGTGCCGTGTCAGTGGCAAGGTGCCGTGTCAGTGGCAAGGTGTCGTGTCAGTGGCAAGGTGTTATGTCAGTGGCAAGGTGTCGTGTCAGTGGCAAAGTGTCATGTCAGTGGCGCGCGCGCTTGTTTGCGTGTGAGCATGCAAGTATGTGTGGGGGTCTTGCATGCGTGAGTGTGTGTGTGTGTGTGCGCATGTGTGTGTGCCAATTAAATGACCTAAGCAACAAACAGTTATAAAGAACCTAGGGCCTTACTATTTGAAAGAACTATACGGGAATAATCAAGAACATGTTTCTAAATCTTCAACCAGTCGAGGATAACAAATAAACAAGAAAAACTCCGAAAACTAACAATAGATTCTATAACTAGCCAAAAAGTTTGGACTTTGGGAACGTTAACATATTCTATGCAGATATTAGCACAAAGTATGGGGTTAAAAAAAACAACAAAGGGCATTTAGAGAGGTTTACAAGACATTCATGAAATGATAAGCTTTAAAACAGGGTGATCAATCACAGGAAGATACTGACTGGGCTGTGTAGCAGACATTCAGAAATTCTGCAAAGAAGTTTATCTATGTTAGGTGCTTTTAAGCGTTAAGATGAATTCTAAAGTTAACGGATCTTTCATATGTATAGATACGATTTCTTTAATTCTAGGACAAAACCAGTAAGTAAATGTTCTGATGTTATTGTTTTCACAATGCATATTATGTTTCTTGCTAGTATTTTGGTGAAAGAGCACTAAACAGAATCTATAAACCAAGCATGATATATTTCTGGAAGCACATATAGGTGGCTTTGCACAGAAATGCTTAGTGTTTTGTACATTCATCATATTTAGGCAATTTTGAGTGGAATAACAATTAGAATTTAACAATTTTTTGATTGCCTTATTATAGGAAGTATGCTTGAAAAGTTCATAACCCTCTCGCAAGTCTAACAGAATATTGACCAAAAGTGATCCTTCAACATTGCGTGCTCCTCATCGCGCAGTTCTATCCACCCATTCATTAAGAATGATACCACAGTGGGAAGGAACCCAGTAAAAAGTAACACTGATGCCTTTCAATGACAATAAATGAACAGCATGTTTGATTTCAGTGATCATTTCTAGTCTAGTATTTTGATTTAAGGAATTGAATGCGCACAATACAGATTTAGAATCAACACATGGTACAATTTTCAAATCTTTGTGAGGAAGTGGAACAAGATAGTTGAGAGCCATCAATATTGCGAAGAGCTCTGCAGTAAAGATAGAAACGCCACTAGTTATATTATATATTTTTCTCAATGTTATGAACTGGTATAACAAAAGCTGCACCTACCTGTTCGTTATCAAGTTTTGATCCGTGTGTGTATATTTTTAAGTGGTCTGAATAGTGAGTGTCAATATGCGAATTCACTAAGCTTGCAAGTATGTTAGGTGAATCGCTTTTTGATAGATTTGTGTGACATATGTCAAATATTGGCTTATTCATTTCCCATTCAGGGACATGTGAAAAAGACGGTGTAACAGCAAGAACATTGTCATCAATTTTAGAATCTTTGAAGATATCCGAAGTGTACATCTTTATAGATGTTAGTGATTCAATTGACCTAGCTCGTTTAACAAAATTTATATCCGATCTTAAGCTAACTTCTTTTTCTGAATAATTTTCGTTTAAATAACATTTTAAAATAAACTTTGCAGCACATAATTCTCTGTGTTCGTCAAGAGGTAGCACACCTGTTTCGTTGTAAGAGCCTAAAATAGATGCATGAAAAGGAACTCCAAGAGATAACTTGAGTGCTTTACTATCTACGCTTTGCAATTTATTTAACAAGTTTCGTTGCGTGCTAAAAAACACCTCTTGTCCATATGTAAGTCTTGAGTGCACTAAAGAAGTAGCTAAAGATATAAGTGATTTTGTATCTTGCGCCCAAGGTTGTTTACACACAATTTTTAGAAAATTTAAACTCTTTCTTGCTTTATTCAGTATATAGCTGATATGATTATACCAAGACAATTTAGGAGTCAGAATAATGCCCAGAAATTTAACATGTTGGGCGTATAGTATTTCAGTGTCATCTACAGTAAAAGAAGGAAGCTTCCCAGGGTCATAACCTGAATTAAAAAAGCATCATATTTGTTTTTTCCAGCAACAAGCTAAGCCCATTTTCTGTCATAAGTGAGCTGATTTTATTCAGTTCAGATTGATAAAGTTTCTCTGTATACTTTAAAGTTCGAAGTGGAGTCTTTCGTTTTAATGTTACCTTCATCCACAAGCAAATGTCATCCGCATACTGAACTAAAACTGAATCTTTTGACAACATTTTGGGTAAATCAGCTATTAGTATATTAAATAAAATAGGGGCAATTACAGAACCTTGGGGTAAATCCATATCCAAAGTTCTTGTATTTGAATATGTACCTCCTATTTTTGCCTGAATAGATCTATCTGTCAGAAAATGTTTGATGAAATTAAACATACAACCCGAAATTTCAACAGATTTTAATTTATATAAAAGTCGACTGTGCCATACTTGCTCATATGCCTTTTTTACGTCAAAAAAAGTTGCAAGAATACTTTTACGTCTGGCAAACTGTTGTTTGACTTGTGTTGTGAGTTTTACTAGATGTTCAATAGCCGATCGACCTTTCCTGAATCCAGCTTGATTCACAGGAATGATTTTATATTTTTCACAAAGATGAATAAGGCATCTTAAAATAATTCTTTCCATGAGTTTGCATGTATGAGATGTAAGTGCTATAGGTCTGTAGCTGTTTTTATCGGTTCTTGGTTTTCCTTGCTTATTAACTGGTACAACAATAGACTGTTTCCAAATGAGTGGGAGCTGACCTTCAGTCCAGCACTTCTGGAAAAAGAGATGTAAAAAGTTTACCCAAGTAGGTGGTAGATGATGTAACATTTCATTAGAAACTCCGTCAAGACCTACTGCTGTTTTCTTGACACATAGATTATTAATACATGCTTTTACCTCCTCTAACGTGAGCGGATCATTAACATAATGGTTTTGTCGTCTATCAAGATTCGTTGTGCTGTGTCTGATGCTCAACTCATGTTTTTCTTTAAATTTTCTGTTCTTCTCTGACAGGCCAGTTTTACAACTGTTGTTTGCACACATTTCCACAAAAGCTTCAGCTTTTTCAAAATTGGAAGGTAGATTTCAGTTCTCTAATCTAATGGGGCACTGAGGTAAGTTTATCCCATTTCTCATAACTTTTATTTTTTCCCACACTCTCTGCAAATCTTTATAGTTGGATACCTCCGACATACAAAATGATGACCAGTATTGTTTCTTTACCTGGGCAATAATTCTGTTAGATTTATTTTTGGCTTTTTCATTTCTGTATGATTTGATTCAGATCTATTCTTTAGATAAGCTATTAGTTTTACTTTTTTCTCTTCTTTTGCGTTTTGACAGGTATCATTCCACCATACGTTGCCAATATTTTTATGAGATGTTATTTGTCTACATTTAGGAATAGAATCAGTGGCAGCTGATAGCACTGCATTGGTGAAAGATGCATATAGACTATCAATATACTGGCTATCTATGTCCGGCGTGTTATATGATTGTAGAAGATTTGTAAATTTTTCCCAGTTAGCACGTTTATAATTATATCTGGGAACTTTATCTTCATTTGAATCTGTTAACAATGATCTATCGAGATCCATTCTAGTCACAACTGGCAAATGGTCGCTGTTGAGAGAATCAGTTAAAGGATCCCATTCACATTCTGGTACCAATTCAGGTGAAACTAGAGTGAGATCGATAGCAGTTGCCCTATGATTAGAATTATCAGGTATGCGTATTACACGACCATCATTTAACCCTTTCCCATTTTTACCCACCGTAGCCCGCCGCTGCCCGCTCGCCCGCATATATTTATGCCCGCCGCAGCCCGCCGGACGTCATTTCAGCCTAGTGGGGATTTTCCCTCACGCACTAAGCTCTACCTAGTACACGCACACTATGAATGAACATTCCACTGAGGTCAGCATAAACTGAGGAAGGAATGGGCACCAAATTCAGTGCTACACAGCCTCCCTTTCACAAGAAATTGGCCAGTGACTGGCTTTGTCTTTCCCACGCTTTCTTGTAGCTAAAAATGGCAGCAAAGATTGAGCATACAATTTGGGAGGAATAAATTGATGTGGAAATTGAAGCTATTTGGCTCAAGTGGAACAGTTCAAAGAGAATAAAATGTTGAATCCGATGTTGAAGTAGATGTAGAAGAAAGAGATGAAATAGGAGAAGGTAGTGAGTCGGAAAGTGATGCTGAGGATAACATTCCGTTGGCTTCATAGCAGACGACATGGCGCAGCGCACAAGTGCCTTGCTCAGTGCAAGACTTCACGCTGCCGACTGGGCCGGCACAAACTCTCCCACTGAATGCCAAGCTCTTAGATTACTTTGTTTTGTTTGTGCCCCAACATTTTTTTCAAATTGTAGCAGATGAAACTAACAATTATGCCAGGCAAAAGATCGCTGTGAAAGGCTTAGTCATAGATCCATTACGGACAGAAACAACACCTGATGAAATTTGAGCTTACCTGTCAGTTTTAATCATGATGGGGATCAAGCGTTTGCCGAGGCTTCATCTCTACTGGTCTACTGATTTTGACATTTTCTGAGTCACGGATCAGTAATATTATGACGAAAACCAGATTTCTCAAAATTAATCAGTATTTTCACCTGAGAAACACGCCAACACACCTGGACGCGACACTGGCTGTGACACCTGCATTGTGACAGCCATGTAACTGGCTATTGGTGAAGGACACACTAGTGTCTGTAAGTAGTAGGCGTCAGCATATATTTGTAAATAATGTATATACGCGCGTTAGTCAACGTCGTTTTCAATATGTTTGAATACTTTCCACTGAGGAAGTGTAGACTTGGTGACAGTAATTTTGTGACGTGTGAATGTTCGATTGGATTACCATGATGGTGGATGCGATGGGGGACACATTCAGGCAGGACCACATTTTTTTTTTTTTTAATCACATACCTATATTGCGCATGTTAGAGGGTAGTTGTAGACTAACAGCATGATGTCACTGCAATGTTACCTGTATTTGGTGACAAAGAGGGGACAGCAGCACGACACATGTAGGTAGGACACACATCTTGGGGTGCAGAACAAAGTATGACATCATATGAATACTTTGGCCAAATATGATTGCTCTGCGAACAATAGTAACTGTACAGGACTATGTGTACTTGAGGTACCTTATTCTCTGAAAAAACAGCGTAAATTTCCGAATACTACAGAGGTTTCTCTGTAAGAAATGCGAATGGTAAAGGGTTAAAAGACATAAGGATGAATCAACTACATTTTCAACAAAACATTTGCTTGTGATAATTTGACAATCTTTTTCCCAGAAAGGTGAGTGAGCATTAAAGTCGCCTACAATGATATACTTCTTGCCATGATCTTCCTGTAATGTACAAAGCCATTCAGTGTTGACATCAGTCGGTCCTTGAGGCAAATTAACAGATACTATTGTCAACAATGAAGTATTAAAAGGAATGGACACAGCACATGAATGTAAGTTAGGAATTTGGAGTGGGGCAGGACTGGGGCATGCAGTGTATATCACCCCTTTATGTACATAAATGGCTGTATTAATTCTCCCAGTGGTATCAGCCTGCTGATGGATTGGTGGGAAGTAGTAACCAGTGATTCTGGGTAATTTTTCTCTTTTTATGTTTAGGGACGGGATTGCTAAGATGTCATAGTCGTTTTCTGAAAGATGTTGAACAAGATAATCGTAGTTTCTGAATAATGATCAGAATTCCACTGGATATTCTAGTACTTTTTACCATGATATAATTATTGCTTATCAGTGCTAGTGAAGAAATACAATCAAAATTAACTAGGCGTTTGATATAAGAGAGAAAATAGAAGAAATGGCTGACTGAAAATTTTTTGTCAGAAATCTTTTGTTGCATGTGCCTACTGCAGGAAGAGAGGGGAGAGGAGATCAGAAACACTTTGGTGCATGTGCCTGTTGCAGAAGCCATCACAGGCCTGGCCTTCGACAACACGAACCATTACCTGGTGACGGCAGGCGACAAACACCTGCAGGTGATCCACAACGTGCCGGGCTACCAGGCCACCATCAGCGACCTGCAGGACCGAGAGAGAAAAGCCACCAGCACCGGCATGAGGGACCGCATCCGACAGCAGATTAAAGACGCCAGGTGAGAGACAGGTGCAGGTGCACATCAATCTGTCTGTCGTGATAGACACAGGGGCTCATTTCTTGTGATAGACACAGGAGCTCATTTCTTGTGATAGACACAGGTGAACATTTATCGTGATAGACACAGGTCCACATTTATCATAGACTTAGGTGCACATTTATTGTGTAGAACAGGTGCACATTTATCATTGACACAGGTGCACATTTATTGTGTAGACACAGGTGCTCATTTATTGTGATAGACTCATAGCTACATTTATCATGATAGGCACAGGTGCACATTTATTGTAATAGACACAGGTGCTCCTTTATTGTGATAGACACAGGTGCTCATCTATTGTGATAGACACAGGTGCACATTTATTGGTATAGACACAGGTGCACATTTATTGGGATAGACACAGGTGTACATGTATCATGATAGACACAGGTGCACATTTCTCATGATAGACACAGGTGTACATGTATCATGATAGACACACACAGGTGCACATGTATCATGATAGACACACACAGGTGCACATGTATCATGATAGACACATGTATCATGATAGACACACACAGGTGTACATGTATCATGATAGACACACACAGGTGTACATGTATCATGATAGACACACACAGGTGTACATGTATCATGATAGACACACACAGGTGCACATGTATCATGATAGACACACACAGGTGCACATGTATCATGATAGACACACACAGGTGCACATGTATCATGATAGACACATGTATCATGATAGACACACACAGGTGCACATGTATCATGATAGACACACACAGGTGTACATGTATCATGATAGACACACACAGGTGCACATGTATCATGATAGACACACACAGGTGCACATGTATCATGATAGACACACACAGGTGCACATGTATCATGATAGACACACACAGGTGCACATGTATCATGATAGACACACACAGGTGCACATGTATCATGATAGACACATGTATCATGATAGACACACACAGGTGTACATGTATCATGATAGACACACACAGGTGCACATGTATCATGATAGACACACACAGGTGTACATGTATCATGATAGACACACACAGGTGCACATGTATCATGATAGACACAGGTGTACATGTATCATGATAGACACACACAGGTGCACATTATCATGATAGACACACACAGGTGTACATGTATCATGATAGACACACACAGGTGTACATGTATCATGATAGACACACACAGGTGCACATGTATCATGATAGACGCATGTATCATGATAGACACACACAGGTGCACATGTATCATGATAGACACACACAGGTGCACATGTATCATGATAGACACAGGTGTACATGTATCATGATAGACACACACAGGTGCACATGTATCATGATAGACACACACAGGTGCACATGTATCATGATAGACACACACAGGTGCACATGTATCATGATAGACACACACAGGTGCACATGTATCATGATAGACACACACAGGTGCACATGTATCATGATAGACACACACAGGTGCACATGTATCATGATAGACACACACAGGTGCACATGTATCATGATAGACACACACAGGTGCACATGTATCATGATAGACACATGTATCATGATAGACACACACAGGTGTACATGTATCATGATAGACACACACAGGTGCACATGTATCATGATAGACACACACAGGTGTACATGTATCATGATAGACACACACAGGTGCACATGTATCATGATAGACACAGGTGTACATGTATCATGATAGACACACACAGGTGCACATTATCATGATAGACACACACAGGTGTACATGTATCATGATAGACACACACAGGTGTACATGTATCATGATAGACACACACAGGTGCACATGTATCATGATAGACGCATGTATCATGATAGACACACACAGGTGCACATGTATCATGATAGACACACACAGGTGCACATGTATCATGATAGACACAGGTGTACATGTATCATGATAGACACACACAGGTGCACATGTATCATGATAGACACACACACAGGTGTACATGTATCATGATAGACACACACAGGTGTACATGTATCATGATAGACACACACAGGTGTACATGTATCATGATAGACACACACAGGTGCACATGTATCATGATAGACACACACAGGTGCGCATGTATCATGATAGACACAGGTGCACATGTATCATGATAGACACAGGTGTACATGTATCATGATAGACACACACAGGTGTACATGTATCATGATAGACACACACAGGTGTACATGTATCATGATAGACACACACAGGTGTACATGTATCATGATAGACACACACAGGTGCACATGTATCATGATAGACACACACACAGGTGTACATGTATCATGATAGACACACACAGGTGTACATGTATCATGATAGACACACACAGGTGCACATGTATCATGATAGACACAGGTGTACATGTATCATGATAGACACACACAGGTGCACATTATCATGATAGACACACACAGGTGCACATGTATCATGATAGACACACACAGGTGCACATGTATCATGATAGACACAGGTGCACATGTATCATGATAGACACACACAGGTGTACATGTATCATGATAGACACACACAGATACACATGTATGGTGATATCAGTGTTGCTGTTGTTCTGATCACGGTCAGATATGATGGGGATTTTCTGACCGTCAGTGCTGTTCTGTCCAGGGACACTCTGGCCCTCATTTTGGGAGAAACCAACGGCAATGCCTCTTCAGCCCACTGAAAGCAGCACCATCGTCCATCGTCCAATCAGCATCTGACATCACACAATCAGCATCTGAAATCATCCATTCAGCATTTGCCTGTCAGCATCTGACAACCAATCTGCAGTGACATCATCCAAGCAGCATCTGATATATCATAATCAGCATCTGACATCGTCTAATCAGCATCTGACATCATCCAATCAGCATCTGACATCGTCTAATCGCCAGTTGACATCGTCCAATCAGTATCCACCATCACTTCACATCACTGCAAACAGTACAGACAATAGGAGACAGGAGGAAGAGACATGAAGCATGCTAAAGTGTGGCCTCTTGCAGTGAGCTGTCCTCTGTCCACTGTCCTCTTGCAGTGAGCTGTCCTCTGTCCACTGTCCTCTTGCAGTGAGCTGTTCTCTTGCAGTGAGCTGTCCACTGTCCTCTGTCCTCTTGCAGTGAGCTGTCCACTGTCCTCTTGCAGTGAGCTGTCCTCTGTCCACTGTCCTCTTGCAGTGAGCTGTCCTCTGTCCACTGTCCTCTTGTAGTGAGCTGTCCTCTGTCCACTGTCCTCTTGCAGTGAGCTGTCCTCTGTCCACTGTCCTCTTGCAGTGAGCTGTTCTCTTGCAGTGAGCTGTCCACTGTCCTCTTGCAGTGAGCTGTCCACTGTCCTCTTGCAGTGAGCTGTCCTCTGTCTGCTGTTCTCTTGCAGTGAGCTGTCCTCTGTCTGCTGTTCTCTTGCAGTGAGCTGTCCTCTGTCTGCTGTTCTCTTGCAGTGAGCTGTCCTCTGTCTGCTGTTCTCTTGCAGTGAGCTGTCCTCTGTCCACTGTCCTCTTGCAGTGAGCTGTCCACTGTCCTCTTGCAGTGAGCTGTCCTCTTGCAGTGAGCTGTCCTCTTGCAGTGAGCTGTCCTCTGACTGCCAGGTCCTCTTGCAGTGAGCTGTCCTCTGACTGCCAGGTCCTCTTGTAGTGAGCTGTCCTCTTGCAGTGAGCTGTCCTCTTGTAGTGAGCTGTCCTCTGACTGCCAGGTCCTCTTGCAGTGAGCTGTCCTCTCGCAGTGAGCTGTCCTCTGTCTGCTGTTCTCTTGCAGTGAGCTGTCTGCCAGGTCCTCTTGCAGTTAGCTGTCCTCTCGCAGTGAGCTGTCCTCTGTCTGCTGTTCTCTTGCAGTGAGCTGTCCTCTGTCTGCTGTTCTCTTGCAGTGAGCTGTCTGCTGTTCTCTTGCAGTGAGCTGTCCTCTGTCTGCTGTTCTCTTGCAGTGAGCTGTCCTGTGTCTGCTGTTCTCTTGCAGTGAGCTGTCCTCTGTCTGCTGTTCTCTTGCAGTGAGCTGTCCTCTGACTGCCAGGTTCTCTTGCAGTGAGCTGTCCTGTGTCTGCTGTTCTCTTGCAGTGAGCTGTCCTGTGTCTGCTGTTCTCTTGCAGTGAGCTGTCCTCTGTCTGCTGTTCTCTTGCAGTGAGCTGTCCTCTGACTGCCAGGTTCTCTTGCAGTGAGCTGTCCTCTATCTGCTGTTCTCTTGCAGTGAGCTGTCCTCTGTCTGCTGTTCTCTTGCAGTGAGCTGTCCTCTGTCTGCCAGGTTCTCTTGCAGTGAGCTGTCCTGTGTCTGCTGTTCTCTTGCAGTGAGCTGTCCTCTGTCTGCTGTTCTCTTGCAGTGAGCTGTCCTCTGTCTGCTGTTCTCTTGCAGTGAGCTGTCCTAGTTCTGACACTTAGCTCCTTGTGGACGACAGCCAGGTCCTCAGCCCGCTGTCCACCAGGCAGGTTGCTTGTCTGTCTGATGATAGTGGTGATGTTTATTGTGATTATTATCATTCACTTTGCTTATATTTTGTCTGTTTACCTTCCTTCTTTCTTTCTTTTCGAGGGCTGGATGTAAAAAAGTCTTGTACTTATTCTATTACCCTCAGAAAATAAAATTTCGTTTTCGTTATCTGTAGTGTAGGTGTTTGCGCCAACATGCATTTGTATTATACTGTATTGTTCGCATTCTCTTGTGTGGTGTATAGTTTGCTCACATTGTGAATAGTCGTCCAGTTGAGATGGGACTCAGCTTTTCCTGCCTTCCCTTTCAAAACACAGGCACCTCAAGGCATCACCCAGCACTCCCTTTATCAGTCCAAAGCAGTGAAAATCTGAAAGGTGGCATAATTGGACACAGGCAAAAAAGAAGTGGATGCAGGTAGGGACAGTGGACACAGGTAGAGACAGTGGACACAGGTAGGGACAGTGGATACAGGTAGGGACAGTGGATACAGGAGGGACAGTGGATACAGGTAGGGACAGTGGATACAGGAAGGACAGTGGATACAGGTAGGGACAGTGTATACAGGTAGGGACAGTGGATACAGGAGGGACAGTGGATACAGGTAGGGACAGTGGATACAGGAGGGACAGTGGATACAGGAAGGACAGTGGATACAGGTAGAGACAGTGGACACAGGTAGGGACAGTGGATACAGGTAGGGACAGTGGATACAGGAGGGACAGTGGACACAGGTAGAGACAGTGGACACAGGTAGGGACAGTGGATACAGGTAGGGACAGTGGATACAGGTAGGGACAGTGGATACAGGTAGGGACAGTGGATACAGGAGGGACAGTGGACGCAGGTAGAGACAGTGGACACAGGTAGGGACAGTGGATACAGGTAGGGACAGTGGATACAGGAGGGACAGTGGATACAGGTAGGGACAGTGGATACAGGTAGGGACAGTGGATACAGGAGGGACAGTGGATACAGGAGGGACAGTGGATACAGGAGGGACAGTGTATACAGGTAGGGACAGTGGATACAGGTAGGGACAGTGGATACAGGAAGGACAGTGGATACAGGTAGGGACAGTGTATACAGGTAGGGACAGTGGATACAGGAGGGACAGTGGATACAGGTAGGGACAGTGGATACAGGAGGGACAGTGGATACAGGTAGGGACAGTGTATACAGGTAGGGACAGTGGATACAGGAGGGACAGTGGATACAGGAGGGACAGTGTATACAGGTAGGGACAGTGGATACAGGAGGGACAGTGGACACAGGTAGGGACAGTGGATACAGGAGGGACAGTGGATACAGGAGGGACAGTGGATACAGGTAGGGACAGTGGATACAGGTAGGGACAGTGGATACAGGTAGGGACAGTGGATACAGGAGGGACAGTGGATACAGGTAGGGACAGTGGATACAGGTAGGGACAGTGGATACAGGAGGGACAGTGTATACAGTAACGCAACGCCACCACAACACACCTGTGTGTGACTGCTCAAGAGATCAGGACATATCACTCCACCTTCAGCTCTCTCTCTCTCTCTCTCTCTCTCTCTCTCTCTCTCTCTCTCTCTCTCTCTCTCTCTCAGTATCAATGGAGGAGACGTTACAAGTGTCTGTTCTCAGTGAAAGATGCTCAGAGAGGCTTACTCTGAAATTAACTATTGCTGTCAGATATATGTTGCTGTCAGTTTATGAAGGATGTGTATCTGTCATAAACTTTCAGAGTAGCCTATGTTGACATGGAATTTCGCTTCAAACTACTGCCTATGAAAGACTGTTATAATGGCATAACTATTCTGACATGTAATGTTAACATCTGTGGAAGGTCGTTATTGTGGCATAACTATTCTGACATGTAGTGTTGACACTTGTGGAAGGTCGTTATAATAACAATAATAATAAATGGAATTTATATAGCGCTATATCTTGCAGAGACAAATCAAAGTGCTTGCACTCAACTCATTCTTACACAGTCATACAACCAGTAACAAGTAATAGTTCCATCAAGTCCAAATGTGCACGCACGCACACACACACACGCATCCAGACACACACACGCACACAGACACACACACATACACACACACAGGTCATACACCCTGGCAGGGCAATAGAATCTTGGCTGTTGAAGGCAGGGAAAAACTATGAGATGAAGTAGAAGAGGAAAATCTTAGGTTTGAAATATATATGTCTTGAGACTGGATTTAAAAGTGTCATCAGAAGGCTTTTGGTGGAGAGAGAGAGGGAGGTCATTCCAGATCGATGGACCAGAAATAGAGAAAGAGTGACAGCCAATGGTGGATTGGTTGAATCTAGGTAATCGTAAGGACAAGGTATCTGCAGCAGAGTGGAGAGAACGAGAAGGAGTGTACAAGTGAAGACATTCACAGAGGTAGGCGCGTGCTGTTTTGTGGAGACATTTGTAACAGAGGGTACTGATCTTATAGTTTACTCTCTGTGGCACAGGCAGCCAGTGAAGAGATTGCAAGAGAGGGGTAATATGCTCAGATTTTTTCTTTCTGAGGATTTGTCGAGCTGCAGAGTTTTGTATTCGTTGAAGGGATTGGATTGATGATGCTGGCAGACCAGCCAACAGAGAATTGCAATAGTCCAGATGTGAAAGAATGAGAGAAGTGACAAGTTTGGATGTTGCATCGGTGGACAGGTACTTTCGAATTGCACTAATACGCCGTAATTGATAGTAGCACGACTGACAGGTCTGGGTAATGAATTTTCGCATAATAATAATAATAATGTATGGAATTTATATAGCGCTGAATCTTGTAAAGCAACAAATCAAAGTGCTCAGATTTTATTTCATACCACTTTAAGTCGCGGCAGATTTCTCTCCGTGAAATTTAGGCTGCTCTCCCCGGGGAGAGCGGGAGAACGCGTCGCCACTTAGCGCTGCGCCACCCTTTCACCCTTTTTTTTTTTTTTCCTGCAGCTGTATTTGTTTCCCTATCAGAGTGGCTTTTTTCTAAGAATTTTGCCAGGGACAACTCTCTTGTTGCCGTGGGTTTTTTAACGTGCGCTAAATAATTACGTGTAACACACAGGACCTCGGTTTATCGTCTCATCCGAAAGACTAGCGCCCAGACCACCACTCATGGTCTAATGGATGGGGGAAAAATTTCCGGTCCAAACGGGGTACGAACCGCCGCACACTTCAGACCCGGACTTTTCGCTTTCTAGACAGGCGCGTTACCTCTAGACCACCGATCCATAGAGAGTGTGTTGTCAATAATGACCCCTAGATACTTCACAGCAGTGGATAAAGGGACCGATGCATTGCCAAGTTGTATTGAAGCTGGTTTAATGGAAGAGAGTTTGTGTTTGGTCCCTACAAGCATAGTTTCTGTTTTATCTGCATTTAGCTGTAATTTGTTCTGTATCATCCAATTTTGGATATCTTGAAAGCAGTAGGCCATATTTGTAAAGAGAGAAGGCAGATTTTCAGGAGTGTCACTGCTCAGAATCTGAGAGTCATCTGTTATAGTGGCATAACTATTCTGACATGTAATGTTCACATCTGTGGAAGGCTGTTATAGTAGCATAACTATTCTGACATGTAATGTTGACATCTGTGGAAGGCCGTTATAGTGGCATAACTATTCTGACATGCAATGTTGACATCTGTGGAAGGCCGTTATAGTGGCATAACTATTCTGACATGTGTTGTTGACATCTGTGGAAGGTCGTTATAGTGGCATAACTATTCTGACATGCAATGTTGACATCTGTGGAAGGCCGTTATAGTGGCATAACTATTCTGACATGTAATGTTGACATCTGTGGAAGGCCGTTATAGTGGCATAACTATTCTGACATGCAATGTTGACATCTGTGGAAGGCCGTTATAGTGGCATAACTATTCTGACATGTAATGGTGACATCTGTGGAAGGCCGTTATAGTGGCATAACTATTCTGACATGCAATGTTGACAGCTGTGGAAGGCTGTCAGTAGCATAATGATGTCCGCCAGTTGTACAGTGCTGTGCACAGTTCTGACATCACTTCTGGCAGCTAGCGGCTCTCTCTCTCTCTCTCTCTTCTCTCTCTCTCTCTCTCTCTCTCTCTCTCTCTCGTCTCTCTCTCTCTCTCTCTCTCTCTCTCTCTCTCCCCTCTCTCTTTCTCTGTCTGTCTGTCCATGTGTTGGGCCCCCAGTGTGTGGCAGAAGTGTGATGAGGGTGTATAGTGACAGTGAAGGTGTGGTCTGTGCGTGCTAGTCACAGGTGGCAGGGCTGATTGGCTGGTTGATTGAATGAATGATTGACTGACAGATTGACTGATGGTATGTGTGGCTGTTATGTGCAATGATGACATATTGGTCCTTTCCAGTTCTGTGCATCACACCACATCATAATGACAATTCCCATCATACCACATCATAATGACATGTCATACTACATCATAATGACTTGTCATACCACATCATAACATGTCATACCACATCATGACATGTCCTCTTTTTGTCACAATTTTCAGAGGAGGGGGTGGGGGGAGATTGATACTGACTACACTGATTTGTACTCTGTGTGTGTGTGTGTGTTTGTGTGTGTGTGCATCCTGCAGTGCTGATGCTTGGCTTCCTTCTGCCCTGTCCTGCCCCCTGCCCTGCCCTGCCCTGCCCTACCCTGTCCTGTCCTGTCCCCTTCCCTGTCCTGTCCTCAGTGTGTTCTTAAAGGAGAGAACAGCCTAAAAAGGATCAAGGTTTTTTAAGGGGGAGAGGGGTCGGGTTGGGGGGTAGTTGAAGTGGATGTATTGTATCTGTAGTGAGGAGAGGTTCAAGTTGATTTGGAGATGCGTGGTTTTTTTGTTTGGTTTTTGTTGCCTCGTCTTCTGTGGCATTCCTGTTCTGCTGTTCCCATGCCGTTTATTTTAATCTCTCTGCATCAGCCATACTAGATCATTAGGGTCAGAAGTCCACAGTGAGCCCATAAATGTAAGGCCACCAGCTGTAGGGGCCTTGCACTGCTACTGGGTCACTTTGGTGTTTTTCAGTAGTGACTGTTCTGAGTTAAAATGTGCAGGACACCACCTACTATGCCCCATACTGACAACAGTATTTCAATCAGAGTCAGACTGAGTGAGAATGCCCACCTAGGTGGCAACCACCATAACATCCCATCAACAACCCTCTCCCATGAGCCTCCAACCCCAAAGACTTTGATGCAAACTCACAGGCACATAAGTGTATGGGAAATAGAAATTAATGTCACTAGGAGTCCAGAGCAATTGGGGCCACCGCATTAGAGAAAATTTTATTTTATTTCATGATGGTCAGTGATGATGAGGATGATATGATAATGCTGCTCTGGAAGTGTATGTACTTTGTACTACTTGACAGGGCTGTACTGTATGCTCTTTATCATAGCATTGTCAACTGCGCCCAAGAAATACAGACATCTGCAGTACGTAAAATGAAATCGGGTAATTTGAGCAACGCTCTCAAAATGTGGATGAAGTTCAGCTGCGTGGTCCCAGTCTTCCCAAAGAGCCCATGGCAAATTCACTCTGGAAAAAAACACCTGACTGTTATGGGATTTAAACCCACAACCTTCCAGTCCATAACCCAAGGCTGCTTGAGGGGGAGGAGGGGGGGGTGCTTTGTTTCTTTTCTGTGAATGATTTTGTCTTTGGAAAGATGAACCAATAAATTTGCCATCATGTAGAACTTCCTGTATGTTTCATTGAGTGTGTGTGTGAGAGAGAGAGAGAGAGAGAGTTGACCCCTAAGACAACACATAAATTTCTGTTGTCATTAGTTTTCACATTTCCATCAATTGTTCCTTCTCCTCACTCTTGTCAAAAGGATTAAAGCCCTTTTATGGGCAATGCCAGTGAACAGCTTTCTTCAGTGTTCAGTTTTCTCTCTCTCTCTCTCTCCCTCTCTCTCTCTCTCTCTCTCTCTCTCTCTCTCTCTCCTCTCTCCCTCTCTTGGGCAAAAGCTATCATAGTTCCAATCTTTAAGAAGGGAGATCCCAATAACGTGGACAATTATAGGGGAATCTCATTGTAGAGTATCCTGTCAAAGTGCTTCACATCTGTACTAAACAGTAGGTTGTATTCTTGGCTAGAAAATAATCAAATGATATCCGAAAATCAGGCAGGCTTCAGGAAAAAATACTCTACTGTTGATCAGATCTTTAATTTGCATGCAATTGTCCAGCAGTACATGAATGAGAAAGGTCGGAAGTTATATGTTGCATTTATAGATTTTAAAAAAGCTTTTGATTCTGTCAGACATGATTTACTTATAGGGTGCATCAAAGATCAGGGAGTAAAGAGAAAGTTCCTTGCAGCAATGTTAGCAATGTATCGAACATTATATTCATGTATACAGGCAAACTATGAATTGTCTGAATTTTTTTAATGTCCAATTGGTGTGAGACAAGGATGTGTGTTAAGCCCTACTCTGTTTTCTTTATTTATCAACCATTTATCTGAGACCATGGGTAAAAAAGATAAACATGGAATACAACTAGTACCAGACATCATGGAAATCTTGTGTATAATGATTTAAGAATTAAATTTTTAAGGGATTGTGTTGATACACCTTTACATGATCAACTTAAAGCAGAAAACAGTAACAAAAATCACTGCCTGTCTAGGTATATCTTCCATGCCATCAATAAGAGAAAAAGCTCGTATTAAGATATTTACATCACAAACGAAGATACGATTATCGTTTTGTTATGGTTTTGAGAAACTATATGTATATTGATTTTTTTCCAGACATAAGGAAGGTACACTTAGATCAAGATAGTGAATTGTGTTTGATACATATGTATTTTTATGCATTTGTGCATTGTCTTCATTATTTCTTTCACTGAAATTGAGCTTGATATTGTGTATTTTATTCGGGTTTTTGCCCACTCTGTGGCATTGTCAATTTCTCCTACGCCAACCATGTATTATGGCCTAAGGCCGAGATACATTTGAGTTCTGAGTTCTCTCTCCCTCCACACACCTCTTTTCACACACGCACACACATGCAGGCAGGTGTGCCACACACACACACACAGATTAAATAAATGAAATGAATGATGATTACTTCGCATAATTCTGTGCATAATTCTGTGCATTACTTAGTGCTATTTCTTTCTCTGTGTCTGGATGCTGGTGTCTTTCTGTGTTCGCATTTGCATTTTTTTATATGTATACGGTGAACTCCAGCTTAGTGGGCATTCCCTTTTCTCTGCAATTCTGCATGAAGGTTACCTTCTCGTGAAGTTCCTGGTCGTGAGTTAGGGTTTGTTTCATCAGCTGAGTAGCAGCAGCTTTAAATAGGAGGAGGTCTTGACTTGAGAGGAAGAGGAGATTCAGTCTTTGGCTGAAGTTCGTTGGTTGCCGTTCCAGCTGGGCTGTTGTCTCTCTATTTGGAGAGCAGGGGGGAGCAGCACTTGGAGTAGTTCAGGCTCTTGTGAACCCGGTCTTCGTTCTTTGTTCTTCGTTGTTATGTCGTGTCCATCCTGTCAACGTCTTCCTCGAGGTGCAGGAGTGCGCCATACTTCCTGTGGTGTTGTGTCTCTGCTTGGAGAGCCGAGGGGAGCATTCGTCTTTGAGTGGATCTGGCTCCCGAGGACCAGTCTACGTTCTTCTTCGTTGTGCTGTGCTGTCCGTTTTGTCAACGTCTTTCCTGGGTGCAGGAGTGCACCTTGTTCTTTCTCAGTGACAGGTTCCTGTGGGTGCCTCCAGCGGTGGAGTCGTACCTGGAGAGAGTGCAGCCCGGTGTGCCCTGAAGTGTCACCGACGGCTTGTCCTTGACCCTCTGTCCCTTTATTCCCTGGATCCACCCTTTTTCCCTTTGACCCGTTTCCCTTCTCCCTGCTGCCTTGTCCACCTGTGACCCTCCTTGAGGTCTTCGGCCTTCCCTGAACTATCCCTCGGTGTTCGTATGTGGGGAACAGATTGTGACTGAGGGTAGTGGGAGAATAATATTAATCAGGCTGGTTTCTGGACTGTGCAGAGGGGAGGGTATTATGGATAAAGTTTAGAGTGTGATTGGTTATTGAATGTGTGTGTGTCTGTAAGTATTTGTCTTGATGTGATTGTTTTTGGATTTTTGGAAAGTAAAGTCTGGAACTTTTTCTTCAGTGTTCTGTGTTTGGTGCTGTCGGGAAGATAGTTAGAGAGGGCATGGGATAAGTGTGTTTTGAGGCTGGATTTGAAGGTATCAAGTGAAGGCTTTTGGCGAAGTGAAAGAGGGAGGTCATTCCAGGTGGATGGACCAGAAACAGAGAAAGAGCGACGGCCAACAGTGGTTTGTTTGAATCTGGGTATTCGAAAGCACAAAGTATCTGGCTGAACAAGGGAACGGGATGGAGTGTACAGGTGAAGACAGTTACAGAGATAAGAGGGTGCAGATTTGTGGAGACATTTGAAACAGAGGGTATTGATCTTATACTCCAGTCTTTGTGAGACAGGCAGCCAATGAAGAGATCGCAGAAGAGGAGTGATGTGTTCAGATTTTTTCTTTCTTAGGACCAGTCGAGCTGCAGAGTTTTGTATGCGTTGAAGAGAATGGATAGATGATGCTGGTAGGCCAGCCAGAAGAGAATTACAGTAGTCTAAACGTGAAAGAATGAGAGATGTTACAAGCTTGGAAGTTGCATCAGTGGACAGATACTTGCGAATCGCACTCATGCGCCATAATTGATAGTAGCAAGACTGGCAGGTCTGGGTGATGATTTTTTTCATAGAGAGTGTGTTGTCAAGAACTACTCCTAAATACTTCACAGAGTTGGACAAAGGAACTGACGTATTGCCGAATTCTATTTAAGTTTTTGTGATAGAGGAAAGTTTATGTTGGGCCCCTAAGGGCATGGCTTCGGTTTTATCGGCATTAAGTTGTAACTTGTCCTGAGTCATCTAGTTTTGAATGTCTTGAAGGCAGTAGGACATATTTGTCAGGAGGGAAGGCAAGTTTTCAACAGTATCACTGCACTGAAACTGAGTAATCGGCATAGAAATGATGATCAATGTGGTGGTTATTTATTATATGTAAGAGTGGAGCAGTATAGAGAGTAAAGAGAACAGGGCCCAGGACTGATCCCTGCGGGACTCCACATTCCATTTTGACAGGTTTTGATTGAATTTTGTTTACACTAACTTTCTGAAATCAGTCTGTGAGGTATGAAGTAAACCAGGTGAGGGCTGTGCCATTAATACCAAACGTATTTTGGAGGCGAGAAAGAAGAAATGAATGATCTATAGTATCAAAGGCTGCAGATAAGTCAAGAAGAGTGAGGAGGGAGATTTTTCCTGCATCAGAAGCAAGTAGAAGTGTATCCAAAGTGTGGACTAGGGTGGTTTTGGTGCTGTGGTTGGGGCGATAGGCAGATTGAAAAGGGGGAAGGAGATCATTGGAATGAAGGTGACTGTTGAGCTGTTTGAGAACGACTTTTTCTAGTACTTTAGAGACAAAAGGCAAGTTTGAGACAGGTCTGTAATTCTTCAGAATGTTGGGATCGAGGTCATGCTTTTTCAGTAGAGGTGTGACTATTGCGGTTTTAAGAGCTGATGGAAAATTTCCTGACACAAGAGATGAGTTTACTATTTTAGTGATAATAGGTATAAGTTGTGGAAGGCATTGTGAGAAAACAGGAGCAGGTATGGGATCAAGGTCGTATGATTTTATAGTCATTTCCTTCAGAATTGTCATTTCTTTTTCACTTGTGGGATGGAAGGAAAAGAGAGGAATGCCAGTGAACTGGGGATCAGGAAGCGCAGGCTGGAATTGGGTCTGATCCAGTCTGGAGCGAATGTTGCGGACTCTGTCTGAAAAGAAGGCAGAAAAGATGGATGGAAGTTCAGACAGGCTGTGGGTGTTAGGCAAAGGAGTTGTTTTTGCAGATCCAAGGAGATTTGAGGTGAGCGAAAAAAGAGATTTTATGGATGTAGCACAGAGAACTTGGGAAGAGTAGTAGTCTGTCTTTGCTGAATGGATTAAGAGTTTGACTTTATTTGTTTTCGGAAAAGCTGTTTGTTGATTTCGGTTTTTGACTTCCGCCACTGCCGTTCTAGTTGCCGGCGTTAATCATGCTACACAGTCATTTCTATTCTTTGAAAAAAAAATACACGATGATTGTCATGCTTAAACGCGTGTGCACACACACAAACACACACACACACACACACACACACACGCTGATCAGTTGTTGGGGTTTTGTTAAGTTAATCATACTACACAATCATTTCTATTTTGGGGGAAAATGCACATGATGATCATTGTATTTACACACAAACACGCATACACACAACACACACACACACACACACACACACACACACACACACCAGGCCTGAGAAATACAGACACCAGCAGTGTTGGTGAGATAATTTGATAACACAGTTTTGAAAACAGAGGGGAGGCAAAGTCTGGTGGTGAAAAAGTTGCCTGCACACATTGCCCCCATGATGTGGAGGCTCTGTTTCAAGCCACACAAAGACGCCCCTTCAAGGGGATTTCCCCCCTGGACTCAACAGTAGTGCCATCTCCACTATTAACTATAAACTGAGGCCCCTGATGCAATGTCTGCAGAATGCCTTGCACAGAATTGCACATGATATTCCATTATCCTCAGAATTCTTTCTTCTTCTTCAAACACTCAGTAACTGCTGTTGTCTGTCTATTGGGCGAAAATATGTTGCACTGCTGTTAAGCGCCTGGCAAGTCAGGCCCAGCTCATCCAAATTTAGTATGGGAGAGAAGTATGTTAAGTCTTTCTGGAGAAAAGGCAGGAGAATGAACCAAAAAGGCAGAAAATAGGCAAGAAAGAGGTGGCAGGAAGGGGAAAAAAAAAAGGATAACAAAGAGGGAATGTTTAGCACAGGATTTCTAGGAGGTGGAAATGTTATTTATTCTGATAAGCCCCTGGCATCCCCACAGGGAAACCCCTTGAACTAAACGAAATGGACACACACACACACACACACACACTATGCTGGTGGAAACAATGACAACATTTACAAAAACTGCATCCACACGAGACTGCATGTAAAACAAAACAAAAAGCACATGTTTATTCCATTATCTTTGAAATAAAAGAATAAATAAATAAATACAATGTTTGATTTTCCGCATGTGTTAACTGGCCAGAGATACCTCTAAAATCTCCACCCTTACTTAATTCACCAAACGCCACTGCCCAGATTCGAACCCTCCAGATGAAAATCAAATGCTCGTATTCCCTTGGGCTGGCCCAGGCCCAAAGCTGTGTCAAGTTATTGATGTCAGCTAATTGCCAAGGACTACACTAAGATGTTATGTTGTAAAGTGGTGTGTTAATATTGCCTTCAGCCATGAATGACAACCTCTTAGGCTACACACCGGTATTAATTTGGGGGTATAGAGTGCGAGTGGAAAAAAATGTTGGTGATTTCCACAGATTTTTTTTAAGCATGAAAAAATGGACTGTGCATTTGTTTTTTTGATTGAGGACATAGAGCAATACCAGGTAGTCACGAGAAAGTTGAAAATTACCATCAAATGAGGTTTGCCTGTATTCCTACAGCGTTGACCCCGCGCATGCATATTGCGGTAAGGAAGCTAGCAGACAACAAAGGCCTGAAGGGGTACAATGTTTGCTGAAAAATTTAAAAAATTCAGACCTACCAAATTTGTTCAAAATCACATGAGTTTTGAGTCAGAGGCTAGTCTTTCATAAAAAGTGGTTTTTATTTCTGTGGATGCCTTAGTACGTGCGGTATGAATATAAGAGTTACATAGAAAAACAGAAGGAAAAGAATGATTTTTTAATACGGGTGTGCAGCCTATGGGAGGTACTTGAAAAGAGTCATACACACAAACTTATCCTGTGTACTTCCAATCTCACAGTGATTCCCAGGTGGGATGAGTGAGTCAGAGTGCCTGTTCTGGGTGACCCCCAGGGTGTAAAGCTGGGGAATGCACAACAACAACATTCCCTTAGGCTAGTGTCCGTCATAGCATCAACGATTCCACTTGGAGTGAGATGCCTTGGTGTGCAATCATTTGGCAGGATAACAAACTCATAACAGAAATAGATATTTAGTAATTAAGGCGAGCTGAATTAATGCCGCACGAGAATTCAATCAAAATCAGTCATGAACACAAGCACAGGGTGTGCAACAGCTGACTCCAACACTTGACCTCTCACCCTGACCTCTAGACACATGCTTGCCGGAAGGAAGCGACTATCTGCACGATCTTCGTTTGGTGTAATCTGCAGTTCTGTGCATATTAGATGACATGGGTGACCTCAAAGTACGTCTTCTTCCATTGTCTCCAGTTTTGGATTAGTGTGGCAGACTATTCAAATATTTTCCATCTAGCACATTCGCTTCATTTTGTTCTGCTTCATCTTCTGTGTCGTTTCTGTATGCTGCTCATTCTAATGGATCAGTGGTCTAGAGGTAACGCGCCTGCCTAGAAAGCGGAAAGTTCGGGTCGGAAGTGTGCAGTGGTTCGAATCCCGTTTGGACGCGAAACTTTTCCCCCATCCATTAGATCATGAGTGATGGTCTGGGTGCAAGTCTTTCGGATGAGACCCGAGGTCCCATGTGTTACACATAATTATTTAGCACACGTAAAAGAACCCACAGCAACAAGAGAGTTGTCCCTAGCAAAATTCTGTAGAAAAAAGCCACTCTGATGGGGAAACAAATACAGTTGCAGACAGAAAAGAAAAAAATCCTCAGGGTTATAAGTCACAGGGAGCTGCCATGGGACCACCAACCAGAGGGGCCCTGCACTACAGCTGGGTCACTTTGGTGGTGGTCAGTGATGCCTGTTCTGAGCTAACATATGAAGGATACCACCTACTAAGGCCCCCCTCCCCTCCTCCCTCCCTAGTAATAGCATAGTCAGGGACCCAGACAGAGTGAAACGTCTGCCTGGAGTGGTGACCAGTGTCCCTCCAATGACCTTCTCCCTTGAACCTCTGAGCAATAACGCTTTCATACCAATTTATCACAGGCACAGAAGTGTTTGGGAAACTGGAATTACGATCACTATGAAACCAGAGTTACAAGGACCACTGAATCAAAGTAACTTTCTTTTATTCTTTGTATGAGAGTCAGCCGTGATGATGATGATGATGATGATGATATGAAAATGCACCAGCTTTGCGACTACCTGAAAGGGAATGTACATATATAAAAATACGTCCCAGCGTCAACTGGAAGACACCAGCAGTGTTAGCCAAGTCATTTTAGCAACACTCTGAAACTCGTAACCATAGTGTGGATGATGCTCGGCTGTGTGGCCTCAGTTTTCAAATGAGACCATAGCAAACTTACTCTGGATAGGAGTCCGCTACTGTCTAAAACAAAGCAAACAACAACAAAAACCTTACGACTTTTATGTGATCTGAACCTGAAGCCTACCAGACATGAACCAAAATAATCAATCTTATGGCCAACTAGGGGACGGGATAGCTCAGTGGTCGGAGCACTCGCTTTCCCCCAGCCAAGTTAAGCAGCGTCGAGCGTGGTTACCAATTGGATGGGTGACCGTTTTCGCGCCTTGGCTTCAGTACAGTTCCCCCAGTTCACCCAGCTGTAAATGGGTACCTGCCCTCTTTAGGGTCAGGGAAGGTAAAGCAGCGAGGGAGAGGAGATGGGCGCCGCCCTCAATACGCTGGCCCTAGAGAAGTGAGGTCTCTGACGCCTCGCTCCCCTACGACCTTAATATAGGTTATGGGACACCTTTACCTTTTTTTTTATGGCCAACTAAACCAACTGAAAACCAGCTAAGCCATTCAAATTGTTTTCAAGGGGATTTTTCCCCTGGAGTTAACAATAGTGCAGACTCCACTCTCCCCCAGAAGTTCTTCGGATTAGACTATAAACCGAGGCCCCGTGTGCGAATGCATGCAGAATATCTTGCGCACATATTAAATCCTGTTCCGCTCTTCCAAAGAGTAGGCCATTCTGTGCCGGTGGGAACAGATGACAAAATGAACAAAATTGCATACACACGAGGACTGGATGTAAAAGGCCCATGAGTGCTTATTCCATTATCCTCGGGGGGGGGGGGGGGGGGGGGCAATTTTTAAGGAATAAAAAAAAAATGGAATTGCCAACCAAACCAAGCAAAGTACTGAAGCACAATGGGAAGGGGAGGGAGGGTGATGAATCTCATTTTATACCCTCTTATTCTTTGTCACATTACAGCCCGTCAGCCATCATTTTTGCCGGCCTATCAATAGATATCAATACAAGCCAGATACAGTACTATATAAAATCCATGTCTTATTATTATTACCGATAAATGAACTGTCACGTACACTGCTGAAATCCGTGCCGATAGTGTAATAATTGTGCCAAGACCGGAAATGCTTTGTGTTTGTGTGTGTGTGTGTGTGTGTTTGTGGCGACTGCTACCGAATGCTCCACTTGTAGGCCTAGGCTTTGAGGTTGCAGACTGCGGAGCATCATTGTCCAATTTGATCAGGGGACAGACGGGTTGTGCTGCTGAAATCACTGTGTGCTGGCTGACTGACTGCCCGAAACACTATGGCTGTACCGGTCACCAAAGTGCCTCTACATGTCCCGCCCATGGAGGAGATCGTCCAAGGTTTGGAAGTTGTGAACATAATATTTGCACATGTACACACAATAAAAAATATATATATTATGTATAATGTAACCTCTCTGGTTGACAAGCATCCTGACACTAACACTGGCACAAAAATCAGCAGAGCAGACAGCACCAGTTAGTTCATCGTGAGGACTGCATGACTGTGTAGAGACATAAATGACTGACACAGTGACAGCAAGTGGGCTTATCTCCGATCTCATGTTGTTGGCATACATGTAGAGCTCTCTCTCTCTCTCTCTCTCTCTCTCTCTCTCTCTCTCTCTCTCTCTCTCTCTCTCTCTCTCTCTCTCTCTAGTATATTATTACAATCAATCAATCAAGCAATATCAGTCAATCAAGCAATCAATCAAGTTATAGCAATCAATCAAAAGCAGGGTGTGAGACAGGTGACTGTAAACAACAGATCCATAGTTCAACTTTACTTGTTTTTGCTGAACCATACATTATACATACAATGATACATACATACATACATACATACATACCACACACACCACACACATACACACACACACACACACACACACACACACACACATATATATATATATATATATTATATATATATATATATATATATATATATATATATATATATATAATTGAGGGGCATGTTGTGGAGTCATGTGAGTCGATGTGACACAGTATGTTATGATGATGTGTTATGGTATGGTAAAGTATGATCGATGTTACAACACAGTGTTGCAGACAGGCTTGGAGAAGACATTTAGCAGTGTGTCGGTCAGTGTGGTGGACTGTCCTGACCTGACCCAGAAGCCCTTCTGCCTCTCAGCCACAGGTAATGAATGAGCTCACTGTGTGAATGAACAAACCAGTTTTCCTGCAGTAGGTCATATACAGTGTTATCTGAAACAAAACAAACATCAACAACAACAACAACACCTTAGTTTACTGTTAGGGAATACTGGATAAACAAATCCTAAGCAATAGTTGTGATAAGAATCATACTGCTAGGTACGAAATGTATTTACGCTCAAACAAAAGTCATTTTAAAATTGTTGTCAAGAAAAAGATTGTGAGAGAAAGGGAGAAAGAAAAAAAATTAAGGTGATAGATGCACAGAAACAGGTGAGAAGACATCTTGAACCACTTCATCAGAAAGAAACAGCCACACAGGAGAGACGTCAAAACACTTCTGGCAGAAACAGGCAAACAGAGAAGAAAGACTTCCTGGCAGAAACAGGCAAACAGAGAAGAAACACTTCCTGGCAGAAACAGGCAAACAGAGAAGAAACACTTCCTGGCAGAAACAGGCAAACAGAGAAGAAACACTTCTGGCAGAAACAGGCAAACAGAAAAACACTTCCTGGCAGAAACAGGCAGAGAAGAAACACTTTTGGCAGAAACAGGCAGAGAAGAAACACTTTTGGCAGAAACAGGCAAACAGAGAAGAAACACTTTTGGCAGAAACAGGCAAACAGAGAAGAAACACTTCTGGCAGAAACAGGCAAACAGAAAAACACTTCTGGCAGAAACAGCCAAACAGAAAAACACTTCTGGCAGAAACAGGCAAACAGAGAAGAAACACTTCCTGGCAGAAACAGGCAAACAGAGAAGAAACACTTCCTGGCAGAAACAGGCAAACAGAGAAGAAACACTTCCTGGCAGAAACAGGCAAACAGAGAAGAAACACTTCCTGGCAGAAACAGGCAAACAGAGAAGAAACACTTCCTGGCAGAAACAGGCAAACAGAGAAGAAACACTTCCTGGCAGAAACAGGCAAACAGAGAAGAAACACTTCCTGGCAGAAACAGGCAAACAGAGAAGAAACACTTCCTGGCAGAAACAGGCAAACAGAGAAGAAACACTTCTGGCAGAAACAGGCAAACAGAGAAGAAACACTTCCTGGCAGAAACAGGCAAACAGAGAAGAAACACTTCCTGGCAGAAACAGGCAAACAGAGAAGAAACACTTCTGGCAGAAACAGGCAAACAGAGAAGAAACACTTCTGGCAGAAACAGGCAAACAGAGAAGAAACACTTCCTGGCAGAAACAGGCAAACAGAGAAGAAACACTTCCTGGCAGAAACAGGCAAACAGAGAAGAAACACTTCTGGCAGAAACATTTAAGGAAACGGGGAATGGGTGTCTGCTGTGGCAGAACATCCCTTGGCTGCTGTTTTATGGCTGACCATGGCTCAGCTCTAGTTTGGACATGTCATTGACAGAGCCTGGCTGCCACAACTGTGACGTGTCAGTGACAGGGTCTGGCTGTCACAGCAGGGAGCAGTGACATGTCAGTGACGGGGCCTGGCTGTCACAATGGTGACATGTCAGTGACGGGGCCTGGCTGTCACAATGGTGACGTGTCAGTGACAGGGCCTGGCTGTCACAGCAGGGAGCAGTGACATGTCAGTGACGGGGCCTGGCTGTCACAATGGTGACATGTCAGTGACGGGGCCTGGCTGTCACAATGGTGATGTGTCAGTGACAGGGCCTGGCTGTCACAGCAGGGAGCAGTGACATGTCAGTGACAGGGCCTGGCTGTCACAGCAGGGAGCAGTGACATGTCAGTGACGGGGCCTGGCTGTCACAATGGTGATATGTCAGTGACGGGGCCTGGCTGTCACAATGGTGATGTGTCAGTGACAGGGCCTGGCTGTCACAGCAGGGAGCAGTGACATGTCAGTGACAGGACCTGGCTGTCACAGCAGGGAGCAGTGACATGTCAGTGACAGGACCTGGCTGTCACAGCAGGGAGCAGTGACATGTCAGTGACAGGGCCTGGCTGTCACAGCAGGGAGCAGTGACATGTCAGTGACAGGGCCTGGCTGTCACAGCAGGGAGCAGTGACATGTCAGTGACAGGGCCTGGCTGTCACAGCAGTGACATGTCAGTGACAGGGCCTGGCTGTCACAGCAGGGAGCAGTGACATGTCAGTGACAGGACCTGGTTGTCACAGCAGGGAGAAGTGACATGTCAGGGCCTGGCTTGGAAAGTACCTAGGAGCAATGATATGTCAGAGCCACATCTCAGAGCAATGTCTGTTCCCATTGTGTGATTTAAAAAAGGAAGGAGGGGAGCAATGTATTCTAGAGAACTGCAGCCTGTGTTATGACATCACTGCAGAATGTGTGAAAGAAACTGTCCTCCTCCTCCTCTTCTGCTTTGTTTAATGTTATGTGTTCTGTCATCTTGTTTCGCTTGTCTTGTCAGTTCTAATGTTGTGCGTTCTGTCATCAGTTCTAATGTTGTGCGTTCTGTCATCTTGTATCGCTTGTCTTGTCAGTTCTAATGTTGTGTGTTCTGTCATCAGTTCTAATGTTATGTGTTCTGTCAGTCATTGTTTCATCTGTTCTTGTCTTGTCAGTTCTAATGTTGTGTGTTCTGTCACATTTATGTTGTCTGTCATTGTATCGCTTGTCTTGTCAGTTCTAATGTTGTGTGTTCTGTCATCTTTATCGCTTGTCTTGTCAGTTCTAATGTTGTGTGTTCTGTCATCAGTTCTAATGTGTGTGTCTGCTTTCTGTCATTCTATGTTGTTGTCTTTCAGTTCTAATGTTGTGTGTTCTGTCATCATCTTGTTTTTCTACTTTTTCGTGTTCTGTCAGTTCTAATGTTGTGTGTTCTGTCATCTTGTATCGCTTGTCTTGTCAGTTCTAATGTTGTGTGTTCTGTCATCAGTTCTAATGTTGTGTGTTCTGTCATCTTTTATCGCTTGTCTTGTCAGTTCTAATGCTGTGTGTTCTGTCATCTTGTTTCGCTTGTCTTGAGAGTTTTTGCCCTTGTTTTCCAGGAATTAGCTTTATATGGGTACCACAACGCATAGACAGAGATATTGTGTGTATGTGCATGTGCATGCATGGATGGAGGTGTTGTTCAAGTGTTGGTGAGTGTGCTCGCTTGTTGGAGAGAAATGTGTAAACACAGCCTGTTAATGTTTTGTTACCAGAACATTTGGAGTGATACAGAGAGATCCTGGATTTTGTTACCAGAACATTTGGAGTGATACAGAGATCCTGGATTTTGTTACCAGAACATTTGGAGTGATACAGAGAGATCCTGGATTTTGTTACCAGAACATTTGGAGTGATACAGAGATCCTGGATTTTGTTACCAGAACATTTGGAGTGATACAGAGAGATCCTGGATTTTGTTACCAGAACATTTGGAGTGATACAGAGAGATCCTGGATTTTGTTACCAGAACATTTGGAGTGATACAGAGATCCTGGATTTTGTTACCAGAACATTTGGAGTGATTCAGAGAGATCCTGGATTTTGCTACCAGAACATTTGCAGTGATGCAGAGATCCTGGATTTTGTTACCAGAACATTTGGAGTGATGCAGAGATCGTGGATTTTTGTTACCAGAACATTTGGAGTGATGCAGAGATCCTGGATTTTTGTTAACAGAACATTTGGAGTGATGCAGAGATCCTGGATTTTTGTTACCAGAACATTTGCAGTGATGCAGAGATCCTGGATGGTTGTGACTATTTCTGTCTTTCTTTTGTTCTCTTTTTTCTAGGTTGTGACTTTTCTCTTTTTTCTAGGTTGTGACTTTTCTCTTTTTTCTAGGTTGTGACTTCTCTTTTTTCTAGGTTGTGACTTTTCTCTTTTTTCTAGGTTGTGACTTTTCTCCTTTTTCTAGGTTGTGACTTGTTTCCTTTTTTTTCTAGGTAGTGACTTATTTCACCAGGTATACCTCATTACCTGTCACTTTGTGGTCTGCAGGTATCTGTGGCAAGCCTCGACTGGCAGATGTTGGAGGTCCCCCCAATTTGGTGCCGCTGGTAAACAGGGAAAAGGTGAGTCCATTGCTGAAGTGTAGTGCAGAGTCTGTGTGTGTGTGTGTGTGTGTGTGTGCGTGAGAGAGAGCTGTGCACCCTCCATATTTTTCCATATTTGTTCAGGAAAAAGCTAGGAAATACTGAAATACTATTTTATTCATCAAAATCCTTTTCTTTTTCAACCAAAAATCTGAAAATCAAAAACATGTTCTGCTAACGTTCAGAGACTTCCGTTCACCTCGCATTGCGTTGCTTGCTGTCATTCAGAGACTGTCTCTCCTCCCTACTACCCAGTTGAGTCGACATGCATACACATAGCACCACTTTCATTACATTATGGTGGATCGTGGTGGTGGAGATTTTCATGACAGAACACACCAACCTGACACACTCGCACTCAAAGAGACGTGGAGTAAATGCTAAATGACATTAACAGGCCAGGATGAGTTATAATAATAATAATAATATATGGAATTTATATAGCGCTGAATCTTGTAAAGCAACAAATCAAAGCGCTCAGATTTCATTTCATACCACTTTAATTCACGGCAGATTTCTCTCCGTGAAATTCGGGCTGCTCTCCCCGGGGAGAGCGGGAGAGCGCGTCGCCACAAGCGCAGCGCCACCCTTTTTTTTTTTTTTTTTCATGTCTGCAACTGTATTTGTTTCCCTATCAGAAGTTCAGAAGAGGTACCAAGTGTTGGGGACATAGATGCACAAACAGCAACATTGGCTGTCCATATTTCCCAGCCTTCTTCTCTCTTCTTTTGTTTGCTTTTTACACCCTCAGATGTGTTTGGGAGAAATAATGTCATGTCCTTTCCAGCTCCTCTCGTGGACCATACAGCTTGGTTTGCAGGGTTATCTCCATCATTCACACAATCTTCCTCAGGTCGCTGTATAGCGTGCAGCTCTGAAGGATGTGCTCCCCAGTCTGGTTTTCTTTGCCACAGGCACTCAGGGCAGAAGGAACGAGTTTCAGATTTGTGGACATGTGGTGATTTATCCTGTTGTGCTGCCCAGAGTGAGATGTGGAGCCTGTGCTAGGTCTCTCGCGTCATTTCATTCGCAAGTAGCGTCAAACATGGTTGGAAAACAACGGCACACTTCTAGTTATAAAAACTGATCTCTTGACAAGTCATGCAAGAGCAAATCTTTGGCATCTTCAGAAAATCAGTTGGTTGTTAACATGGTGGAATGACTCGTTATGAAGTGATGTATATCAGTATCAAACACGGCCTGCACTCTGCTCCTGTATTGAACAGCAGCAAAACACAGGCATGGCTTGTTTTCTGATCGTGATACAATATGTTCCATTGAGTCCACTCTGAAATCAGATGAATTTTTAATCTGCTCTTGTACGGGGGCTAAAGCTTGTTATTAACCCTCTTCTTGTTGAATTCTACAGAGCTAAGCTGCCTGTAGATTTTGAATTCTTTGAAGGTTTTCTACCCCCAACTGACTTACTTTACTCCTAAGACAATTGTGTGTGTGCATGACAAGCTATCAAGCTGAAGTTCTATCACAAGCTAGATATGTCTTTGTACTTTTGGTCACCAGATGTCTTGTTATTGTCACCTTATTTGTCACCAATCACAGGTAAAAGTATGGTATATACGGTAAACAAACAAAACATGCATGGCTATGACTTATGCATGTTAGACTTGCGCACATTCATGCATGTCAGTGTTGAAGAAGGAACTGATGCCTAGCTGATGTGTTTGCCAATGGTTATGTGCAATTGTACTTCAAGGATGTGTCGCACAATGTTCCCATAACATACTATGCATGTGCTGTTGTTTTATGATGTGTCTTGAGGAGACAAAAGTTTTGTTTAACTTGCTTTTTTTTTCTTTTGAAGACAGGTCATATTCAATTGATATCTGACCTGTTTACTGCAGTTCATATCTATCTATATATGTTACAACATGTTTGTTAAACACTCACACAGAGTAACGCACTAAGGCAAAGCGATAGAGATGGAGGAGGCCGATTAAAAGGTAGGGACAGATTGAGGTACCACATAAACTTTTATGATTGCATTATGAAGAGGCAGCTGGTTTTGTTACCTTTCCTGGGTAAGATGATGATGCATGCCATGTACCACTCTCATTTAGCGCACTGAGAACAAGCTTCGGCCACAAGAGAGTTGTCGCTGTTAAAACAGACATCTTTTCCCCGATATTTCAATATTGTCTGTGGTTACTGTTTAAAACAGACAGCTGCTGGTGTCATTCACAATGGCAATGAAATTGTCAGTATTGTCATTAGTTAGAGTATTTAATGTCAGGGAAAGGAAATGAAATAAATCGCGATTGCCACTGAAACAGCAACACTTCATTTTCTCCCTGTGGTTCTCAGTCCCACAGTGCAGCAGCTGTGGACAGCCATCACACTTTACTGGCGGTGTGGCTTACTCCGCTACTGTGGGAACAAGTCTGTCCAAATAACAGCGTTTCTGTCTTGTAGATCTACACTTCATGACACATCAGCCTGAAGACACAGTTGATAGTTGCAGTGCTTATCTGACTCTGGTATCTCTAGGGGAAGGGGAGAATAGTAATGAATTGTGGAAGCTAGACATTAACACACACGCGCACGCATGCACACACACACACACACATTTATCTATTATGAATCTACCACAATACAAGAATAGATTATCTTTAAACCAAATCACCTGTTTACCCTTGGTGTCGTTAGTTATATCCCGTGTTTATCTTGGATGTCCCCAGTTATCTTACATGTATCTTTGATGTCCCCAGTTATTTCACATGTGTATCCCTATATCCCCACCTGTATCACATGCTTCTCCCTGATATCCCCAGCTGTATCACCTGTCTATATATCATCACCTGTCTATATATCCCCAACTGTATCACCTGTCTATATATCCCCAGCTGTATCACCTGTCTATATATCATCACCTGTCTATATATCCCCAGCTGTATCACCTGTCTATATATCCCCAGCTGTATCACCTGTCTATATATCCCCAGCTGTATCACCTGTCTATATATCATCACCTGTCTATGTATCCCCAGCTGTATCACCTGTCTGTATATCCCCAGCTGTATCACCTGTCTGTATATCATCACCTGTCTATATATCCCCAGCTGTATCACCTGTCTATATATCATCACCTGTCTATATATCCCCAGCTGTATCACCTGTCTATATATTGTCACCTGTCTATATATCCCCAGCTGTATGACCTGTCTATATATCATCACCTGTTTATATATCCCCAGCTGTATCACCTGTCTATATATCATCACCTGTCTGTATATCCCCAGCTGTATCACCTGTCTATATATCATCACCTGTCTACATGTCCCCAGCTGTATCACCTGTCTATATATCCCCAGCTGTATCACCTGTCTATATATCATCACCTGTTTATATATCCACAGCTGTATCACCTGTCTATATATCACCACCTGTTTATATATCCACAGCTGTATCACCTGTCTATATATCATCACCTGTCTGTATATCCCCAGCTGTATGACCTGTCTATATATCATCACCTGTCTATATATCTCCAGCTGTATCACCTGTCTATATATCCCCAGCTGTATCACCTGTCTATATATCATCACCTGTCTGTATATCTCCAGCTGTATCACCCGTCTATATATCCCCAGCTGTATCACCTGTCTATATATCATCACCTGTTTATATATCCCCAGCTGTATCACCCGTCTATATATCCCCAGCTGTATCACCTGTCTATATATCATCACCTGTCTGTATATCCCCAGCTGTATCACCTGTCTATATATCCCCAGCTGTATCACCTGTCTATATATCCCCAGCTGTATCACCTGTCTATATATCATCACCTGTCTGTATATCCCCAGCTGTATCACCTGGGCAAGGTAGCGGAGCTGGCGGAGCTGCCGGGAGGTTTCCTGGTGGGGGCAGGTGCCGGCCCCTTTGAGGTGGTGGGCAGCAACTCTGAACTCATCTGCTCCGTGCAGGTATCGGCGGATGGACAGAGCGCTCGCTCCTGCAACAGCCACGTCTCCAGAGTAGACCCTAAGGTAGGTCAGGCAGGTGCGCAGTGCATGGAGGGGGGGAGTAAGGGGGGGGGGCAAGGGGGGGAGTAAGGGAGGGGGGGGGGGGTGGAGGGGGGGGCTGGAGGGGGGGGGTGGAGGGGGGGGTGTGGAGGGTATTGCGGATGGCATCAAGGACAAAAACAGTTTTTGTGTGGATGCAGTAGTGGATGCATGTATACATGTGTACATGTGCATTAGCTGCCTGACACTGACACTGACACCTCTATGGCTGTGCTGTAGTGTGAAGCATCGACTGTGCTGTTGAAGGGTTTGACTGGCTGACTGGCTGAATATGTCTGTGTGAGCAGGTCAGGTTGTGGTTGATGGACAGATGGATGGACAGACGGCCAGACATAGACAAGACAGATGGCCAGACAGGTGGTCAGACAGACAGGTGGTCAGACAGACAGGTGGCCAGACAGACAGGTGGCCAGACAGACAGGTGGTCAGACAGACAGGTGGTCAGACAGGTGGTCAGACAGACAGGTGGACAGACAGGTGGTCAGACAGACAGGTGATCAGTCAGGTGGTCAGACACATGGTCAGACAGACAGGTGGTCAGACAGACAGGTGGACAGACAGATGGTCAGACAGGTGGACAGACAGGTGGACAGACAGGTGGTCAGACAGGTGGACAGACAGGTGGTCAGACAGGTGGACAGACAGGTGGTCAGACAGGTGGTCAGACAGGTGGACAGACAGGTGGACAGACAGGTGGTCAGACAGGTGGACAGACAGGTGGACAGACAGGTGGTCAGACAGGTGGACAGACAGGTGGACAGACAGGTGGACAGACAGGTGGTCAGACAGGTGGACAGACAGGTGGTCAGACAGGTGGTCAGACAGGTGGACAGACAGACAGGTGGACAGACAGACAGGTGGACAGACAGGTGGACAGTCTTGCCAACTGACTGGCACGCTGCTGTGCAGAGGATAAAGGGGAAGTATTCTGTATCCCCCTGTACACTCGGGGTTCGTACAGATCTTAAAAAACCCTAAAAGGCCCTGATTTTTGAAGAGCCCATTTAAGGCCCCTTAAAAGCCCTAAAAATGAGACATACAGCCTTGGAGGCCCTAAAAAGCCCTAAAAATGCGAACCATGAGTGAGAGTTTCTGTTGAAATGTAGATTAAACAAATATACCAAAAAAAACTTATGAGAAATGAAAGCAAGAATGGTGTCTGAAGATCGTGATATCGGCGATAGATTGCCTGACATTTGCTATTCATGTTGTGCTGCCTGTTTTGCCAATGGAGGTAATTTGCTTCCATTGGAAGCGCATGATCACTTTGTTTTCACCAATTACATGTGCAGGACAACCTGCCCCGTACGGTATGTCTGTAATTTGTTAGGAACATGATGTTAAACTATGGAACTGCGATCACGAGTCAAAAAAAAAGTTTTCTGTTTACTGCGCTACAGTCCTCTATGAGATTTTTCAATTTTAGCACAGCTGTGCTGTGAATAGCTATTCTTTCTCTTGTGCGCATGTGCACTTTACAAAATGGCAGTCAATAAAACAGTTACGTTTGAGAATGGGAAAACAATAAAACCTGTAACCAAATCTAATCTTTATTTGAGGTAGGTCATCCCACAGATTTCCTGCAGAATGCATGTAGAAATGAGTCCAGTTCATAAGGCAATTCAGAAATGCCAGCACTTTGCATATTTTTCACTGCTCGACGTGGTCAGTTTCAGTTGACTTTGAAATTCGCAGCTTATTGACAGACTTGATTTGAAGATTCTTGTTTTAAAAAACCCAACTTGGTTATAGGGAGAGGGGGTAGGCATCTTTTTCAAGCCAGTGTTACGGGACTTGCACATGTATTCATAGTGAAGAGAACTTGCGTCCAGCAACCTCTCTCTCTCTCTCTCTCTCTCTCTCTCTCTCTGTCGTGCACGGACGAGTGTATATGTGTGTGTGTGTGATTGCCTGCATCTACGCATGTATGAGATAGTATCTTAAGTTCACTTTGCTACTTGTTTGTGAAAAACATCTTAAAATCTGACACAGTTATTTCACTTTTTTCTTTGCTTGGTATTTCAAGCCATGGAGACTTTCATCACACTATGTCTTGAAGTTTTACTGTGAGGATTTTAATTCGTTGTGGTATCTATGGTTGAAAGACATTCTTTTCTAGAACTTAACTTGAATTTGTGTCAAAATCCAACATGCAGTTTTAGACAAGGAGACTTTCCTACACGAGTTTGAGATTAGTTTACTTTATCAAAGTAAATGTATACACAGGTTGATAAAATATACTTTGATACCCCACAGCTAGGCCCTATATTTGGAAATAATGGCCCTTAAAAAGCCCTAAAAAGGCCCTACATTTTTTCCACCAAGTCTGTATGAACCCTGTACACTGCTTGAGTGCTTCACTTCCAGTACTGCAGGGACTGGTGGATTGATGGCTTGGTTGGTTGGTTGGTTGATATCTTGATTGAATCCAATTGATTGACTGCCTGTGGTGTGCGGCTGATGGCAGGATGGCTCCTGTGTTCTGGACCCCCTCAACAACACGCTGCACTTCAACCTGATGGGCAACTTCCTCTGCTGTCAGGGCCTGCCCGGCAAGGTGACTGTCTGTCTGCCTGTCTGTCCCTCTGTCTGTCTGTCTGTCTGTCTGTCTTCCTATGTATGTCTGTCTGCCTGCCTGTCTGTCCCTCTGTCTGTCTGTCTGTCTTCCTATGTATGTCTGTCTGCCTGCCTGTCTGTCCCTCTGTCTGTCTGTCTTCCTATGTCTGTCTGTCTGTCCCTCTCTCTGTCTTCCTATGTCTGCCTGTCTGTCTGCCTGCCTGCCTGTCTGTCCCTCTGTCTGTCTGTCCCTCTGTCTGTCTGTCCCTCAGTCTGCCTGTCTGTCTTCTTAAGTCAGTCTGCCTGTCTGTCTGCTTTGATGTATGTTGGTGTCTGATGGTTCGGGTAATTCAGGGCCTTTTCTGGTAAAAAAAAACAAACTTTTTTTTAAAGGTTTCAGATGGAAAAGCAAAACAACAACACAGGGTCATCTTCTGACTGCTACAGACATTACAGTTGATAATGTGACGGGGCAGTAATTAGCTTATCTCCCATGCAATCAGAGTGACGTGTGTTACTATTTGGGGACACACCTGCAAATTGTGCGGTGCTCTGTTTTGTTGGGTGGTAGTTGAAAACCGTCCCTTGCATACACTTTGCCTTCATGGTACAATGTAGAATTTATGCTGCCTCTTTTTTCTTAGAGGCCACACCCCCCCCCCCCCCCCCCCCCTGTTCTGACTGTGCTGCTGTAGCGGAGAAGTTGTGCAGAGTCGTAGCAGATCAATTATCTCTACTCTGTGTCATTAGAAAGGAAGGAAGCACAGAGCACTGGTATAACGGCTATGTATTGACTGCTACAGACACCACACTTGATCTTTATACTTATAGAGAAAGGAAGGAAGCACAGAGCACTGGTATAACGGCTATGTATTGACTGCTACAGACACCACACTTGATCTTTATACTTATAGAGAAAGGAAGGAAGCACAGAGCACTGGTATAACGGCTTTGTATTGACTGCTACAGACACTACAGTTGATCTTTATACTTATAGAGAAAGGAAGGAAGCACAGAGCACTGGTATAACGGCTATGTACTGACTGCTACAGACACTACAGTTGATCTTTATACTTATAGAGAAAGGAAGGAAGCACAGAGCACTGGTATAACGGCTATGTACTGACTGCTACAGACATCACACTTGATCTTTATAAAGGAAGGAAGGAAGCACAGAGCACTGGTATAACAGCTATGTATTGACTGCTACAGACATCACACTTGATCTTTAAAAAGGGGGCAAAAAGAGTACTGGACTGACAATATTGATATGAATACTGGACTGACAATATTGATATGCCAGAAAAATTTTGGGAAGTGTGTTGTCATCTTCCTGTGTTGTTGTCTGTTGTCATGTTTCACTTGTGTTGTCATCTTCCTGTGTTGTTGTCATGTTTCAGTTGTCTGAATAATTTCACTTCTGAAATCTCTCCATCTGTGTTTTTCTGTTTAATGCTGTCATGACTCAGGTTTTGTTCTCCCTGTCACACCATAATTATCTCCCTTGTTGCCCCTGCCTCGCCAGGTGATAGAAATCAAGGCCAGCACCCGGACAGGGGAAGACAACTTCATGTCGGCGGTGCGCGGGTCGCTGGGGAAGCGGTACGAGGAGAAAGCGGTGGGGTTGGGGGGGGTGTTCCTGGTGGAGAAAGGCAAGGCCAAGATCCACGTCATGGTGAGCGAGTTCTGTACTGGCGTGCTGTGTTGTATTGTGTTGTGTTGTATTGTGTTGTGTTGTATTGTGCTGTGTTGTATTGTATTGTTCTGTTATCGTATTGTGCGTGGCTTTCAGCCTGTGCAGATGTCTGTGCTGAAGTTTGGGCTGCTGTGTGTACACAGGGAGAGTGGGTCACCAGAAGAGCAGCCCTTTTTTTAGTCTGTGTGGAAATTGCCTGTGGGTAGATGTGTGTGTGTGTGTGTGTGTGTATGTGTGCATGCATGAGCGTGTGTGTCAAAGTCAAACTTTTATTTCAGATGGTACATTGAATAAGCATTGCATTTGCTTTTTTTTTTCATCAAGCCATCTATCTACAAAAACAAAAAAACAGAAATGAGATAATATATATGCAGACATAGAATAAAAACCTAATCAATAATAAACCATACAAATCAAACGAGAAAACTATAATATATGCATACATAGAATTTTTAGAAAACAACCACAAAACCCTGAACAATGTTAAACCATACAAATCAAACAAAGAAAAATTCTTCTGAAAATATATCCACCATAAAACAAACAAACAACACAACAAAATCCAAAATAAAAACAAAACAAAACAACAACAAAACCCCAAAATAAACAAACAAAACAAAAACAACAAAAAGACACCACCAACTCCTCCCCCCACCTCAACACACACACACATACACTCAAAAACCTCCAACCATACAAACAACTGAACAAAACAAACAAAAAAGATAAAACAACAAGAACAACCACAACAAGCAAATAAACAAACAAACACACACACATACACAACAAGAACAGCAACAATAACGAACAAAGCAACAATAACAGCCAAAACAAACAAAGAACAATATAGAACTAACAAAAGGCCAAAAGAAAAGCCCAAAATACCCCTTCCTCCCAAAAAACCCACCCTAAAACAAAGGAAAACTCTAAACAACAACAACCAAATGGATACAAACAGAGGAAACTGATGTACAGTTTCCTTTTAAATCATGTAAACACTTCCATACACATACACACCCTCACCCATATCCCCTTCACCACATATACTCATATATAAAGGAAACACAAATAACACCCAAACAGGCATTGGATTCAGAGCAAAAAAAGTAAAACAAAGTCATCCATTCCCTCCCTCTCCCCTGGTCATAAACACGCATGTACATGTGCTTTTTGATTTAAGGCAAAACTATGTTAATCCTTCCATCAAAGAATAAATTCAGGCAGTGTGTTTGTGTCTGTGTTTGTTTCCCTGTAAGAACGGCTTTCTTCTCCAGAATCATACCAGGGATAACTGTCTTGTTGCCAAGGGTTCTTTCACGTGTGTTAAATGTGTGTTGCTCTCAGGACCTCGGTTTATTGTCTCATCTGACAGACTAGCGCTCAGACCAGCACTCAAGGCCTTCTGGATGGGAGGAAAGTGGTATCTTATTGTATTGTATTGTTTTGTATCATATTCTGGTGTTTTGTGGTGTATTTTATAGTATTGTTTTGTGGTGTATTTTATTGTATTGTTTTGTGGTGTATTTTATAGTATTTTGTGGTATATTTTATAGTATTGTTTTTGTGGTGTATTTTATAGTATTGTTTTGTGGTGTTTTTATAGTAATTTTTGTGGTGTATTTTATAGTATTGTTTTGTGTGTATCATATTGTAGTGTTTTGTGTTTTGTTGTATAATTGATTGTGTTGTATTGTATCATAATTTTTAGTGTGTATGTTGTGTAATAGTAGATAAAGGTAAGGATAGATAGATAGTATATATATAGGTAGATAGATAGTAGTGTGTGTGTGTGTATGTGTGTATTCTGTGGATTGTTGTTGAATTGTATCACACTGTGATTGTGAGATGTATCTAGATGTGAGTATGAGAGTAGGCCTGTAGATGTGACAGTAGGCTGTTAATGATGTGTTGTTCATGATGTCGTGGTGTTATACACTGTTCAATAACAGTGGTGATATACTGTTAATGAACAGTGGTGATATACTGTTTGATAAACAGTGGTTATTGACTGTTCGATAAACAGTGGTTATAGTTCACTGTTCGATAAACAGTGGTTATATAGTGTTCGATAAACAGTGGTTATAGACTGTTCAATAAAGAGTGGTGATATACTGTTCAATAAACAGTGGTGGTATGCTGTTCAATAAACAATGGTTATATACTGTTCAGTAAACAGTGGTTATATACTGTTCAATAAACAGTGGTTATACACTGTTCAATAAACAGTGGTTATATACTGTTCAATAAACAGTGGTGGTATGCTGTTCAATAAATAATTATAATAATAAATGGAATTTATATAGCGCTATATCTTGCAGAGACAAATCAAAGCGCTTGCACTCAACTCATTCTTACACAGTCGTACAACCAGTTACAATTAATAGTTCCATCAAGTTCAAATGTGCATGCATGCACACACACACACACACACACACACACACACACACAGGTAACACACCCTGGCAGGGCAATAGAATCTTGGCTGTTGAAGGCAGGAAAAAGCTCTGATATGAAGCAGGAGAGGAAAATCTTAGGTTTGAAATAAATATATCTTGAGACTGGATTTAAAAGTGTCATAAGAAGGCTTTTGGCGGAGAGAGAGAGGGAGGTCATTCCAGATCGATGGACCAGAAATAGAGAAAGAGCAACGGCCGATGGTGGATTGGTTGAATCTAGGTATTTGTAAGGACAAGGTATCTGCAGCAGAGCGGAGAGAATGAGGAGTGTACAAGCGAAGACGTGCACAGAGGTAGGCGGGTGCTGTTTTATGGAGACATTTGTAACAGAGGGTACTGATCTTATAGTGTACTCTCTGTGGCACAGGCAGCCAGTGGAGAGGTCGCAAGAGAGGGGTAATGTGCTCAGAATTTTTCTTTCTGAGCAGTAAATAATGGTGGTATGCTGTTCAATAAACAATGATGGTATACTGTTCAATAAAATGTGGTTGTATGCTGTTCAATAAACAGTGGTTATATACTGTTCAATAAAATGTGGTTGTATGCTGTTCAATAAACAGTGGTTATATACTGTTCATAAATTGGTTGTATGCTGTTCAGTAAACAGTGGTTATATACTGTTCAATAAAATGTGGTTGTATGCTGTTCAGTAAACAGTGGGTTATTTCTGTTGCAACTAAAATTTGGTTGTATGCTGCAAACAGTGGTATATCACTGTCATTAAATGTGGTTATTGGTGAGTGAAACGAGTGGTTATATATGTTCCATAATGTGTTATATACTGTTCAGTGAACAGTGGTTATATACTGTTCAATAAAATGTGGTTTATGCTGTTCAATAAAAGTGGTTATATACTGTTCAATAAAATGTGGTTATATACTTCATACATTAGCCATTACACAGCGTGTGTGGCAGCAACAAAGGCTTCACTCTGCTATCTGGCAATAGTCACTGATCCCCAAGAGTGCTGCATGGCCTTCATCTCACTTTCTACAGTTTTTCTCCACGTTGCTTTTGGTCTTCCAGTGGTTATATACAGTTCAATAAAACAGTGGTTATATACTGTTCAATAAAACTGGTTATATACTGTTCAATAAAACAGTGGTTATATACTGTTCAATAAACAGTGGTTATAGACTGTTCAATAAAACAGTGGTGTCTTTTCTTTCAGCCAGAGTTTTTCCAGCACCCCGCTCGACACCAATGAAAAAGTCGATGCCTGGCTGAAGTTTTACGACATGGACGCCACTCTGGTGTGTGTGGGAGAACTGGTTTCCCATGATCCGGTGAGTGAAATGTGTGATCATTGCAGGTGATGATAGGACATGCCGTGATAGAAGGGGAGGGGGTCATTCCATGGGAACAGTTCAAAGGTTGACCAATGGTGAGAATTTTGTGTATGTGACCGTATTTGGCCACTGTCAGGGTAGCTGCATTCTGACTTCAGGGATGATGTCTAGATACCACATCTGTGTACACGTGTTTTTTTTGTTTTCTTGTCATCCGTTCCTACCGCCACGCAGTGGCCTACTCTCCCAAAAGGCGGAACGGGTTTCTTGTGTGGGCAAGATGTTCTGCGTGCGTTTGCACATGGGGCCTCAGTTTATAGTCTCATCCGAAAGACTTTGATATTCATTTCAATTTTTTCATCAAACTGGGAAGAGAGGGCAAGGCCGGGAGTGGAAGCCAGCTACTGATGGGAGGTGTGCACTCTTAATTAACGTAACCAGCAGCTGTCCCGCCCCAGTGAAATAAGTGCCCCTGGTCAGAGAGCTGTCAAAGGGAAGGAACTGCCCTAATACCATGGCTTAGAATTGAAGATTGCATAAGGAACTGCCCTAATACCATGGCTTAGAATTGAAGATGGCATAAGGAACTGCCCTAATACCATGGCTTAGAATTGAAGATTGCATAAGGAACTGCCCTAATACCATGGCTTAGAATTGAAGATGGCATAAGGAACTGCCCTAATACCATGGCTTAGAATTGAAGATTGCATAAGGAACTGCCCTAATACCATGGCTTAGAATTGAAGATTGCATAAGGAACTGCCCTAATACCATGGCTTAGAATTGAAGATTGCATAAGGAACTGCCCTAATACCATGGCTTAGAATTGAAGATTGCATAAGGAACTGCCCTAATACCATGGCTTAGAATTGAAGATTGCATTTTTTAGATTTACGTCAGCACAGTCAAAAAGAATGTCATATTCTGTGAGGGAATGCTTATGTCTGGGGTTGGTTGAGAGAACATGAAACATTTCTAAGCTGACTTTGGCTTTTCCTGTCAGTAATTATGATGATAATGATCAGATAATTATAACGATGACATATTAACGGAAACCGTGGTGTGCTGATTTTGACTTTTCCTGACCGTAGTTATGATGATAATGATCAGATAACTATAACAATGACGTATTAACCGAAACAGTTATGTGCTAATTTTGACTTTTCCTGTCAGTAATTATGATGATAGTGGTCAGATATAACAATGACATATGAAATAAAACAGTTGTGTGCTGATTTTGACTTTTCATATCAGTAATTAATATGATGATGGTCAGATACAACAATGGCGTATTAAATGAAAATGACATATTAGATAAAACAGTTGTGGGCTTATTTTAACTTTTTGTGTGAGTAGTCATGATGATAATGATTAGAAATAACAATGTATTTACTGAAACAGTTGTGTGCTGATTTTGACTTTTTGTGTGAGTAGTCATGATGATAATGATTAGAAATAACAACATATTTACTGAAACAGTTGTGTGCTGATTTTGACTTTTCCTGTCAGTAATTATGACGATAATGATCAGATAACGATGGCGTATTAACGGAAGCAGTGGTGTGCTGGTTTTGACATTTCCTGTCAATAATTATGATGATAATGATCAGATAACTATAACAATGTTGTATTAACCGAAACAGTGGTGTGCTGGTTTTGACTTTTCCTGTCATTAATTATGACGATAATGATCAGATAACGATGGCGTATTAACGGAAGCAGTGGTGTGCTGATTTTGACTTTTCCTGTCAGTAATTATGATGATAATGATCAGATAACAATAGCGCATTAACGGAAACAGTGGTGTGCTGGTTTTGACTTTTCCTGTCAGTAATTATGACGATAATGATCAGATAACTATAACAATGACGTACTAACCGAAACGTGTGCTGGTTTTGACTTTTCCTGTCAGTAATCATGATGATAATGATCAGATAACTATAACGATGGACATTAACGGAAACAGTGGTGTGCTGGTGTTTCAGGGTCTGGACCTGCGGGTGGAGCACTTCCACTGCTTCAGCGACCACGGCCAGGGCGGCCATTACCACTACGACACCACGCCCGGGGACGTGGCCTACCGCGCCTACTTCAGCGTGGCGGAGGCGCTGTACCGCATCGACCGCCCGCCCGTCCCCACCAAGCTGGGCCCTGGACACAGTGGAGGGGGAGGGGGCAAATAGAGGAAAGGGGGGGGATTGCTGTGAAAAGAGGATCTGCTATAGGAGAAAAGAAGATCTGTTATAGGAGAAAAGAGGATCTGTTGTGGGAGAAAAGAGGGTCTGTTATAGGAGAAAAGATCTGTTGTGGGAGAAAAGAGGATCTGTTGTGGGGGGAAAGGGGGATCTGTTGTGAGGATCTGCTATAGGAGAAAAGAAGATCTGTTATAGGAGAAAAGAGGATCTGTTGTGGGAGAAAAGAGGGCCTGTTATAGGAGAAAAGATCTGTTGTGGGGGGAAAAGAGGATCTGTTGTGGGCGGGAAAGGGGATCTGTTGTGGGGGGGGGGGGGGGGGGCGCGGATCTGTTGTGAGGATCTGTTATAGGAGAAAAGAGGATCTGTTGTGGGGGGGGAAGCGATCTGTTGTGAGGATCTGTTATAGGAGAAAAGAGGATCTATTGTGGGGGGAAAGGGGATCTGTTGTGAGGATCTTTTATAGGAGAAAAGATCTGTTATAGGAGAAAAGAGGATCTGTTATAGGGGAACAGAGGATCTGTTGTAGGAGAAAAGAGGATCTGTTGTGGGGGGGGGGGAAGAGGATCTTTTGTGAGGATGTGTTATAGGAGGAAAGAGGATCTGTTATAGGAGAAAAGAGGATATGTTGTGGGTGGAAAGGGGATCTGTTGTGAGGATGTGTTATAGCAGAAAAGAAGATCTGTTATAGGAGAAAAGATTATCTGTTATAGGGGAACAGAGGATCTTTTGTGAGGATCTGTTATAGTGGAAAAGAGGATCTGTTATTGGAGAAAAGAGGATCTGTTGTGGGGAGAAAGAGGATCTGTTATAGGAGAACAGAGGATCTTTTGTAGGAGAAAAGAGGATCTGTTATAGGGGAAAAGAGGGTCTGTTATAGGAGAAAAGGGGATCTGTTATAGGAGAAAAAGAGGATCTGTTATAAGCGAAAAGAGGATCTGTTATAGGAGAAAAGGGGATCTGTTATAGGAGAAAAAGAGGATCTGTTATAAGTGAAAAGAGGGTCTGTTATAGGCGAAAAGAGGACACACTGACTTTAGAAGAAAAAAAGTGGGGGGGGTGACTTCAGAATGAAGGAAGAAGTCTTGGGTCTATCTCCAAAGTAAGAAGGACAAAACCTTCAGCTCTGCTTGCTGCTGTAGTGGATGGGTTTCGTTCTGTGGAAGGTGTTGCTGCCTGGAACTTTGCTCTATAAATCATACATGCATTCGTTCATTCATCCCTTGCAGCACCTGGAGTCAAAGCCAAGAATGTTCTATGTGTGATGATGTTCAGAGCTATGTGAAGAGTGGTGTGTAGTAACTGGTGTAGAGCTGACAGCAGACTGTTGAAGAGTGGTGTGTAGTAACTGGTGTACAGCAGACTGTTAAAGAGTGGTGTGTAGTAACTGGTGTATAACTGACAGTAGGCTGTTGAAGAGTGGTGTGTAGTAACTGGTGTACAGCTGACAGCAGACTGTTGAAGAGTGGTGTGTAGTAACTGGTGTACAACTGACAGTAGGCTGTTGAAGAGTGGTGTGTAGTAACTGGTGTACAACTGACAGCAGACTGTTGGAGAGTGGTGTGTAGTAACTGGTGTACAGCTGACAGCAGACTGTTGAAGAGTGGTGTGTAGTAACTGGTGTACAACTGACAGCAGACTGTTGGAGAGTGGTGTGTAGTAACTGGTGTACAGCTGACAGCAGACTGTTGAAGAGTGGTGTGTAGTAACTGGTGTACAACTGACAGCAGACTGTTGAGAGTGGTGTGTAGTAACTGGTGTACAGCTGACAGCAGACTGTTGAAGAGTGGTGTGTAGTAACTGGTGTACAACTGACAGCAGACTGTTGGAGAGTGGTGTGTAGTAACTGGTGTACAACTGACAGCAGACTGTTGAAGAGTGGTGTGTAGTAACTGGTGTACAACTGACAGCAGACTGTTGGAGAGTGGTGTGTAGTAACTGGTGTACAACTGACAGCAGACTGCTGAAGAGTGGTGTGTAGTAACTGGTGTACAACTGACAGCAGACTGTTGGAGAGTGGTGTGTAGTAACTGGTGTACAACTGACAGCAGACTGTTGAAGAGTGGTGTGTAGTAACTGGTGTACAGCAGACTGTTGAAGAGTGGTGTGTAGTAACTGGTGTACAGCAGACTGTTGAAGAGTGGTGTGTAGTAACTGGTGTAGAGCTGACAGCAGTTGGAGAGTGGTGTGTAGTAACTGGTGTAGAGCTGACAGCAGACTGCTGAAGAGTGGTGTGTAGTAACTGGTGTTTAACTGACAGTGCCTGTATACAGAACAGGAACAATGTTTTCTCATGTATGTTGCATGATCAGGAACTGGTAGGCATTTCTTGTTACAGTCATGCAGCTTGCATTCTCAGGAACATTTATGAACAGACCTGGACAGCTATTGCCTTCCAGCCATATCACACTCTGTCAACAGACAAAAAGTATTCACTGATGGATAGAATATAACCTAGTGTTAAGAATGATGTATCAACATGATGTTTTCCAACCATAGTGTTAAGAATGATGTATCAACGTGATATTGTTTTCCAACCATAGTGTTATGAATGATGTATCAACATGATATTGATGTCTGGGGGCAAAGTGTGTGCCTATGTAAAGAATGATGTATCAACATGCCATTTGTTGTGGTATGATGGTTGCCAAAGTAAAAGAAATAATTTAATGACATGATATTTTTTGTTTGGGACAAAATCATTTATTTCGATGACATGATATTTTTTTTGTTTTGTACAAAATAATTAATTAAATGACATGATATTATTTATATGGGAAATTTTGTACTTGTGTACATCATTACATACACGGAACAGTTCAGTGACATTGCATCAATTTCTGTAGGAAAGTTTTATTTGTGTGTGTATCAAGTCAAGTCAAAAACACTTTAATCATCCCATGAAGGGCAATTACAATACTGACAGGCACGTTGATACCTATAATTATCTCACAAGACACAAGAAAAATACATTTCAGATTGTTATAAACATTCCAAGATAGCTTAAAAAAATTATTATACACAAACCCAGGTGCGCGCACACACACGCACTGCATACACACACAAACACACCAATGTAGGAATACAATGTTGTAAAAACAATTGATTGGAAAAGATACAAACTTTTTTTTTTTAACGCGTGCACGCATGCGCGCACTCACACACACACCAATATATGAACACAGTTTTATCACACATACACACACACGTGCACCCGTGCACCATAATGACCATAGAAATCATTCTTGAAAGCCAAGAGCAAGATACAGGAGTACTTATTTTCATTACCACACACACACACACACACACGCACGCACTTGACAATCAGGGGGGTATATCAGAGAATGTAAAACTGTTTGGTCAGTGCTGTTTTGAATTTAGAATTTGAATGACTACTGGAACAAAGGAATTTCTTTTTCTATTTGTTTTACTGTTGGAGCACCAAAAGCGGCGTCCTGAAGGCAATAACTGAAATTCTGAAGACATAGCATGGGATGGATTAGCCAAGATGGCAGTCGCTTTGCGCACAAGCTGCTGATCGCAGTACAGCTTGAGATCTCTTTGTTCTTCTCCAATTATTTTTGAGCAGATTGTAACAATCCTCCAAAGACTATTTTTGTTTTTAATACTAAGGTTGCTGTACCAACAGATGGAAGCAAAACTTAGAACACTCTCTATGTAGGACTTGTAGAACAAAGAAAGAATCTTTTTGTCAACAAAAACTGAGTTAAGTTTCCTCAGAAAATACATATGTTGTTGTCCCTTTTTGACAATAGCGTCAGTGTTAGCATCCCAGTTTAATTTGTGATCAAAAATAGTTCCCAGATACGTGTACTTCGAAACATTTTCAACTTCTTGACTATGGATGATACCATGCTCAGAAGTGTGACCCGATCTGAAATCGATAGGAAGATCTTTAGTTTTAGAAACGTTTAGCTCCAGATATGCCTCATCACACCAGTTGATGAAATCAGTGAGGAATGGACCATGGTTTTGGACAGATCCAGATAAGAGAGACAAAAGAGCACTGTCATCGGCAAATTTTACAAGAAAGGAATTTTCATAGCTGCTTCTGGAATCATCTGTGTATAGAATGTACAGAAGTGGCGAGAGAACACATCCCTGTGGAGAACCCGCACAGGTAAATCTAACCGATGAAGATATTTTATTGGCAAAAACCCGCTGCGGTCTGTTAGTTAAAAATTCCATCAGCCAACGAACAAGTTGATAGTCTACATCAAATTTTGAAAGTATTTTGTGAACAAGAACATGAGGCTGCATTGTATTGAAAGCTGAACTAAAGTCAGCAAACGATATTCTGGCATGAGAGTCAGGTGCTTCTAAGTGGTTGTACAACTTGTTCAAAATGAACAGTTTTGCCTTTAAAAAAAAAAATTTGTTTTTCATTGTGTTTTCCTTTTGCCTTAAGAGTGGGAAATAGTTTTCCATGTTTGGCTGTGAATCTCAGTTACGACTGGTCAGATCCTGCTGTAGTTTGTGGATGATGCCAGTGTTAACTGTCAGTGTGTGCATGTATGTGTGTGCGCAGGTATGTTTGTGTGCGGGTATGTTTGTGTGCATGTATGTGTGTGTGCATGTGTATGTGTGTGCAATGTGTATGTGTGTGTGTGTGTGAAGAATGGGTGTACTGGCACAGTGTACTGCTGGATGTTGAATGATCTTCTGCAGTTCATTTTTGGAATATGTCTCTGTTTTCAACACTGTATTGGAATAAAGAGCTGTGAGGTCTTTTTGTAAAGTTGCTCTGATTGATGTCTTTTCACACACACACACTCATGTACACTCACTCACGTACACACACTCGCACACACTCATACACACATACAACACATGCACGCATGCATACATGCAGAAAGAGAAATGAAAATCAGGTGACAAAGGGAGCATGACGAGCATTCAGTGTCATGGTGTCCATCAGAGCAAAGCATTCCCTTAGTTCATGCATGTACAGTTCAAAGCCGTCTGTCTGTCTGTCTGTTTGTCTGTCTGTCTCTCTCTCTCTCTCTCTCTCTCTCTCTCTCTCTCTCTCTCTCTCTCTCTCTCTGTGTCCCTGGATATGTGGGTGAATGTGTTTTTGAAGAGAATCAAAATCAAACCAGTTTTTACAGCGTTTATTGTACAACACAATGAAGTTCACATATACATATATATATAGTCATTATGTTTTAATATCATAAAGGATATTGTGATTACCAAAATATGATAACGAAGCACATGATGTGCTAATACTGAAGAGAAATGACAACAATTACATGACTTAAAACAACAACAACAACAACAACAGAAGTAAGGAAGCATCACTCAGGTCTGCAAGGAGAGCCTGTGTCTGGTTCACAGCACCAACAATTCCAGGGGAGTGGGGGGGGGGAGGACTACTGGTCTGGAGGTAATGCTCCCATCCAGAAAGGGAAAAGCCACACGTGTGACTCCCCTCTGAAGCTGAGCTTTCCCTCTCGCCCACTAGACTATGTGGTCTGGGTGCTAGTCTTTCAGATGAGATGATAAACCTGAAACCAGTGCCCATAATGTGCAGTGCAGAGGGGACTGAGGAAGTGCAGGTTTTCCACTCTGGGGTTCAGGTGACAATGGAGGTGTTACTACTGAGTGGTTTCAGGTGAAAATGGAGGTGTTACTACTGAGTGGTTTCAGGTGACAATGGAGGTGTTTCTACTGAGTGGTTTCAGGTGACAATGGAGGTGTTACTACTGAGTGGTTTCAGGTGACAATGGAGGTGTTACTACTGAGTGGTTTCAGGTGACAATGGAGGTGTTACTGGGTGGTTTCAGGTGACAGTAGAGGTGTTACCGAGTGGTTTCAGGTGGCAATGGAGGTGTTACTACCGAGTGGTTTCATGTGACAATGGAGGTGTTAATACTACTGAGTGTGGTTTCAGGTGACAATGGAGGTGTTACTACTGAGTGGTTTCAGGTGACAATGGAGGTGTTACTGAGTGGTTTCAGGTTGTTGTTGTTGTGCGTTCCCCAGCTTTACACCCTGGGGGTCACCCAGAACATGCACTCTGACTCACTCATCCCACCTGGGAATCACTGTGAGATAGGAAGTACACACCGGGTGAGAAGTTTGCGTGTATGACTCTTTTCAAGCACCTCGCCACATAGGCAGCCATACTCCGACTTCAGAGGATTTTTTCTCCTATAAAGGAGAGTGCAGGTTGTTATGTTAAGAGCTTGTCATGGCTGAAGGCAATCTCAACACAACATTTTAAACATAACAACATTTTAATGTAGGCCTTGGCAATTAGCTGACATCAATAACTGACACAGCTTTTGGCCTGGGCCAATAGTGGTTTCAGGTGACAGTAGAGGTGTTACTGAGTGGTTTCAGGTGGCAGTGGAGGTGTTATTACTGAGTGGTTTCATGTGACAATGGAGGTGTTAATACTACTGAGTGTGGTTTCAGGTGACAATGGAGGTGTTACTACTGAGTGGTTTCAGGTGACAATGGAGGTGTTACTGAGTGGTTTCAGGTGACAATGGAGGTGTTACTACTGAGTGGTTTCAGGTGACAATGGAGGTGTTACTGAGTGGTCCACAGGTGACAGTAGAAGTGTTACTGAGTGGCCCACAGGTGACAGTGGAAGTGTTACTGAGTGGTCCACGGGTGACAGTGGACGTGTTAGTGAGTGGCCCACACGTGGAAGTGTTAGTGAGTGGTGCATAGGTGAATGCCTACATTTGGTGCAGGCGTGGCTTCGCGGTTCTCCCCTCCACTAGAAGTGGTCTGGGTCTTAGTCCTGTACAGAGACCCTGCATCCAGGTTTCGTGTGCAAAACTGATGCACACCTGACGTGCACATATGAAAGAACCCATAGCAACATGAGTTGACTATGGCAAGAGTATTATGCAATAACATGTCACTGTAGCAGATCATCATAATTTTTACACTACACACAGTTGAAAAAAACGACAAAAGGTAATGATGGCCTTAGCTGGAAGGAAAGGGGGGGGGGGGGGGGGGGGATCCCTTCTCCTTAGGGAAAGCAGAACGAATTCGATAGAGAAAAATATGTCCACATAACAGCTATAGAGATGATTTTTAAAAAAAACTATTTTAAAAAGTTGAAGAGATGGTCTGGAATGGGACATATTACGAAGCAAAGCAGCCTCGAAGTAAGAGTTGTCACGGGAGCAAAACAGTGAATCTTTGCTGTCCGCTTCATTCCTTTAGTCCGTCATCCGCTAACATTGCAACCACACAGCAACAGCGACACACACACACACACACACACTAATATCACTAAAAGTGAACAGACGTAAAATTGAAGTCAACACACACACACACACACACACACACAGGACGGAGAAATCCCCACACACACAACTATCACTAGTCTGCCAGCTTGGGGAGGAACCGTCACCATCAGCACCGCTCCACCACTGGCAACAGAAACCATCAGCAGGGTAAACTATCAGGTCAACATGCAATGCAAGGTAAACTATCAGGTCAACATGCCATGAAGGGCAATGCAGGGTAAACTATCAGGTCAACATGCAATGCAAGGTAAACTATCAGGTCAACATGCCATGAAGGGCAATGCAGGTAAACTACTGTCAACAGGCCATGAAGGGCAATGCAGGTAAACTATCAGGTCAACATGCCATGAAGGGCAATGCAGGGTAAACTACTGTCAACATGCCATGAAGGGCAATGCAGGTAAACTATCAGGTCAACATGCCATGAAGGGTAAACTATCAGGTCAACAGGCCATGAAGGGCAATGCAGTTAAACTACTGTCAACAGGCCATGAAGGGCAATGCAGTTAAACTACTGTCAACAGGCAATGCAGGTAAACTACTGTCAACAGGCAATGCAGGTAAACTGCTGTCAACAGGCCATGAAGGGCAATGCAGTTAAACTGCTGTCAACAGGCAATGCAGTTAAACTACTGTCAACAGGCCATGAAGGGCAATGCAGTTAAACTACTGTCAACAGGCCATGAAGGGCAATGCAGTTAAACTACTGTCAACAGGCAATGCAGGTAAACTACTGTCAACAGGCAATGCAGGTAAACTACTGTCAACAGGCCATGAAGGGCAATGCAGGTAAACTACTGTCAACAGGCAATGCAGGTAAACTACTGTCAACAGGCCATGAAGGGCAATGCAGGTAAACTACTGTCAACAGGCCATGAAGGGCAATGCAGGTAAACTGCTGTCAACAGGCCATGAAGGGCAATGCAGGTAAACTGCTGTCAACAGACCATGAAGGGCAATGCAGGTAAACTACTGTCAACAGGCCATGAAGGGCAATGCAGGTAAACTACTGTCAACAGGCAATGCAGGTAAACTGCTGTCAACAGGCCATGAAGGGCAATGCAGGTAAACTACTGTCAACAGGCAATGCAGGTAAACTACTGTCAACATGCCATGAAGGGCAATGCAGGTAAACTGCTGTCAACAGGCCATGAAGGGCAATGCAGGTAAACTACTGTCAACAGGCCATGAAGGGCAATGCAGGTAAACTACTGTCAACAGGCAATGCAGGTAAACTGCTGTCAACAGGCCATGAAGGGCAATGCAGGTAAACTACTGTCAACAGGCAATGCAGGTAAACTGCTGTCAACAGGCCATGAAGGGCAATGCAGGTAAACTACTGTCAACAGGCAATGCAGGTAAACTGCTGTCAACAGGCCATGAAGGGCAATGCAGGTAAACTACTGTCAACAGGCCATGAAGGGCAATGCAGGTAAACTGCTGTCAACAGGCCATGAAGGGCAATGCAGGTAAACTACTGTCAACAGGCCATGAAGGGCAATGCAGGTAAACTGCTGTCAACAGGCCATGAAGGGCAATGCAGGTAAACTGCTGTCAACAGGCCATGAAGGGCAATGCAGGTAAACTGCTGTCAACAGACCATGAAGGGCAATGCAGGTAAACTACTGTCAACAGGCCATGAAGGGCAATGCAGGTAAACTATCAGGTCAACAGGCCATGAAGGGCAATGCAGGTAAACTAATGTCAACAGGCCATGAAGGGCAATGTAGGTAAACTGCTGTCAACAGGCCATGAAGGGCAAGGTCAGCTCAGCGCTGACAGGGTCACAGTGTGTCCTGCCTGTCTACACACAACCCTAACTACCAGGGGGTTCTTCACGCTGACTGTGACGTTTTTCTCACAGAAAGTGACGTCAGACTATAATCTATGGCTCTATGCACGTTGATCACTGTGTCTGTCAATTAATGACAGGCAGACGTTACAATCTGCAGAGGTTCTATGCAGCAGAGTGGTGTTAGGAGTCAACTGTTTGGAGCAGACATTCCCGCAGATGATTGACACTCTCAGATGTCTGCCTGTAATCATCACTGTACTCCCCACAGAATCAACAGTCCTGACCGCACATCAGTTGTTATCAGGGGTCTTCCAGAGGTTTAAAACAACCCTAACTGCACTCCAGAAATTCCATGATCAGTCTTCAACGAACTTCAATGTTGATTACTGTCAGCAGACAGAGTCCCCAGGTGAGAGGCAGGACAGAGTGCCTCCCCGACACCCTTCTCCCCCCCCCCTCCCCCCCCCCTTCTCACAGCAGTAGTCCAGTGGCATCAAGATCTGGGCCTCTTCTAACAAAAGTGCACGGTTTTCGCCCGCTCCAGATGCAGCGTGTCAGACACTCGGGAAGGCGAGGTCTCCCTGGTTGTCAGCGACACCTTGTCCAGTTTGCTGGTGGCCTCCTCCACCTCCACGCCGCTTTTGGGAGACCTGGGTCGTCCTCCCTGCCGCGTGCTCTGCCGCGTGCTCAGCCTCGACCTCATGCTGTGACGTGTGCCTGACGTCATGGCCGACACTGAGCGCTCACTGCCAATCCTGTGCAGAAGGCTGGTGGCGCTCTCTGGAAGCTTGGTCTTCAGGCGGTACTTGAAGAAGACGTGGTCCTTGTCCACGGAGGTCTTGATCTTGATGAGAGCGTTCCTGGTCAGCAGGTCTTCCTGCATGGACTTCTGCTCCGTCAGGTACGTCTCCATCAGCTCTTTGTCGAACTTGGGCAGTTCCTCCTGTCGGCGTTTTCGCTCCAGTTGCGCTTCTCTCTCCTTCCTCATGCGCATTTCTGCGGGAGTTTCGATGTGCCTGTTGTGCAGGTTGCCTGAGGTCTGCAGTTTGGGCAGCACTCCCAGGATGACCGGTGTGGACACCACGCCCTGAGGCGCCATCTGCCGGCCTCCCAGCCGCCTGGCTCTGGGGTCAGTGATCTGAGGCATCTTGCGCACCTCTTCCTCCTTCACCTCCTGTACAGGCAGGTCCTCCTCCCCATCGTCTTCAGCGTGGTAATTCACCAGGTGCCTGTTGGCTAGTGCCTCTTGGATCATGTCATCAAAACCCCGGATGGACTCTGTGAACTTCCTCTGACGACCAAACACCAGGTTCCACTTTCGCAGGACGTCTCTTTTCTGGCTGTCGATGTTGATCCTGGCCCGGACTGTGTCCCTGTCATACTTGTCCATGGTCCGACTGAGCGCCCTCTTTTCATGGCGGTTGTAGTGGTAGATGACCTCCCCTGTGCGGCTCTTGGACACGCTGATGGCGCCCTTCAGGATGCGAATCATCTCAAAGGTCTTGCGCTTGTCGGCCTCGCCATCAATGGTGTACAGCGCCTCGATGCAGGCCTCCATGCTGACCTCTTCTGCCGGAGCGGACCCTTCCTGGCCTTGGGATGGGGCGAGGGAAACACCACTTTGGGCACAGGAAGATTCCGATGAATTAAAAGACTTCCCAGGCGTGAAACGAGCACATGTGGCACTGAGCAATCGGTGAGTGACGGTGTGTCACGTGAAACAAGCAGACAGACACTGAGCAATCGGTGAGTGACGGTGTGTCACGTGAAACAAGCAGACAGACACTGAGCAATCGGTGAGTGACGGTGTGTCACGTGAAACAAGCAGACAGACACTGAGCAATCGGTGAGTGACGGTGTGTCACGTGAAACAAGCAGACAGGCACTGAGCAATCGGTGAGTGACGGTGTGTCACGTGAAACAAGCAGACAGGCACTGGCAACGCGGTGAGTGACAGAGAGTCACGTGCAGCTGACAGCTATGACAGAGATGGCGGTCCCTCGCTGTGTGTGTGACGTCAGTCTGTGTCCAGGGGTCTGAAGACATCTGCCAACACACAGTTCACATGGCGCTTGATTTACAGCCCTGTCTGCCCTGTCTCTGTGTGCCACTGTCTACATGTGTGTTTGTCAGTCAGTCTGTCTGCTGTCTGTCTGTCCGTCTGTCTGTCTGTCTGTCTGTCTGTCTGTCTGTCTGTCTGTCTCTCTCTCTCTCTCTCTCTCTCTCTCTCTCCTCTCTCTCTCTCTCTCTCTCTCTCTCTCACACACACACACACACACACACACACACACACACACACACACACACACACACCTAAAAAGAAAGACAACTCAAGGCATTATTTTTCAGAATAAGATTAAAATGCATTCATGACAAAATTCAGCAAGGATGTTAAATACTTATGTGGTGAATATATTTCAAATACCCATATCATACTTAAATGTGAGAAGTTAAAACCTCATCTCTTTACCTTTTCTAAGAATTCCATTGAAGAAATTTTGAACAATGTTAAGTTAACAATTGACTTTGCTAAGGGTTTATTGTTAAGTCCTATAGGGCATTTATTGTAGTTATTTTTGAATTTCAAATTGTTTTTGTTTTTAATTTCTGTTCTTGATCTGTTCATGTTCAGAATACTATTTCCTTTGTTATTACTATTTAATACACACACGAGCACGCATGCATGCAGGGACGCCCCCACACACGCGCACACACACATACAGAGTAGATTTCTCTCTCTCTCTCTCTCTCTCTCTCTCTCTCTCTCTCTCTCTCTCTCTCTCTCTCTTTCTCTCTCTCTCCTCTCCCCACACACACACACATTCAGTCTCCTATTTTAGGGTCCTCTAGTATCACTTAAAGTGGAAAGACGTTAAAATTGAAGACTTACACACACACACACACACACACACACACACACACACACACTGTCTGATATCTTTATCAAAGTGGCACAGTTACGCTTGAAGACCAGAAAGTCAAAACCTGTAAGGAGAATTAAACACAATAAAAAATGGTTTGACTCAGAATGTAACAGTACGAGAAAAGAAGTAAAGTCTTTACTAAATGCATTCAATAGAAATCCGTATAAACCTGCACTTCGACAAAAATATTTCATGAAAAGAAAACAGTATAATACTTTAATAAAATTTATTTTAAAAAAAGAAAACCTTCAAACATTCACTGGTATCACAACTACTTGATGCCATTGAAGAAGATCCGAGTATATTGTGGAAAACTTTACACAAATTAAAAGAAAGCGAAGATGATGAATTAAAGCATCATAATCATATTGGTAGCAGTAACTTGACTGAACACTTAAAAACACTTATTGGAAAAGAACCGGAAATAGATCCAGACCGCAAAAAGCAAGTACAAAGCAGGATCAATGATTTAAAAGTATCCAATAATCCATTCCTAGATAAGCAAATTACAACGTTGGAAATGACAAAAACAATCAAAAGGCTAAAAAATAACAAATTGATAATGTGTGGCATTAGGGTCTTCTTATAAAGTTAAACGAAATAGGAATAATTGTCAAAACTTTTAATGTCATTAAAAACATGTATTCCAATGCAACAATAGTTACAAAAATACGAAGCAAATACACAGATGAAATCATAGTCAAAAAGGGGGTACATCAGGGAAATACATTAAGTTCTACATTATTTAATGTATATGTCAATGACATAGTTCAACATATTGATGAGAAAGATTCACTATATATAACCACAAAAGACAGAATTCCTTGTTTACTCTATGCTGATGACCTAGCATTATTATCAACAACCAAAATAGGTCTTCAAACTAAACTGAATAAACTGCAAGAATACTGTTCTAAATGGGGTTTAAAGATAAACAAAACAAAAACAAAGGTAGTAGTTTTTACGATATCACCTCCTAAAATTCCAATTCATTTCAAATGTGGAGAGGGATAGAAAACAGGGAATTCCTAGCAAAGAATTTCCAGAATGTGGAGATGCTAGTTTTCCTGACAGCACCCCCCCCCCTCCTCCCCCCCCCCCCCCCCCCCCCCCCCCCCCCTCCCCCTTCTCCTATGGGGAGGCCAGACAAGGGAAGCCTCAAGCTGTTCTGTCCTCTGCTGGTTGACAATTAGTTTAGACCCATGTCTTCAGCTCTGAACCATTGCACACAGGACTCCGCCCCCCAGGTGTGTATGGCTTCAGTCTACCCACACACACAGGCAGTAATCGCAGGAGGCTGATCTGAGCGGATTAACGTAATGTGCAGATTAGCCACGCTGTCGGGGGATTAGAGCCCACTGCCAGGTTTCTCCTTCCTAACCTCACTGCCCATGCTCCTGATATAACTGGCAGTCATTCCGCGGAGAAGGAACAATGTCTTGAGCAGCGCTGCCGTGCCTGGTTTTGGCTCTAAGCAGATGCCGGATTACCCCAAAGATGATGATGATTTAATCAGTAGCCCTTTGTTTGTCGATGCTGTGCCTGTTTTGGCACGGAACAGATGTGGGATTACCCCAAAGATGATGATGATTTAATCAGTAGCCCTTTGTTTGTCCATGCCTTGCCTATTAATTGTCAGGGAACAGATGTCGGATTACACCAGAGATGAGGATTATTCTAGAAGTGTTCTGTCGCTGCCATTCTGTTTTGGCTTTGAAAAGCTGCGGATATTACAAAAGATGATGATTATTTTACTACTACTACTACCAATAATAATAATAATAATGATAATAATAAGTATCATTATAATTAGAAGAAAAATTGTATATATATATATATATATATATATATATATATATATATATATATATATAATATATATATATATATATATATAATATATATGTCACTTGTCTGCATAAGCATCCTATGTGAACTCCTCGTGGGGTGGGGCTTAAAATTAGCTGTAGCTTGATGCCTGTCCCCTGCTGTATTGATGATGTTTGCTTACGTCGTATGAATACTGAATAAACCATGTTTAAGCCAAGAAGAAGGATGATGTTGATGATATTCATCATCATCATCATCATCATCATCATCACCATCGTCGTCGTCGTCGTCGTCGTCGTCATCATAATCATATGGAATTTATACAGTGCTATAATTATCAGTGTTCCTGACTGACTGCCAGTCTGTTCTGCAGAGTCTCCAGGCGCCAGGAGGAGGAGGAGGAGGACAGATCCTGAGAGACATCAGCCAGAACTGAGCCTCCTCAGCCACAGAACTACAGTGCTGCTGCTGCTGCTGCTGCTGCAGTGGATCCTTCCCACTGGGGTGTAGGGGGCAGAAGAGGAGGACCACCTGACCACGGCAGGCAGCAGACAGAACTACAGTGCTGCTGCTGCTGCTGCTGCTGCTGCAGTGGATCCTTCCCACTGGGGTGTAGGGGGCAGAAGAGGAGGACCACCTGACCACGGCAGGCAGCAGACAGAACTACAGTGCTGCTGCTGCTGCTGCTGCTGCTGCAGTGGATCCCTTCCCACTGGGGTGTAGGGGGCAGAAGAGGAGGACCACCTGACCACGGCAGGCAGCAGACAGAACTACAGTGCTGCTGCTGCTGCTGCTGTGGATCCCCTCCCACTGGGGTGTAGGGGGCAGAAGAGGAGGACCACCTGACCACGGCAGGCAGCAGCCTGGAGCAGCCATCCAGCCAGTGTCCTTCAGTGAGGCAAGGACAGTCCTGAGAAACAGCTTCTTCAGGAAAGCCAGCAGCTGGACATCAGGCCAGAAGATGAAACAGACTGGCGTTCTGGAGCTAGACAGACAGAGCTGCTCATGTCGCCACCTTCAGACTGCGAACAGGACACTGCCAGCTGCTGTCCCATCTCCACCACCTGGACATACCCCACGCTGACCACTGCCCCTGCGGCACAGGCCCACTACTCCCTCCCTCCCTCCTCCCCCATCCTGCAGTCCTGCCTGTCCTCCTACCTTCAGCACTCTGAGACACCAGACATAGTGGCCCAGCCCGGTAGAGAGAGCTCTGACAGGAACAGCTACAGGGACCGGCGAGGTCACTACGACAGACTGCAGACTTTGCCATTCACACTGAATTAAAAAATTGGCATAACCAGGGAAAGCAGAAGACAATGACAATGACAGTGACAAATTCTTTTATTTCGAGGATAATGAATAAGCACTCATGTGCTTTTTTTTTTACATCCAGTCCCCGCCCGTAGGGATACATCTTAATAATAGTAACCCAGAAGAAGAAGAAGAAGAAGATAGAAACAGAACAAAACAAAACCCGACAAAATAAAATGAAAGAGGGCGAAAGACACATGAAAGAGGAAAGAAACCCACCTAAAGCAAGGCAAAGACTTCTACTTCTGGAGAAAACCAGTCTGATAGATGCTGTACTTTTTTTTTGGACTGATGCTAGAAGGTTCAGTTAATGCATAACGGAAGCAGAAAGCGGTGAAAAGGCCTCACACTGGATTGCTGAGCACCGACCTTCTTGCCAGAACACTTGGCTGTGTCCACATAGGAAGACACCACCAGTCTGCATGCACACTGAGAAACAACATAGGATGCAGACAGACAGACAGACAAAAGAAAATACCTTCCCTAGACAAAAACACCAACAAAGAAACAAACATCGACTCCCTGCCCCCTCCCCTCCCCTTTCCCCGGAAAAAAACAAGGGAGAAAAACACCAACACCACCCCCAAACAAAAACGAAAAAAAAACAACAATTTCCAAAAATAAGGGTGATTAAAAACCAAGCTTAGGTCCGGCAGAGCAAACTGAATGTAATGAGAGAGATGTGTGCACACATAAAACAAAGTGTAATGAGAGAGATGTGCACACATAAAACAAACTGTAATAAGAGATATGTGTACACATAAAACAAACTGTAATAAGAGAGATGTACACACACATAAAACAAACTGTAATAAGAGAGATGTGTGCACACATAAAACAAACTGTAATAAGAGAGATGTGTACACATAAAACAAACTGTATTAAGAGAGATGTGCACACATAAAACAAACTGTAATAAGAGAGATGTGCACACACACACATAAAACAAACCGTAATGAGAGAGATGTGTGCACACATAAAACAAACTGTAATCAGAGAGATGTGTACACACACATAAAACAAACTGTAATGAGAGAGATGTGCACACACATAAAACAAACTGTAATAAGAGAGATGTGTGCAAACATAAAACAAACTGTAATGAGAGAGATGTGTACACACACATAAAACAAACTGTAATGAGAGAGATGTGCACACACACAAAACAAAGTGTAATAAGAGAGATGTGCACATATAAAACAAAGTGTAATAAGAGAGATGTGCACACACATAAAACAAACTGTAATAAGAGAGATGTGCACACACATAAAACAAAGTGTAATAAGAGAGACGTGCACACACATAAAACAAACTGTAATAAGAGAGATGTGCACACATAAAACAAACTGTAATGAGAGAGATGTGAGCACACATAAAACAAACTGTAATAAGAGAGATGTGCACACACATAAAACAAACTGTAATGAGAGAGATGTGCACACACATAAAACAAACTGTAATCAGAGAGATGTGCACACATAAAACAAAGTGTAATGAGAGAGATGTGTGTACACAAAAAACAAACTGTAATGGGAGAGATGTGTACACACATAAAACAAACTGTAATGAGAGATATGTGTACACACATAAAGCAAATAAGGAAAGTCATAACAAAAAACAAATAAACAAACAGCAACTTTAAAGACGTGTACATAATCATTCTTCTTCTCTGAACAAAATAAAGCAGGCGGACAAACAAATAAACCCAAAACAACAACAACAAAACCAGCTCCATGAACTTGTTCCAGAACAAGCTCCATGCTTCCATAGACACAGTCTCACCACTGTCTAACAACACAAAAGATATCAGGCTGCACAAGAAACCAGAAAGTCAGGACACAAACTGACCTCTGAACAACCTACATGCATCATCCACTTTCTCAACCCTCTAGAAACAAGCTGTCCATAACAACCTATTCAGGTTAACAACATTATCAAGCCCTACCTCTGCAAGTGATATTTTTTAAAGTGCAGAAATGTTCTTCTGCAGATACAAAAAGTGACAGACACGTACCTCTGAACAACATATGTACACTGTCCCTAGAGTCACAACTCTGAATAAACATTTAAACAAAAATTCAGATTTTGCGCCCCCCAAAAAAAACAACAACCCACAAACAAACAAAAAACCAACAACAAAAAACCCCCACACAAAAACAAAACAAAACCCACCCAACAACAACAAACAACAACACACAAAAAACCACACAACAACAACAAACAAACAAAACAGACATTTACTACAAAGTGACATGCCAGCCAACACAACTAATGAATAATTCAGATCAACAAAATCCTTAGGGAAACTTACCTGCAGAGCAAGGAGTGAACTACAGACAACTAATCAACAATTCCGATCAACAAATCATTACAGAAAAAACCTACTGCAGACTGATGTGTGTGAATCCAGTCTGCCACAAAAAACAAACAAACAAACAAACAAAGCAGCAGTGATTAACTTACTCTTGCAGACACCTTTAATCCTAATGGCTGTATGAGGTA
>CM054157.1:34664262-34799262 GCA_028751875.1 Rapana venosa | reverse complement strand
GTTCTATGCCATAACATTTGTAAAAAAGACCAATCTTTGTGCTTTCTATGGAAAATTTGATGTAATTGTTTCAATTCTGTACGTTTTCCCGATTTGTGAGACATCTAAATAAACTGCCACAGTTTTTAGTTTCTTTTTTAGATAAAGACGCCACAGACATTTATTATATCTCTCATCCCCGAAGTCGGAATGGGGCTACCTTTGTGGTGGGCAAAACCATGCATATACAAAATCTCATCTTTGGTGGGAGCTATAGCCGAGGAACGAGAAAAATGACGACAACAACCCCCCCCCCCCCCCCCCCCCTTCCCCCTTCCCCCTTCTGTCACGTCACTGTCCACTTTGACAAATTTTGGTTCATTTCGGTAGATAGGCCTTGACTAGTGGCTTCAGTCATCACAAGCGAAAATGGCGGGTGGGTGCATCCATTTGAATGGTGTGATTATGGAGTACGTATTTGTTCATTTCAGGCAATGATTATTCAGGCTTACGTGTGAGGTGTTCGAGAATACTGTTGGGAGCTTTTTGCAGGTTTTCTGTTGAAATGCATTCGGAAATAGGGCCTAGTAAGTAAGTGATCGTCAATCATTACTTTCGATCTCTACATTTTCCACATTATGTTTAATTAACACAAACCCTTGTGTTTGTGTTAGTGTACAAACAGTGTGTAGTGTACTGAAAACAACATAAAATATGATACAATCTCAATCTCAATCTGTCACTAGGCATATGCCTCCTTCTTTCAAATAGCTTTTGCTGTTGTTGTTGCTTTGTTTCATAAGAGATTAAACTTAAAGTCTAATTTTATAGATCAGATTTTGTTGTTGGTTTGTTTCTTCAGAAATAAAACTAAGATGATAGCTAAATTAGTAATTATTTTGTTGGTTCCATTGGTTTGTTAACTTTGTTTCGTCAGAAATAAAATTAGTTTTATATAAAAACTCAGTGGTCGGAGCACTCGCTTTCTTTCCCCCAGCCAAGTTAAGCAGCGTCGAGCGTGGTTACCAGTTGGATGGGTGACCGTTTGCACGCCTTGGCTTCAGTACAGTTCCCCCAGTTCACCCAGCTGTAAATGGGTACCTGCCCTCTTTAGGGTCAGGGAAGGTAAAGCAGCGAGGGAGAGGAGATGGGCGCCACCCTCAATATGCTGGCCCTAGAGAAGTGAGGTCTCTGACACCTGGCTCCCCTACAACCTTATAGGCTATGGGACTCCTTTACCTTTACTAAATTAGCGAGATTATAAGGACATTGTCAAATCATTGTAAGATTGAAATACTGCTTTTAAGAAACTGGTTAAAACTAAAAATCTCTGTCAGATAAATTGTCAAGATTGCATGCTGCTTATGCAATTGTACTTGTAGATGACTGATTTAGCCATTTAGGTTTATTTAAATACATCATTATAATAATGTAATATCATATTTTGCCTATTAGTATTACTGTACTGTCAGTTGATATTAATAATTATCAGGCTATGTTAGTATTTTTATTTAAAAAGCTGATACATCTGATCAAATTGATAGGAAAAAGGCTTTGTCCTCAGCTAAGAAGTTGGCCTGGACCTTCACTTTTAAAACTCTTGAAAACTGCACTGTTAGGAAAAAATAATAATATATTTTACAATTATCAGAACTTTAGAAAAGCTGTTTACTTATTTCATCTTTTATTTCAAGGATAATGGTATATAATTATATATTATAAACATCCCTCCAGCCCCCTTAGATCAGGAGATGAAAGTGTTCAGTGTTGACAAATTTTTAGTAAACACTCTGTATGAAATCTCATATTAATGATATTACAAAATGGAGTTGCAGCATTTGAATTTGATGTAAATAATTCAGCTGTGGGAATCAGTTCAGAAGCCATTTGAGGCTGTTAAATAGTGTTTAGTTCCAGTGCAGAGTGCTATTTAAACTCAACTACACAGTCTGCAGACCTCAGACGTGTATTCCTGATTGATCACAAAACTAAAATGCAGACAGTATGCATGCTGTACTGCTGGGAATTAGTCCACAAGTAAGTAGAGGCTGTTATTTACTAATTTTTAGTGTTACTGTTAGTACAGAGAGAGATAGACCCAGTCTTGTATTAATTAATTATTGAAATAAAACTGACCATGGATAGGGCCAGTGACATTGTGTATGCACTGAACACAGGTTACAATACTTGTAATATTTTGTATTAATTGAAAACTGACCATTATGTATGTACTTGTATCATATGTAAAATTACATTTGACGATAGGTATAATTTGATGTATGCACTGAACACAATCACTTCACAGGTTACAATATTTTGTTATTTAAAAGCTGACCTGTATACAGTATATCTGTGTAATTTTGTATCCACTGAACACAGGTTACAGTGTTTTGTTATTTGAAATTTGACCATGCATCATTTGCATGTGTAGTTGACTATTGTGTACATACACATGTATTATATATACATGTATTATATATGGGTATACATGTACATATGTTACATCAATGCATGTATTGTATACATGCAGTATTCATCATTACATGTACATACTGAACACAGATTACATAATTAACTTACAATATTTTGTTATTTGAAAACTGACTATGCATACACTGTAATTACTAACTCAGTAACTGACTTAAAGTTAATTGTGTGTGCATTGAACTCATCTGAAGACAGCTTACACAATTTTTATATATTTGAAAACTGACTGTGCATGTGTATAGTTAATACACATGACATGTATAATTTCACTAATTCAGTAGATGAACATAATTGTGTATGCACTGAACACAGGTTACAATATTTTGTTATTTGAAAACTGACCATACATGTATGTATGATGTATGCATGAGTAATTATTATTTGAAAACTGACCATACATGTATGTATGGTGTATGCATGAGTAATTATTATTTGAAAACTGACCATACATGTATATATGTATGATGTATGCATGAGTAATTATTATTTGAAAACTGACCATACATGTATGTATGATGTATGCATGAGTAATTTATTATTTGAAAACTGACCATACATGTATGTATGATGTATGCATTAGTAATTATTATTTGAAAACTGACCATTCATGTATGTATGTATGATGTATGCATGAGTAATTATTATTTGAAAACTGACCATACATGTATGATGTACGCATGTGTAATTATTATTTGAAAACTGATCATATATGTATGTGTACATTTTATTATTATGTATACACTGAACACAGGTTACAATATTTTAAATTTGAAAACTGACCATGCATGTATGATGTATGTATGTGTAATTGTTATTTGAAAACTGATCATATATGTATGTGTAAATTTTATTATTATGTATACACTGAACACAGGTTACAATATTTTAAATTTGAAAACTGACCATGCATGTGTAATTGTGTATGCACTAAATCATGCAGGAACTTAAGATATAGACTGTGCATACTGACTACTGTGTACATTTTGTGTATGCACTGAACACAATCATAGGTTTATGAGGTTTTGTTATTTGAAAACTGACCTCACGTGTGTAATTGCGTATGCACTTATCTAAGTTACACAGGTTACAAGACTTTGTTAAATATTTTCAGATAAGAGGACACAGAGTGGCAGAGGAGAGGCTGAAGCGTACAACAGTCAACAGTTTGCGGGGGACTGTGTGAACACCGAGTGAAGCTGTGTGAAGCAAGCTGTGTGAAGCAAGCTGTGTGAAGCAAGCTGTGTGGGGCCGTGATCGTGGTCACCTGTGACCTGCAGCATGGAGCAAGCTGTGGGTGGTCACCAGAAGTTCCAGATTGCTGGACACACAGTGTGGTTTCCCTGTAAACCCTACCCCTCTCAGTTCAGCATGATGGACAAGGTAATGTTCACCACAGTACACTGACCATCATTACTCTTGCATAAATATATAGAGGAGGTAAAAGGTAAAGGAGTCCCATAACCTATAAGGTCGTAGGGGAGCGAGGCGTCAGAGACCTCACTTCTCTAGGGCTAGCATATTGAGGGCGGTGCCCATCTCCTCTCCCTCGCTGCTTTACCTTCCCTGACCCTTCATGCATGCACATTAGAACACATACATATGTGTCAGCAGATTGTCCAGCATGCATTTTTTAAATCCCATTCCGCCTAGTGAAAAGAGTAGACCTTCATGTGCCACCAGAAGTATTTAATGAACACCAAATGGGAATAAAAGCAACAGTGCTCCCCTCCCCCCCCTCTTCCCAAAAGAAAAAACCCTAACCTAACAATAACCATTACTTTCCCCCCTTTCCCCACCACAAACAGTAACAACAACAATACCCATGAAATTAGTAAAACAAAACAAAAACAGTGCAATTTAAACGCCCCCCCCCCCCCCCCCCCCCTCCACCCCTAAAGAAAAGCAACCCAACAACCCCACATGAAGACTGACGTTATATTGAAACACCATGAAGAAGACAGATTGAAGACTTGAATCTTAGTGATCATAGGAAAATGGCCACATTGTGGCATTGCAGTCCTGATACTGACTGCTAAAAGTCCCACAGGGAGTGCTGTGTGACTGTTTTTGTTAGGTTTTTGGGGTTTTGTTTTGTTTGGTTGGTTTTACTTGGAGATCAGATTTCAGTTGTTCCTGTCAGCAACTACGAAGTGATATAATCACATACATAGTCTCAGGGATACTGAATAGGGAATTTTTGTTTTCCTACTGCTATTGTGATGGACATGAATAATTGAGCATGCATTATTCTCTCTCTCTCTCTCTCTCTCTCTCTCTCTCTCTCTCTCTCTCTCTCTCTCTCTCTCTCTTCTCTCTCTTGTTGCTTGTAGTTTCCTTTCCTTTCCTCCTTCTTCCTTTTTCCTCTGTTCTGATTTTCTGTTCCTGGGGTGCTTCCATACTTCAGCATCATGGCTCTTCTTCAGTCATCTGCTGCGATCCAATGGGGGGTCGTCTGTTGGTCTGCTTCGCTCAGGGATGTCTGTGTTTGGTCTTTTCTGTAACGTTGTTCTACGGCAGGATGGGCTGGCATAGGATCGTTGTGCCTGGCAGTTTGATTGGCAGGGTCTGTGTTTAGCCGTTGCACTGTTCCTTCTTTTCAAGTTGATCATGTCCTTGGTGGTCGTAGCTAGTCTCCTCTCTTCAGCGTCCTCTATGTTTCTGGGCCACATGTCTGTTGGTCTGTAAACATTCTCACGTTCTTTCATACCTCTATACTTGTTAATATGTTTATTTCATATACAAAAATTCCCTTTCACATCATTTCTCCTTTTTCTTCTTTTTTTCCCCCTCTAAATTGCATGGCAGTTATAGAGCACCATTGTTTTCTTTTCTATTTGTTTTCCTTGGGACATTTACATGTTATGTTCCATAGGCTGAGAAAAAGATGGAAAAAGCAAAAAAAAACCCAAACCAAAACAAAAACAAACAGAACCCCCTCCCCCTCCAAACAAAAAACAGAAAAAAATCAAGTCAAAAACAAAAATAAACAAAAAATAGTCTCAGATACAAAGTGTCAATATCCTGCTAAAAGGAAAAAAAAAACATAAGCAAAAAACAAACTAACTTAAAAGAAAAAACCCAAATCAACAAAAAGAAAAAAAAAAAGAAAAAACAAAAAACAAAAACTGTACCCCCCAACCAAGCAGACCCCCCCCCCCCCTTCACAAACACACAAGTGTGTGACTGTTATGATGTGTGATAGGTGGTTTTTGTTTGTTTTTTGTTTGGTTTTTAGATCAGATTTTCAGTTTTTCCATTGTGCAGGTGTGATAGGTGTTATGATTACTCAGATCCTGAGGGGTATACCTTATGGAGTGACTCCTAAACTGTGCCCAGGAAAATCCCTACTGGCTGTGAAAAAGCTGGCAATGGCTGACATTACGACATGTGTCATGATATGTATTCAGATTATTATGTCTGTATTGTCGGGGTGTGTTATGTATGTGCCAACATTCAGATTCAGGGGGTTTAGAATACTGGTCATCATGTTTGCTTTTTGCAAAGAACTACAGGCAGTGGCAAGTTGTTTTGTAAAAATTATGGTGTGAGGTATCGTCTGTGACATGGTAGCACAGTCTTTCGGAGGAGAGAATAAATGAGATACTGTTTGCAACATGCCTTCGGTGCATTTAAAGAAAGAACAGAACACAATGTTTGAGAAAATCATGGGTGGCACTGCTCTCTCCAGGAAGGGCAGCCCAAATTTCATGCAGAAAAATCTGCCATGGCCGAAAGTACTATAGAATACAACTCGGTGCTAGAATACATGTATACAATATATGATTATACATCATTACATGTCTATGTTCAGATCCTGAGGATATAGAATGGCATCAGAACTGCCTACAAGTTTATGATTTTGAATACAAAATACAAATATTTGATGACTTGAAAGCTTTATTTTGCAGGTAGTGGGAAATCTGGCTGTTAATGTGATGATGTGTGAGTGACCTGGTGTGTTTTATGACATCTGTTATAATAATAATGATGATAGTGGTGATGCGAACTTGTTGTAGATCCTGAAGGGTATAGAGCGTCACCAGAACTGTCTGTTGGAAAGTCCTACAGGCAGCGGCAAGTCCCTGGCCTTGCTCTGCTCTGCTTTGGCTTGGCAGTCCGCTGAGAAAGGTATGTGTACATCTGTGTGTGTGTGTGTGTGTACATGATAGCATGCTCGATAGCACACAGAATTCAGTCTGCACACATGTACGCACACCTATGTGTGACTTTTCCCTGAATGATTTCCTTGAGGAGTCGTTGGGGTGCTGCACTGAATTTTTCTGGCAATGTAGGATGTCATGGGCAAGTTCACCCTGGTGTAGCAGGGTGCATGCTGGGTGTGTTTGTGTTGTGCATTGCACCAGCCATCGCTGGCCTACTCACTCAGCTATGAAAGGTGGATGAGATGAGGTTGTTACTGATGTGTGGGACAATATATATATATATAAATAATAAATATATATATATATATATATATATATAATTATTTATAGATTTGAAAATGGAAATCTTGCCCAGTAATGAGTAACCATTACATCATGATATATAACGGGTATAACCCTTTGGTGATTCTGCCTTACCCCACCTCACAAATGCAGTGACTGTAACGATCATATAGGAGCTGTGCTTGAAAGACCCCATTACTTCCTGAGGTCATAAATTTGATTGTCTTCCTGTCAGGACATAGTAAGGAATCGCTAGTTAACAAGGCTGTCTGAAGAGGCAGTTCCTTACTAATTGTTTATAGAATCAGTTGTTAGATTTTTGTTTTAAGTGTATTGGGGGAGGTGATGATGGTGATGGAGTGTGGGTTATGTTATAACTTCCCTTGTGTGGCACAGACAAGCCGGAGCCCTGCCAGTGCCGATGCCATGCCGCTAAACCGCCACCAACCGCAACCACCACCAACAGTGCCAATGCTGCTTCTGTCACAACCAGCACCAGTGTCACTGCCGCAGCCAGAGTGACTGCCCCTGCTTTAGTAGCCAGGGAGGGGGAGGTGGCAGCAAAGCAGGGTGGTGCTGTCAGCAAAAGCCGTGTGTCACTGTCAGGGCCGGTCACCTCTGACAGGCCTGGGGCTCTGCAGCACTGCTGCCCTGTTGTTGATCTTACTGGTAAGAGAGAGAGAGAAGAGTGTGTGTGTGTCTGTGTACATGTTTGTATTGATTGTGTGTGTGTGTGTGCAGTGTGAGTGTGTGTACAGTGTGTGTGTGTGTGTGCAGTGTGTGTGTTTGTGTCTGTGTACATGTATGTATTGTGTGTATGTGCGTGTGAGTGTGTGCACAGTGTGTGTGTGCGTGTGTGCAGTGTGTGTGTGTGTGTACAGTGTGTGTTTGTGTGTAGTCAAGTCAAGTGAAGACACATTTTTATTTCCAGATGGTTCATTGAATAAGTAATGCATTTGAAATTATGCAGCAAGTGTATTATAAATACTTGTATATAATTTGTGTGCAAATGTGTGTATGTTTATGTACATGCATATATATGTACATGTATGCATACACACAAACAGATGCACACACATGTACCCCCCCCCCCCACATGACGTGGTTGTGCAGTAACCCAGTTGTTATAGACTGTAGTAGGATATAGTGTTGGTGCTTGTTGTTTGAGAAAGTGCTGCCTGTGCAGTCAGTACCTGTGCTGTAGTGTTGGGTGACCTGATGTTGTCCTATCATTTATTTAATTTATTTATTTATTTTACATCAAGGATAATGGAATAAGCACTTATGTGCTTTTTTATATCCAGTCCCCGTGTGTATGCTGTTTTGTAAAGTCTGTCATCTGTTCCCACTGGCACATAATGGCCTACTCTTACGAACCTCATTGAAACCTAGATGCGTACATGAACTGCTAGCAGTGTTTCTTTTTTTCCCTTTTATTCTTTTATCTTGAGGATAATGGAATAAGCGCTCATGTGCTTTTCTTACAGCTAGTCCCCGTGTGTATGCAGTTTTGTAAATTTTGTCATCCGTTCCCGCCAGCACATAATGGTCTAATCTTCCGAAAAGCGGAATGTGTTTTAACATGTAACCAAGATGTTCTGCATGCGTTCGCACATGGGACCTCGGTTTTTAGTCTCATCCAAAGGACTTTTTTAGGGGGAGTGGAATCTGCTCTGATGTTGGCACAAGCAGAAGTGTAGCTGTGTGTTGAGAGATGGGGTGGGGTATATTATGTAGAATGTCATTGGACATGAGACAGCAGCAACACCATCATCAGTAGTTTTCCAGCAGAAGATATTCAGTTAGAACACTGCACTGTCTCATGCTATGATGGTGTCCTCATCCACTTGTGGCGTAACAGTGGCTGTGATGTTACCAGTGTCCCCCGTCCACTTATACTAACATTATAGTGATGTGTGTGTGTGTTTATTTTTTTATTTATTTATTCTTTTATATCCAGGATAATGGAATAAGCACTCATGTGCTTTTTTACATCCAGTCCCTGTGTGTATGTGATTTTGTAAATTTTGTCATCTGTTTCTACCGGCACACAATGGCCTACTCTTCCGAAAAGCGGAACAGGATTTAACGTGTGCGCAAGATGTTCTGCATGCGTTCGAACACAGGGCCTCGGTTTATAGTCTCATCCGAAGGGGTGTGTATGTGTATGTGTTGCAGGGATTGACCAGGATTGTGATGAAGACTTCAGGCCCCTGAAGAAGTTCAGAGAGCCTGGTAAACAAAGCACTGTGAGTATGTCTTCTCTTTTATTGCTTTTTTTCCTAGGGTAGGGGTGGGGGGGGAGGGCATTTGATGGTAGAATGTGATTTGATGGTAAGGTGTGAAAACATCTTTTCTTCTTCTTCTTCTTCCTTTTTTGTCATGTTTCTCCCAGGGGAGGTTTGACATTGATGAGCCATCTCCATCTCTCTCTGTTTTGAGCTTCCTCCTTATTTATGCCCCTTTCCCTAAGATCATCTGCAATACAGGTAGCCCAGGTTTCTAGGTCTTCCTTTGTCTCTTTCCATCCACTACAAGTTCATTGATCTTTTTATGTGTGGTGTTTCGCTCTTCCTTTGACGTGTCCCAAACCAGACAGTCTATTGGTATAGCTAGCAGACTTCCAGATCATCATCTTTTGCAGCATTCTCCATGTTCTTCATTCGTAGATCCTGATCTTCCCATTTGATCTTTGTCATGTAGTTACATACGGTTTTCACAGCTCTTAAAAACATTTGAGTTTTGTGCAAAACCACGTTCTGAACCATAACGAGAATCAGGTTAATGCAGCCTTATATATCAGACAGTCTTTCTTCTCGTGATTTTCTGATTTTGAGAGTTAGCATTCTTTCCATGTTCTTCAAGCACTGAAATCTGGTTTTGACAGGTAACTCAGATTTTGTGCTTTGCAGCTTATCATTTCTCCCAGTGATGAGATATTCGGTGTACCACTTCTATTTCCCTTGAAAGCAGCTTTGGTTGTGCATATATCAGGGTTGTGAAGATATATCTCTATCATGGTGTACACTGTCTTTCATTCCTTTTGGTATTATGGTGTACATATCTTTCATTGTGTTTTGTATTATGGTGTACACCTCTTTCATTGTGTTTTGTATTATGGTGTACATCTCTTTCATTGTGTTTTGTATCATGGTGTAGATCTCTTGTGTTTTGTATTATGGTGTGCACCTCTTTCATTGTGTTTTGTATCATGGTGTGCACCTCTTTCATTGTGTTTTGTATCATGGTGTGCACCTCTTTCATTGTGTTTTGTATCATGGTGTGCACCTCTTTCATTGTGTTTTGTATCATGGTGTGCACCTCTTTCATTGTGTTTTGTATCATGGTGTGCACCTCTTTCATTGTCATAGTAAAGATCTCGTTCAGTCACAGCAGGCCTCTGCATAAGATTTCAACTGCTGTCCTCAGAGCCAGCTTGCTTTCTTTCTTTGTTTTTTGTCTGCAAGTTCAATTTCCTGCGAGAGTGACTTTTTCCACGAAATATTGCCATGGACTACTCTTTGTTACCCTGGGTTCTTATCCATGCACTAGATGCAAGATACAGGATCTGTTGTTGTTTGCTTCTGAAACGAGCAGCACAGCAGCAGCCAGAGCTCAGCTGACAGTGTGGTGGTGGGGAAAAGAGAGAGGTCAGGTGTGAAGGGGCAGCCAGTCACCTTTGATGTCTGCAGCTGATGTCCCGCGGGGTGTGTGTTGCTGGTGTGTGTGTGTGTTGCTGGTGTGTCATCACCTGACAGGTGTGTGTGTGTTGCTGGTGTGTGTCATCACCTGACAGGTGTGTGTGTTGTCAGGTGGGGTCCAGACAGAAAGCCAGACTGTGCATTGAGTACGAAGACACCCCTCCCTCCTCCCCTTGTCTCCTCACCGCCACAGGCCCTGACAACAGCACCGTGGCGGCACACACGGGAGACACGACAGCCACGCCTCACACCTCCACCCCCTCCAAGACCTCTTCCACCACCACTGCTTATCCCTCCTCCTCACCCCCCACCCCCCCACAGCCTGCAGCCCCTGGCTGGGATGGAGAGAAGAACGGTCGGCCAGCCTCCCCCTCCTCCCCCTCCTCCCCCCAGTGTTCACAGTGCAGCTGTGGGCAGGGACCACAGAAAACTGCCACCACCAGGAAGTAAGTCTGACCATTGTTGGGGGGGACACACGCTTCTCTTTACAACAAACATCTGTTGTTGTTGTTGTTCAGAACAAACATCTGTTGTTGTTTAGAACAAACTTCTGTTTTTGTTGTTGTTTAGAACAAACATCTGTTGTTGTTGTTTAGAACAAACATCTGTTTTTGTTGTTGTTGTTCAGAACAAACATCTGTTTTGTTGTTGTTGTTCAGAACAAACATCTGTTTTGTTGTTGTTTAGAACAAACATCTGTTTTGATGTTGTTGTTTAGAACAAACATCTGTTTTTGTTGTTTAGAGCAAACATCTGTTTTGTTGTTTAGAACAAACATCTGTTGTGTTGTTGTTCAGAACAAACATCTCATGTTGTTTAGAACAAACATCTCATGTTGTTTAGAACAAACATCTGTTGTGTTGTTGTTGTTTAGAACAAACATCTGTTTTGATGTTCAGAACAAACTTTTGTTTTTGTTGTTTAGAACAAATATCTGTTTTGTTGTTGTTTAGAACAAACATCTGTTTTGATGTTGTTGTTCAGAACAAACATCTGTTTTGATGTTGTTGTTGTTCAGATCAAACATCGGTTTTTATTGTTGTTTAGAACAAACATCTGTTTTGGCAAAATTCTGTTGTTGTTAAGAACAAACATCTGTTTTGTTGTTGTTTAGAACAAAAATCTGTAATCAGCCGCCTTGGTGCAGTGGTTAGCGCTTTGAGTTATGGACTAGAAGGTTGCGGGATTGAATCCCGTAAGAGCCATAAGGAATTTCTTTGACTCCAGGTGGTTTCTACCTAGAGTGAGTGTGCTGTGGGCTCATTGGGAAGGCTGGGACCACACAGTTGAGCTTCATCCACTTTACGGATGCGAGTTTGAGAGTGTTGCTCAAATTACCTGACCAACACTGCAGGTGTCTGTATCTCTCAGACCCTGTTGACGCCGGGATATATTATGATAGTAAATGTAGAGTACAACCCTGTCAAGTAGTCTCAAAGCCCATGCACCTCAATGACAGCATCATTACTTCATCCTCATTATCATTGATCATCATGCAATAAAATAAAAAATTGCCTCTGGTTCAGTGGCCCCAGTTGTTCTGGTCTCATGGTGACCTCACATTCAGTTTCATCACACACTTCTGTGCTTGTGGTGAGTTTGTGTCAAAGCCTTTGGGATTGGAGGTTCAGGGGGGACAACTGCTGGAGGGACGTTGTGGTGGTTTTCACCTTGATTGGGCGACTCAGTCAGTCTGGCTCAGTGACTGAGCTAAGACTGTTGTTAGTAGGGGACTTAGTAGGCGGTGTCCTGTTTATGTTAGCTCAGAACAGGCACCACTGAACACCACCAAAGTGACCCAGCTGCAGAGCAGGGCCTCTCTGGCTGGTGGCCCTACCATGAACTGACATTGATAGACTCCCTGTGCACTTCCGACCCTGAGGATGTGACTTTTCAAAAGAGTAGGCCATTCTGTGCCAGTGGGAACAGATGATATTTACAAAACCGCATGCACATGGGACAGGTCTTAAAAAACCACATGAGACTTTATTCCATTATCCTCAGTATATATAAAAGAACAAATAAAAAAATTGATAAATGTGTGTGTGAATGAGTGTTCTGGTAAAACTATGGGTAAAACTATCAAAACAAAACAAAAAGGTATGGACCGCTGTAGACCTCGGTAAAGTGATTTTAAATCCGAAAAAAGCAAAGCAAATAAAATCTACATAAGAAGAGGAATGAAGTGCTAGAGTGAAGACACATGTATCATTACCAGTGTGCATTTCACTGAGCCCTGTCAGTTTGTTGTAGAAAAACAGGGGCAAACGTTCTGTATTTGTTTTTGTTTTTTAACACTATGTCAGCATTTGTGAAAATATTGTATCTGTTTCATTGTTGTTTATTATTAATTTTTTTGTTTGTTTTGTTTTTATTGTCATCATTGTTTTTGTTGCAGAATTCCCAAGATTTTTTTTGGCACCAGAACTCACAAGCAGATTGCTCAGATTGTCAGAGAACTGCGCAAGACAGAGTACCACAGCGTGTCGTAAGTGGCCTGTCAGGAATCTTCTTGTTGTTGTAGGGCTGAGTGAGTGTTGCCTAGCCCTGCTTATGTAAGTGGCCTGTCAGGAATCTTCTTGTTGTTGTTGTAGGGCAGAGTGAGTGTTGCCTAGCCCTGCTTATGTAAGTGGCCTGTCAGGAATCTTCTTGTTGTTGTAGGGCTGAGTGAGTGTTGCCTAGCCCTGCTTATGTAAGTGGCCTGTCAGGAATCTTCTTGTTGTTGTTGTAGGGCAGAGTGAGTGTTGCCTAGCCCTGCTTACATAAGTGGCCTGTCAGGAATCTTCTTGTTGTAGGGCTGAGTGAGTGTTGCCTAGCCCTGCTTACATAAGTGGCCTGTCAGGAATCTTCTTTTTAGGGCTGAGTGAGTGTTGCCTAGCCCTGCTTACATAAGTGGCCTGTCAGGAATCTTCTTGTAGGGCTGAGTGAGTGTTGCCTAGCCCTGCTTACATAAGTGGCCTGTCAGGAATCTTCTTGTTGTTGTAGGGGCTGAGTGAGTGTTGCCTAGCCCTGCTTACCTAAGTGGCCTGTCAGGAATCTTCTTGTTGTTGTAGGGCTGAGTGAGTGTTGCCTAGCCCTGCTTACATAAGTGGCCTGTCAGGAATCTTCTTGTTGTTGTAGGGCAGAGTGAGTGTTGCCTAGCCCTGCTTACATAAGTGGCCTGTCAGGAATCTTCTTGTTGTTGGTGTAGGGCTGAGTGAGTGTTGCCTAGCCCTGCTTACATAAGTGGCCTGTCAGGAATCTTCTTGTTGTTGGTGTAGGGCTGAGTGAGTGTTGCCTAGCCCTGCTTACATAAGTGGCCTGTCAAGAATCTTCTTGTTGTAGGGCTGAGTGAGTGTTGCCTAGCCCTGCTTACATAAGTGGCCTGTCAGGAATCTTCTTGTTGTTGTAGGGCTGAGTGAGTGTTGCCTAGCCCTGCTTACATGCAGCCACAGTGCATCTTCGGGTCTGTCATTGTCACCAGCACACACACAGAGAGTGAGTCTGGAGTTAACATCAGTGCAGACTCCACTCTCCCCAAAGTCCTTCGGATGAGACTATAAACCGAGGTCCCGTGTGCGAACACACGCAGAACATCTTACGCACACGTTAAATCCTGTTCCGCTTTTCGTAAGAGTAGGCCATTGTGTGCCGGTGGGAACAGATGACATAATTTACAAAAACTGCATACACACGGGGACTGGATGTAAAAAAGCACATAAGTGCTTATTCTATTATCCTCGATATAAAATAATATTTTAAAAAAGAAGAAAAAAAGTCTGTCTCTTCTCTTTGTGGCAACAGTCCCTCATGAACAGGTAGTAGAGAGGTCACGCACCTGCTTAGAAGTGTGGTAGTTCCAAAACTTTCCCCCCATCCACTAGACTGTGAGTGATGGTCTGGGTGCTAGTCTTTTGGATGAGAGGATAAACTCAGGTCCCATGGGCAACATGCATTTAGGACATGTAAAAGAACCCATGGCAACAGGAAAGTTTTCCCTGGCAAAATTCTGTAGAAAAAGCCACTCTGATAGGGAAACAAATTCACATGCACATGGGTGAAAGTAGTTCCGGATTGTTCTGGAATTCCGGGTTGATGAACTTAAAGGAAAGTGTCTTCCAGATTGGTGATCTTAATATCCGGATTGCTGTTCTTCAAAAAAAAAAAAAAAGAACCAAATATTGGATAACTGTACACCAACTTGCCAGAATATCGTTGGTAGGCATATTGCACATGATATACTTTAAAATTGCATCCAAAGATTGATCTACAAATTGTTTCTCAAAAGTCCCGAACAGCATTCTTCATTGACTGTCAAGTGTGAAGGCCAATGCCAGTTTGTCTGCTGCCAGTGGTCCCTGATGCTACCCCCCAAAAGAAGATTCGGGACTTTTAAGTCCTTGTGAATGTGATTTGGGTTTAACCCTCTTGTTGTTGGATTCTACAGAACTAAACTGCCTATAGATTTTGAATTCTTTGAAGGTTTTCTACCTCCATCTGACTTACTTTACTCCTAAGACAATTGTGTGTGTGCATGACAAGCTATCAAGCTGAAATTTTGTCACAAGCTATGCATGTCTTTGTACTTGCATTTAGGCGCAAGTTTTGTGTGTCTGGTCACCAGATGTCTTGTCATTGTCACCTTATTTGTCACCAATCACAGGTAAAAATATGGTATATATGATAAAACAGCAAATCCTGAATGGATTTGACAATAGTTCAAGCATGTTAGTGTTGAATAAGGAAGTAATACCCAGCTGATGTGTTTACCAATAGTTAATTGCAATAGTACTTCAAGGATGTGTCACACAATGTCCCCATAGCACCTGTTGTTTTTTGGTATGTCTTGAGGAGACAGAAGTTTAGGGAGAAGAGTGAGCCAGAAAATAATTTGCTACAGGGCACATTCCTGACCTGTGCTACTCACACGGACTGTGGAGAAATTTGACCTCCCGGCCGGTCCGCGGCATAGACGCCTGAAAGCGATGCCTTTTGAGTGTTTTCTATTTATTACCACACTTTTGCTTTGAAACTGCAATGGCAGAAACGAACAAATATGCCGATAATGAAAATAGTAAGAAGGAAAATAAAATAGGTCTCTGGTCTGCCAAGGTTCGACAGGTGAGAGCAATGGGTACACCCCCCCCCCCCCCCCCCCACACACACACACACACATCCATAATTTGTGCTTTTTGTGATGTGACCCTGTGCCACCACTACGACTACTTTAGAGACTACCAACATTAAAATTTTGTAGGGTTACAGAAGTTCTGTGTTGTTTCGAATTTGTCACACCTGTGCTGTGACACTGGTGACAGTGTGACAGTCATGTACAATAATTCTGTACACTTAACAAACATGTGGTAGCACACGCAGATATGAACTGTAGTATAAAGGTCACATGTTGATTGAATATGACTTGTTTTCAAAAGAAAAAATAGTTAAACAAAACAATAAACAATGTCTCTTGCAACAGCCCTATGCTTGTATCTTTGTTGCAATGGTCATATGCTTGTATCTTTGTTGCAACATCCCTATGCTTGTATCTTTGTTTTTGCAACAGTCCTATGCTTGTATCTTTGTTGCAACAGTCCTATTCATGTATCTTTGTTGCAACAGTCCTATGCTTGAATCAGTTGGTGTCTGGGGAAGAGAGTAACCTAGTGGTTAGAGTGTTGAGCCTTTGGTCTGACTGCCTGGGCTTGAGCCACCCCTGTTGAGGCATCATTACCTGTTAAAGGGGATTTTTCCTCTACCTCAGTACTGACTCCACTCCGCTCAAAGTCCTTCCGATGAGACTATAAACTGAGGTCCCATGTGCAACTGCGTCCGGAACATCTTGCCTTCCTTCGCCTTCACCTATCCCATAGTCCTGTAGACCATGGGGGTGCCACTGAAGATTTTGCAACCAGCTTCCTCCACATCTTGCATGTAACCACATACGTCAAGACCCATTCTGCCTTTTGGGAGAGTAGGCTATTGCATCCCGGTAGGAATGGATGACAAAATGTAAAGAACGCATTCATATTCGTCTGATGTTTAGACATCGTCCCTGAAACCAGAATGTGACTACCGTAATGGTTGGCAAAAACGGTCGCATACGCAAAATCTCACTATAGTTAACTTCAGAGCTCTAGCCAAGGAACAGAAGAAAACCAAACATGATGGTGTCTCTGTGTTGGGCATGCATTTTGATGCTATGTATGTGTGCCGTCATAAGTAGTAAAGTCATCACACCATTGTCAAGGTGCGTCAAGTCAACAAACTTCAGTGCAAGATATTTTCAAAGAAAAACCGAGTGTGTTTTGAACTGTGCAGTCTGACTGTGTGAAAACTTTGCCGTACAATGATCACAGGCATCTGTTAGCTTTTTTGCTCAGCCCTGAAAGTATAAGACATTTTCTAGAGGAGTCTTAGAAGGTGCTTGGTCAGTGCAGAAGTATTCAGAGACTGTCAGTCATAATTATGGGTATTACAGTGCAGCTGTACCCAGACAGTCATTATGGTGACATTATTACAGTGCAGTTGCACCGGTCAGTGTTAGAAAAAGTGTGACCTGTCCTGTTTCAGAATGACCATCCTGGCCAGCAGGGAGCACACCTGTGTTCACCCCCAGGTGTCCCGCTCCGCCAGTAAGAACGAGGGCTGCGAACAGCTGCTGAAGGTAGGGGGCACACACATGCACGCATGCACACGCACACACACGCACACGCACACACACACACACGCACGTACGCACACACGCTGAGGTACCAGTCTCACAGAGCCATGATGATGATGATGATAATAATGATGATGATGACAATAATAATGATGATGATGACAATAATAATGATGATGATGACATTGATAATAATAATGATGATAATAACGACAGGGTGCAGCTACGAGGATCACATGCTGAGGTACCAGTCTCACAGAGCCATAATGATGATGATGATGATGATGACAATGATAATGACAATGATGATAATAATGATGATAATAACGACAGGATGCAGGGTGCAGTTACAAGGATCGCATGCTTAGGTACCAGTCTCACAGAGCCATGATGATGATGATGATAATGATGATGACGACAATGATAATGATGATAATAATGACAGGGTGCAGTTACAAGGATCGCATGCTGAGGTACCAGTCTCACAGAGCCATGATGATGATGATGATGATGATGATGATAATGATGATGATGACAATAATAATGATGATAATAACGACAGGATGCAGGGTGCAGCTACAAGGATTGCATGCTCAGGTACCAGTCTCACAGAGCCATGATAATGATGATGATGACAATGATAATGATGACAGGATGCAGGGTGCAGTTACAAGGATCGCATGCTGAGGTACCAGTCTCACAGAGCCATGATGAGATGATGATGACAATGATAATGATGATAATGACAGGATGCAGGGTGCATTACAAGGATCGCATGCTGAGGTACCAGTCTCACAGAGCCATGATGATGATAATGATGATGATGATGATGACAATGATAGTGATGATAATGACGACAGGATGCAGGGTGCAGCTACAAGGATCGCATGCTCAGGTACCAGTCTCACAGAGCCATGATGATGATAATGATGTTGATGACAATGATGATGATGATGACGATGATAATGATGATGACGATGATCATGATGATGATGACAATAATGATGATGATAATAACGACAGGATGCAGGGCGCAGCTACAAGGATCGCATGCTCAGGTACCAGTCTCGCAGAGCCATGATGATGATGATGATGATGACAATGATAATGATGATGATGACGACAATGATAATGATGATGATGACAATGATAATGATGACAGGATGCAGGGTGCAGCTTCAAGGATCGCATGCTCAGGTACCAGTCTCGCAGAGCCATGATGATGATAATGATGATGATAATGATGTCAGGATGCAGGGTGCAGCTACAAGGATCGCATGCTGAGGTACCAGTCTCACAGAGCCATCGCAGACCTGGGACTGCACACAGCATGGGACCTGGAGGACCTTGTGCACGTCCTCAAGAAGAAAAAGGCAAGGGCTTCTTTCCTCTCCTTTTTTTCTACCCATGTCTCTCTCTCTCTCTCTCTCTCTCATATCTGCCCCGGATCTAACTCTAGCTCTAACATTTACATACATACTATGAACAGACTGAAAAAGCTTACCTTTTATGCCATTTTTCTTAAGAATGGGCCACAGTAAATTTCTTTCCACATTGTCAAAAGCTTTTTCGAAGTCAATATAAGCTACATATAGCTTACGATTCAAGCATAACTGTTTTTGTATCAAAGCCAGCAAACAAAACACGTGGTCAACAGTGGAATAGCCTTTTTAAAATCTTGCTTGGTATTCACCCGTTAAATTATGTTCTTTTACCCATTCTTGAAGTCTGCTGTTGATTATTGTACTATATATCTTATGCTTGCATCACTTACGGCTATACCTCTATAGTTACCTGGGTTATTTATGTCACCTTTTTTAAATAATGGAATCACAATAGAATATGTCCAGTTGTCTGGAAATATGCCCTTGTCAAATAATGTATTAAAAAAACTTTACAAGAAAGTCAACAACCTGATTTCCAGAATACTTCAACATTTCCCCAATGATATTATGTGGTCCAGCAGCTTTGCCATTCTTTTTCTTTCTTAACGCAAATAGTACCTCTTCTTTTGATATTGGATGATTCGTTGGACCAAACTGTGTCATCATTGTCAGTATAGTCATTGTCTGTGTTATTGTCTCACTCAGTGTGTGTCTCTGTTGTTGTCCCTACCTCAAGCAACATATGAAAATGTTTGAACCAATCATCAATGGTTAAATCACAACGAGGTTTTCTTTTAAAGGATATTTTGTGTACTGTTTCCCAAAATTCTCTTTGATTATTTACAGAAGACACAAATTTTTCTAACAAGGTGTCATTATATTCTTTTTCTTTTCTTTTGGATCAGATTTTTATACTCTCTTCTGGCAACACAATAGGCATGGCTGTCATCCTTATTTTTCGTTTGTCTAAATTCTCTAAGAAGTCTTTTCTTTTAGCTTTTCTCTTGCTTAATTTGCACACTCTGTCATACCAGTCACTAATATTGCTGCCTTTGGTCAGGTTAATTTTCTTCTTCATACAGTCAGCTCACTAAAAACAGCAAGAGCATCATTGCAACTGTGGTCAACTAAACTCATAGCCTGCTCAAGCAACCTTACTGATTCATCAGAGCTGACTGCCTGAACATAGGTGTTTACTAAGTCTGTATTCCATATGATCTTTTCAATAAAAACATTTTCATTGAAAGGTTCGTGAACATCCCCTGTCTGACTCTTTGTGTTACAATTCAAATGAAATTCTAACGGTAAGTGATCAGATTCCAATCTTTCTGAAACTACTAGCCGGCATAATGAAGACAAAATGTTGAACAACTCATAAGACAACAAAAAATAATCATTTACACTATTACCTGTTTCTGATTTGACAGATTGCATTAACTGTACTGGGGGTGTGAAACAAGGAGACGTTACCAGTCCAATTTTGTTTTCTCTTTTATTAAATGACTTTGCATTAGATGTTATTAGAAAAGGAAGACATGGCGCTATTCTTACCTATGATTTCTTTGAATTATTCGTGCTGTTGCTTGCTGATGACGTGGCTTTAATATCTGAAACACCAATTGGTTTGCAAACACAGCTCAATAGTTTACAACAAGCAGCTTCTTCATTACATTTAAAAGTAAACATGAATAAAAGTAAAATTGTTGTATTTGGAAAAGGGGGGTATTTAGCAGCAAGGGAAAGATGGGTTTACAATGGATCTGTCATGCCAGTTGTCAATGCATACAAATACTTGGGAATTTATTTTTCAACCAGGCTAAGTTTTGCTTCTGTGTGTTATGATCTGAATAGTAGAGCAAAACATGCACTGATGTGCATTCTACAAAAATTGTATAGGTTAAAAAGTAACTCATTGAAGACTTTCTTAAAATTATTTGATTCTCAGATTCAACCAATTGTTCAGTACGGTGCAGAGTTGTGGGGGTTTGATAATACTGCATTTCATTGTGAAAAGATACATTTATTTGCATTGAAAAAATACTTGGCTGTAGTAATGCGCACTCCTAATGATCTAGTGTAAGGAGAAACAAGTGGATATCCCATTTATATAAATTCAGCTGTAAAGTGTATCAAATATTGGTTAAAATTGACAAGAATGCAGGGATTTAGATTACCATATAAAGCATATAGAACACTACTAGATTTGCAAGAACAGTATATACCGCTGAAGTTTTATAAATTCCCAAGCCAGTTTCGATTTGCATTACTTATGGCCTCAAAGCATGAACAAACAGTTAGAAAATTGTCAGTTTACTTATAATAATAATAATACATGGAGTTTATACAGCGCTATATCTTGCAAAAAAACCAAATCAAAGCGCTCTCATTCATCCTAGTCTTTCACATGCAGCCCGTTACAATTAATAGATTTTTACAAATTCAAATGTAAACATACACACGCACAATTAACAGTTTTTTACAAATACAAATGTAAACATGCGCACACGCCCCCCCCCCCCCCCCCCACACACACACACACAAAGGTTGTACACTTGGGCAGGGGGGGGGGGGGGGGGGGGGGGGGGGAGTTGTATATTGAGGGCAGGGACAGAAATGAGATGAAAAAAGAGGGGGGAATCTTAGGTTTGAAATAAATGCGTCTTTAGGCTGGATTTAAAAGCGTCATAACTAGGCTTTTGACGAAGGGAGAGAGGGAGGTCGTTCCAGATCACTGGACCAGAAACAGAGAAAGAGCGACGGCCAACAGTGGACTGGTTGAATCTAGGTATTAAGCACAAGGTATCTGCAGCAGAGCGGAGGGAACGAGAAGGAGTGTACAAGTGAAGACATTCACAGAGGTAGGAAGGTGCTGTTTTGTGGAGACTTTTGTAACAGAGGGTACAGATCTTATAGTTTACCCTTTGTGGCACAGGCAGCCAGTGGAGAGATCGCAAGAGAGGAGTAATGTGCTCAGATTTTTTCTTTCTGAGGACTAGTCGAGCTGCAGAGTTTTGTATACGTTGAAGAGGGTGGATAGATGATACTGGCAGACCAGCCAGAAGAGAATTGCAATGGTCAAGACGTGAGAGAATGAGAGATGTGACTAGTTTGGATGTTGCATCAGTGGACAGATACTTTCGAACTGCACTAATGCGCCGTAATTGATAGTAGCTCGACTGGCAGGTTTGGGTGATGAATTTTTGCATGGAGAGCGTGTTATCGATAACTACCCCTAGATATTTCACTACAGTGGATAGAGGGACAGACGTATTGCCGAATTCTATTGAAGCTGTTGTTATGGAAGAGAGTTTGTGTTTGGTCCCTATAAGCATGGCTTCGGTTTTATCTGCATTTAGTTGTAACTTGTTCTCTATCATCCAATTTTGGATATCTTGAAGGCAGCAGGACATATTTGTCAAGAGAGAAGGCAGATTTTTGGGAGTTTCACTGCTAAGAATCTGAGAGTCGTCTGCATAAAAATGATGGCTGAGTGAAAAGAACAGGGCCGAGAACTGACCCCTGTGGGACTCCACATTCCAGTTTGGCAGGTGCTGATTGAATCTTATTTACTGTAACTGTGTGGAATTGGTCTGTAAGGTATGAACTGAACCAGGTGAGGGCTGTGTCTTTAATACCAAACGTGTTTTGGAGACGGTAGAGAAGAATTGAGTGGTCTATAGTGTCAAAGGCTGCAGACAAGTCGAGGAGAGTGAGAAGGGATATTTTTCCTGAGTCAGAAGCGTGCTAAAGCATGTTTAAGGTGTGGACTAGGGTGGTCTTGGTGCTGTGGTTGGCACGATAGGCAGACTGAAAAAGGGGAAGGAGACTGTTGGAATGAAGATGGCTATTGAGTTGTTTCAGAACAACTTTTTTAAGGACTTTAGAGATAAAAGGTAGGTTAGAAACAGGCCTGTAATTCTTCAGAATGTTAGGGTCGAGGTCGTGCTTTTTGAGTAGAGGTGTAACTATAGCAGTTTTGAGAGCTGATGGAAAAATTCCTGAGAAAAGAGATGAGTTTACTATTTTCGTGATAGTGGGTATGAGCTGTGGAATGCACTGAGTGAGAAGAGATGCAGGTATAGGATCGAGATCACATGATTTTATTGTCATTTCTTTCAGAGTTGTCTTGATTTCATTCTCACTTGTTGGATGAAAGAAAAGGAGAGGAATGCCAGTGAATGGGGGATCAGGAGGTGCGGGTTGGAAAGAAGTCTGATCGAAGTTCGAAGAGACACTTGCTCAGCAGCACAAGGCAAAGAGAACGAGAAGAAAGGCTGCAGCCAGGCAGACAGACAGACCAGCATTGTCAGACTTCATCTGTGCCCTCTGCCATAGGCACTGTCTGTCATTCCCATGTGGGACTGGCCAGCCACAACTGACGCTGTACCAGAATTAACACCTTAAGTGCAACTCCATAGTCTTCCTAGACTGAAGGATGCCTACCAAAGCAAATACTACTTGTCCCCCTTTTCGGGGAGGGGGATGGACCCTTTATTTCATTTTAGGGGGCCCAGTTTTAAAAATCCTAGAATCAACACTGAAAACTCACATGCTGGCTGAGTCAGGAAGTTTTTTTTTAATATTAAAAATTTTTTTTTTTAAACAGAAGCTCTTTTGGGACAAAATCGATGATTCTACTTTTTTTTCTTTTTAAATTAAAAAAACCCAAAACTTCAGCCTTACCTGTTTGCTTAGTGTTTGTAGGGTAGCTAGATGACCAGTGGAATATGGATGATTTGCTTGTGTTGTGTTTCAGGCATGTCCCTACTTTGTGTCTCGTGGGCTGAAGGATCAGTCAGACCTGATTATCTGCCCCTACAACTACCTGGTGGACCCCCTCATCAGAGACAGTGTGAGTCACCACATTGTAAGACACCATACCATGCCACACCACAACACACTGTACTGCACCACACCACACCATAAGACATTGTGTCACACTGTACTGCACCACACCACACCATAAGATGTGTCATACTGTACTGCACCACACCATACCATAAGACATTGTATCACACTGTAGATTTTGTCTGCAGCGCACTATGTTTGTAAATATCTGTTTGTTTAAACTATTGATCATTTATCATTGATTGCATGACTGTGTAAGATTAGGTTGAATGCATGCGCTTTGATTTGTCTTTTCAAGATATAGCGCTATATAAGTTCCATGTATTATTATTATTATTATTATTACTGCACCACACCACACCATAAGACATTGTGTCACTGCACCACACCATTCCATAAGGCATAGTGCCGCACTGCACCACACCACACCACACCACACCACACTGTGTGTCCAGTGACTGACTCTTCATGAAAGGAGGCAAGTCCATTGTGAGAGGTCAGATCATGTTGGTTGATGTAGCGGACATTACAGAAGACGCTGTTGGTGAGGCAGTGAGCTATAGTTTAAACAGACCTGTGCTTCCTCCCTATTTTTCCATGTTTGATCCAGAAAAAAGTTGGAAGATGTGGAAATGCAATTTCGTTTGTCAAAATCTGATTTTTGTTAACAAAAGATCCGAAAGTCAAAAACATTTGCTATCGTTCAGACTTCTGTTCACCTCACGTTACGTTGTTTGGTATTGTTAAGAGACTGGTCTCCCCTTACTAGGCTGTTGAGTCAGTGGGCAGCACCACTTTCAGTACAACATTATGGCTGAACGTGACGGAGATTTTCACAGAAAAACTGACCACCCTGACCTAGCAAAGAAAGACGTGGAGTATACACGAAATGATGTCGACAGGCCAGGATAGGGTCAGAAGAGGTACAGTTGAAGATATAAGTGCACAAACAGCAAAATTGGCCGTTCATTTTGCCGAGGGAGGTGTAGAACCTGTGCTACGTCTCTGGCATCAGGGAAATTTAAACTTTCATTCTTGGTATCAAATATGGTCAGAAATGTAACAAACTGCAGCATTGTAAGTTATAAAAGTGCTGATCTTTTGGCAAATCATGTACGGGCAGCGGCCAGTCAGTGTTGATATATATATATGTGATAATTACATAATGCCAACATATGGTGATTTACAGATGGAGATCAAGCTGAGAGGCCAGATCGTGCTGTTGGACGAAGCTGTAATATTGAGTACAGGCAATGGCCAGTCAGTGTTGATATATATGTATGTGATAATTACATAACACCAACATATGGTGATTTACAGATGGAGATCAAGCTGAGAGGCCAGATCGTGGTGTTGGACGAAGCGCACAACATCGAGGACGCTGTGCGGGAGGCGGCCAGTCAGAGCATCAGCCAGGAGCAGGTGGTCAGGGCCATCGACGACATGGACGGACTCAGTGAGTCACCCACGCTGCGGTTTTTCTCTGTGTGTCTGTTAGGTCTTGAGGTAACACGCCTGTCTAGAAAGCAAAATGTCGGGTCAGAAGTGTGCGGTGGTTCGAATCCCATTTGGACCCGAAAATTTTCCCCCAACTATTAGTCCATGAGTGGTGATCTGGGCGCTAGTCTTTCAGATGAGATGATATACCGAGGTCCCGTGTGCTACACAAAATTATTCAGCGCATGTAAAAGAACCTACGGAAATCAAGAGAGTTGTCTCTGGCAAAATTCTTAGAAAAAAGCCATTCTGATAGGGAAACAAATACAGTTGCAGACAAAAAAAAAAGAAAAAAAAAGGTGGTGCTGCTCTTGTGGTGGCGAGCTCTCCCCGGGGGGAAGAGCAGCCCGAAATTCACGGAGAGAAATCTGCGTGACTTAAAGTGGTATAAATAAATAAATGCGTGTGTGTGGGGGGTTGCTTTACAAAGTCTCTGTGTGTGTGTGTGTGCCTAGCCAGACTTGTTCATGTAGTTGCAGGTTCACCTACAGAACATCCGCTATCCACAAGACACCTCTCGTGTTTAAGATAAACTTCTCAGACTGACTTATTACCAGGTGACAGCCCCAATATGGCCTCTGAGGTCGGCGGGGCTGTAGACAACAAGACTGGATGGGGCCATTGCACAATAACAGTGCCACTTTTTTCCTTTTCTTTTCTGTCCTGCTGTGTGTATTTGCTTCCCTGTGAGAGCGGCTTTTCCCCTGCAGAATGTAGCCAGGTGTTGCTCCGGGTTCTTTGTGTGCTCTGTGTGTGTTGTGGTACATTTTGTACAGTGTGTGGTGTGTTGTGCTACATTTTGTACAGTGTGTGGTGTGTTGTGCTACATTTTGTACAGTGTGTGGTGTGTTGTGCTACATTTTGTACAGTGTTCACGGCTGTACGAGCACTGGAGAAGTGTGAGGAAGTGTATGTACGTGTGCTGTGATTGTGGTCCTTTGATGTCTTTGTGCAGTTGAAAAAGGAATCAAGGTTGCTGACATTTCCAAGTTACGACAGATGGTCAGTATTTTTCCTGTCTGTCTCTGTCTGCCAGTTTGCCTATGTCTGTCTGCCAATTTGTCTCCCTGTCTGCCAGTTTGCCTATGTCTGTCTGCCAATTTGTCTCCCTGTCTGCCAGTTTGCCTATGTCTGTCTGCCAATTTGTCTCCCTGTCTGCCAGTTTGTCTATTTCTTTCTCTTGTTCTCTTGTGTCAAACAAGTCTGAGACATTTGTCTTTAAGTCAGTGTGTCTCTTTCACACACATATTCATACATGCATGCACACACACACAAATCTCCCCCCTCCTCCTTGACCACTTTGCTGCTATCATATTCTGTCAAGTCCCATGTTAAGAATTTTTTTAAGAAAAACACAAAAATCATGCCTATGACTTTCATTTGCATGTAATTCAGAAGATATTGAAGATAGCTACATAATAAGCTCATAAACTTATTTGTGAAGGTGATTATCTTCTTTTCTTTTTTTGTATGAAAAATAAGATTTAGTTATTTCCCAAGTGGCGAGCGTATTGTGCCGTGTCCCTCTGTAGGTGAAAACCCCCAGGGTTTTTAAAAAATCATCTTGCTGTGTCACACGCTTATCACATCATAAATGGAGGGATTTTGGCTGTGCTAGATGAAAACAGAAAGAGTGTTGAATCATGATGAACAATGTTTGTCAACTGAGCATTGCAGGCGGCACTTTTCATGATGAATTCACCGTTTGTCAGTAACACAGTGAAGAGGTTAAAATGAAGTTATAGGTTGATACCACATTGTGCGTGTGATGTGGATGTTGATACAGTGTGATGTGAATGTTGATACATTGTGTGTGATGTGATGTTGATACAGTGTGTGTGATGTGAATGTTGATAAGTGTAGTGTGATGTGAATGTTGATACAGTGTGTGTGATGTGAATGTTGATACAGTGTATGTGATGTGAATGTTGATACAGTGTGTGTGATGTGAATGTTGATACAGTGTGATGTGAATGTTGATACAGTGTGTGTGATGTGAATGTTGATACAGTGTGTGTGATGTGAATGTTGATACAGTGTGTGTGATGTGAATGTTGATACAGTGTGTGTGATGTGAATGTTGATACAGTGTGATGTGATGTGAATGTTGATACAGTGTGATGTGAATGTTGATACAGTGTGTGTGATGTGAATGTTGATACAGTGTGTGTGATGTGATGTTGATACAGTGTATGTGATGTGAATGTTGATACAGTGTGATGTGAATGTTGATACAGTGTGTGTGATGTGGATGTTGATACAGTGTGTGTGTGATGTGAATGTAGATACCACATGTGTGTGTGATGTGAAATGTTGATAACATGTGTGTGATGTGAATGTTGATACCAGTGTGTGATGTGAATGTTGAACAGTGTGTGAATGTGATACAGTGTGTGTGATGTGAATGTTGATACAGTGTGATGTGATGTGGATGTTGATACAGTGTGATGTGAATGTTGATACAGTGTGTGTGATGTGGATGTTGATACAGTGTGTGTGATGTGAATGTTGATACAGTGTATGGATGTGAATGTTGATACACATGTGTGTGTGTGATGTGATGTTGATAAATTGTGTGATACATGTGTGGTGTGATGTGAATGTTGATACCACATTGTGTGTGATGTGAATGTTGATACAGTGTGATGTGACTGTTGATACAGTGTGTGATGTGAATGTTGATACAGTGTGATGTGGATGTTGATACCACATTGTGTGTGTGATGTGAATGTTGATACCACATTGTGTGTGATGTGAATGTTGATACCACATTGTGTGTGATGTGAATGTTGATACCACATTGTGTGTGATGTGAATGTTGATACACATTGTGTGATGTGAATGTTGATACAGTGTGATGTGAATGTTGATAGCACATTGTGTGTGATGTGAATATTGATACCACATTGTGTGCGATGTGAATGTTGATACCACATTATGTGTGATGTGAATGTTGATACCACATTGTGTGTGAGATGTAAATGTTGATACCACATTGTGTGTGATGTGAATGTTGATACCACATTGTGTGTGTAATGTGAATGTTAATACCACATTGTGTGGGATGTGGATGTTGATACCACATTGTGTGTGATGTGAATGTTGATACATTGTGATGTGGATGTTGATACATTGTGATGTGGATGTTGATAATACATTGTGCATGATGTGAATGTTGATACCACATTGTGTGTGATGTGAATGTTGATACCACATGTGTGAGTGGTGTGAATGATTGAACATTGTTCATTGTAAGATGGTCATGTTGATAAACATTGCAGTTGATGTGGATGTGATAACATTGTGTGCAGTGCAAGGTTGGATGTGAGAATCAAGTTCAGGTGTGATGTAGATGAATGATAAGGTCATTGTGGTGATATGAATGGTAGAAACAATGTCAAGGTTATCTGTATGTAGAGAATAGGTCAGGTGTGGTAGAAACATATCAAGGTTATTATATGTAGAGAATAAGGTCATGTGGTGAAACAATGTCAGGTTATGTTATGTAGAGAATAAGGTCAGTGTGGTAGAACATATGTCAAGGTATCTACTATGTAGAGAATAAGGTGTGTGTGGTAGAAACATGTCAGTTATACTATATGTAGAGAATAAGGTCAGGTGTGGTAGAACCATGTCAAGTTATCTTATGTAGAGATAAGGTCAGGTGTGGTGAAACAATTCAGGTTATCTATGTAGAGAATAAGGTCAGTGTCGTTGAACAATGTCAAGGTTATCTTTATGTAGAGAATAAGGACAGTTGTGTAGAAACAATTGTCAAGGTTATCTTTATGTAAGAATAAGGTCAGTGTGGTAGAAACATGTCAAGTTATCTTTAGTAGAGAATAAGGTCAGGTATGGTAGAAACAATGTCACGGTTATCTATATGTAGAGAATAAGGTCAAGTGTGGTAGAAACAATGTCAAGGTTATCTATATGTAGAGAATAAGGTCAGGTGTGGTAGAAACAATGTCAAGGTTATCTATATGTAGAGAATAAGGTCAGGTGTGGTAGAAACAATGTCAAGGTTATCTATATGTAGAGAATAAGGTCAGGTGTGGTAGAAACAATGTCAAGGTTATCTGTATGTAGAGAATAAGGTCAGGTATGGTAGAAACAATGTCAAGGTTATCTGTATGTAGAGAATAAGGTCAGGTGTGGTAGAAACAATGTCCAATGGTTATCTATTGTGATAAGGTCAGGTATGGTAGAAACAATGTCAAGGTTATCTATATGTAGAGAATAAGGTCAGGTGTGGTAGAAACAATGTCAAGGTTATCTGTATGTAGAGAATAAGGTCAGGTATGGTAGAAACCCCTTATCGCCAACTGACCATAACCACAAGCTGCATGTTCTGCAGCAGCCATATCTCTCTCTCTCTCTCTACTACATCACTCTCCTCCTCACCTTCTCCTCTCTCTCCGCCTCTCTCTTTTGCCACTGTTATCTCACTCCCACATTCCCTACAGCTTACTCCCTTTTGCACACGCTCTATCTCCCTTCTCTGCAGCCGTTCTCCCGTCATATCTGCACGCCAACGGCATTTGCGTCAGCTTTACAGGCTGACCCACCTAGGCTCCTTTTGCAGCTCTCCTCTTGCAGGCGGCTATGGCGTCCGTGAAAGCAGCGGAGCAGGAGGAACGGCAGCACACGTCAGGTCAGAACGTCCCGACCTTGACCTCCGCCACCTGGACCCTGCTGGAGCAGCTGTTCCTGGTGCAGAAATACCTGTACAAGGAGGACATGAAGCACGCCGAGGACTACAGGTGACTGACCTGGGGGGGGGAGGTTGGAGGTGAAAAGGTGGGGTGGGGTGGGTGCGTGTGCTGTCATGACCCCTAACAGTCACTGTTGGCCAGTCCCAATTTGGTGGTGGGGTGGGGGGAGGGGAGGATTGTGTGGAGTTGTCTGGAACTGAGCACTTTCCTTAACAGCAGCGAAACACATTTTCCCTCATGTGACTCGCAACAATAGTTGCTGTCTGAGCGTTTGACGAAGATGAAACTAACCACCATGTAACAACACGTTGTGTCGAAGAACAGGATACGCATATGTAATGGTACTTTTTACCAATACCACTGCCATGCGACAAACTGTATTGTATGTCAAGGAACAGTACATACTACACACATATTAGCAGTTCACTCCAGAAAAAACAGCAGACTGCACCGCAGGCCCATACACGTTTGTTTGGTCAGTGAACAGTGTATTGCAGAACAGCACACAATGTCCATGGCTACATCACATCACAGAACAGGCTGTGTCACAGTATACATCACATCACAGTACAGGCTGTGTCACAGTACACATCACAGAACAGGCTAACAGTACACATCACATCACAGTAGACATCACATCACAGTACAGGCTGTGTAACAGTACACATCACATCACAGAACAGGTTGTGTCACAGTACACATAACATCACAGTACAGGCTCTGTAACAGTACACATCACATCACAGAACAAGCTGTGTAACAGTACACACATCACAGAACAGGCTAACAGTACACATCACATCACACATCACATCACAGTACAGGCTGTGTAACAGCACACATCACAGTACAGGCTGTGTAACAGTACACATCACAGTACAAGCTGTGTAACAGCACACATCACAGTACAGGCTGTGTAACAGTACACATCACAGTACAGGCTGTGTAACAGCACACATCACAGTACAGGCTGTGTGACAGTACACATCACATCACAGTACAGGCTGTATCACAGTACACATCACAGTACAGGCTGTGTAACAGTACACATCACAGAACAGGCTGTATAACAGTACACATCACAGAACAGGCTGTGTAACAGTACACATCACAGTACAGGCTGTATAACAGTACACATCACAGTACAGGCTGTGTGACAGTACACATCACATCACAGTACAAGCTGTGTGACAGTACACAACACAGTACAGGCTGTGTAACAGTACACATCACATCACAGTACAGGCTGTGTGACAGTACACATCACATCACAGTACAGGCTGTGTAACAGTACACATCACAGAACAGGCTGTGTAACAGTACACATCACAGTACAGGCTGTGTAACAGTACACATCACAGAACAGGCTGTGTAACAGTACACATCACAGTACAGGCTGTGTAACAGTACACATCACAGAACAGGCTGTGTAACAGTACACATCACAGTACAGGCTCTGTAACAGTACACATCACATCACAGTACAGGCTGTGTGACAGTACACATCACATCACAGTACAAGCTGTGTAACAGTATACATCACAGAACAGGCTGTGTAACAGTACACATCACAGTACAGGCTGTATAACAGTACACATCACAGTACAGGCTGTGTGACAGTACACATCACATCACAGTACAAGCTGTGTGACAGTACACAACACAGTACAGGCTGTGCAACAGTACACATCACAGTACAGGCTGTGTAACAGTACACATCACATCACAGTACAGGCTGTATAACAGTAAACATCACAGTACAGGCTGTATAACAGTACACATCACAGTACAGGCTGTGTAACAGTACACATCACAGTACAGGCTGTGTAACAGTACACATCACAGTACAGGCTGTGTAACAGCACACATCACATCACAGAACAGGCTGTGTAACAGCACACGTCACATAACAGTACATACCACATACAGTACACACCACATACATCATAGTCCATGTCACCTAACAGTACAGACTACTTCACAGAGCACAATACATCTGGTTGATATGTGTGTGTGTGTTGTTTCAGGATGTCACTGGTGAAGACATTGCAGTTGGTGTCTGTCAACCCTGTGAGTACAGACAGAGAGACCTGTATTAATAATAATATAGTCATTGTCTTTCAGTCCTGTGGTGTTTTGCATCAGTTGTGTTGGTTGTGGTGTGGTGTGTCGTGGCAATACATATAGTCGGTGAAATAGCGAGGGGGGGGGGGGGGGGGGGAGGAACTTTCATCAACCAGGAACCATCTACAACACAAAACTACAAGACTGGAAGACAACGCAGCAAAGATTGAACTCAAACTGAATGGACAGAAGTGCAAAGCCATGAAAGTAAACAGCAGGAACATCGACGGTCTGAGGGTTGGAGATCAGGAAGTTGAAGAGGTAGAGAACTTCACCTATCTCGGAGCAAACGTCACCAAAGACGGAGGAGGAACAGCAGACGTCAAGAAGAGAGTAGCACTGGCCAGTGCGCAGATGAAACGATTATCCAACATCTGGCAAATGGGAGACATCGGCAGAAAAACCAAAGCATCCCTTTTCAAGAGCCTTGTTTTGTCAGTTCTTCGTTACAGATGTGAGACCTGGAAATTAACGAAAGGAGAAGAAGAGAAACTAGACATTTTCCAAACCAAATGTCTGAGGAGGATCTTCAAGATCCGATGGCAAGAACACATTTCCAACAAGACAGGAGATTAGAAGACGGAGATGGAACTGGATCGGACATGTCCTAAGAAAGGACAGGAGTGATGACTGTGCTGTTGCCCTCGGATGGACACCTGAAGGGAGAAGGAAAAGGGGACGCCCAAAAACAACATGGTGACAAATGGTAGAAGTAGAGCGGAACGGCGCAGGCTGGAGCACGTGGAACGCCGCACGACACACAGCTGCAGACCAGAACCAGTGGAGGAATGATGTTCAAGCCTTGTGTGCCTCCTGGCGCAGAGAGAATTAAGGTTAAGGTGGGGGTGGGGGAGTCTTTTTTGCCTAGTGCTGCATAGTCCCAGGCCAGTGCCTTTTCCGTGTTGGCAAGAGAGGGGTGGGAGTGGGGGGGTTGTTGGGAGGGGTTTTTTGCCTTTTTTTTCCTGTTGGCAGGTGTATTTGTACACCTGTGAGAGGTTCTGGCTTCTAGCTTACATAAAGGGAGGAATCTGGTGAATGGGTCTTTAGTGCAGTGCCGTGCAGTGCTCCAGTGAAGTGATCAGCAGACTGTTTTTCCAGCGGCAGCGTTCTTGCTGCCGTGGGTTGCTTAGTTTCTGCTAAATGTCAAGGGTGTCCAGGACATGGGTTTGTCATCTCTGAAAGACTAGCACCCAGACATCTGTGGGTTTGGGGTCCTGCCTGAAAGACCAGCATCCAGTTATGTGCAGTAGGTGAAAAGGAAGGAGAGGAGAAAGGTGATGGTGAGTGCTCACAACAGTGAGGTTTCATATGACGACACTGTCCTCCACATCGCTGCATGTGAGTGCTCACAAAAGTGAGGTTTCATATGACGACACTGTCCTCCACATCGCTGCATGTGAGTGCTCACAAAAGTGAGGTTTCATATGACGACACTGTCCTCCACATCGCTGCATGTGAGTGCTCACAAAAGTGAGGTTTCATATGACGACACTGTCCTCCACATCGCTGCTTCCTTGGGGAATGTGGGACAGTCGGCTGTTGGGGTCAGACTTCAGGTGGAGGGATTGATTTGTCAGTGAAACTAACTAAGCTTTGTGTTTAAAAACCAATTTAAGTCCTTTTGATATGAAAATGTTGCATATCAGCCATGGTGTGTGTTTTGTTGTATGACATGTCATAACAACTGTGGCACACACTCACAACACACACACAACATAAACACACACAACATACACAACACACACAACATACACACACACACACAAAACCACACACAACACACACACACACACACACACACACACACACACACACACACACACACACACACACACACACACACACACAGGTGTGTTGATTGCAAGCTGTGTGTTTTACAGAATGGTTCCTGGTTGTCCTCCAGAAGACATCAAGGTAAGCACTGCCAGTCCTGATATGGATGGTACGGCTGATGTGGATGGCATGGTGTGTGTGATGTGGATGGCATGGTGTGTGTGATGTGGATGGCATGGTGTGTGTGATGTGGATGGCATGGCTGATGTGGATGGTATAGTGTGATGTGGATGGCATTGTGTGTGTGATGTGGATGGCAATGGTGTGTGTGATGTGGATGGCATGGTGTGTGTGATGTGGATGGCATGGTGTGTGTGATGTGGATGGCATGGTGTGTGTGATGTGGATGGCATGGCTGATGTGGATGGTATAGTGTGATGTGGACGGCATGGTGTGATGTGGATGATATGGCATGTGATGTGGGCGGCATGGTGTGTGTGATGTGGACTTGGATTTAATAAAAAAAAAAAGTATATTCTTTTATATCGAAGATAATGGAATAAGCATTTATGTGCTTTTTTACATCCAGTCCCTGTGTGTATGCCAATTTGTGAATTCTGTTCCCACCGGCACACAGTGACCTACTCTTCTGAAAAGCGGAACAGGATTTAACGTGTGCACAAGATGTTCTGCGTGCATTCGCACACGGGGCCTTAGTTTATAGTCTCATCCGAAGGACTGTGGGGAAGAGTGGAGTCTGCACTGATGTTAACTCCAGAGGAAAATATCCCCTTGAACAGGAATCGAACCCGGGTTGTCAGATTGTGAACGCAATGTTCTAACCACTAGGCTATCCCGTCCCCCTTGGATGGCATGGTCTGTGATGTGGATGGCACAACTGATGTGGATGGCATAACTGATGTGGATGGCATAACTGATGTGGAAGGCATGGTGTGTGATGGGGATGGCATAACTAATGTGGATGGCATGGTGTGTGAGATAGATTTAAAAAATTTATTCATTCTTTTATTTATTTTTTATTTCAAGGATAATGGAGTAAGCACTCATGTTCTATGTGCATTCGCAAATGAGACCTTGGTTTATAGTCTCATCCCAAGGCATAGATGGCATGGTTTGTGAGGTGGATGGCACAGCTTTATGTGAAGGGCATGGCTGATGTGGATGGCATGTGATGTGGATGGCATGGTATGTGAGGTGGATGGCACAGCTAATGTGAAGGGATGGCTGATGTGGTGTTTGATGTGAATGGCATGAGAAAACGGGACATGATGGCGGATGTTGTTTCAGGGAAGAAGAAAACTGTGGAGGTGTTTGCCTTGAACTTCTGGTGTCTGAACCCAGCTGTGGTGAGTGTGTCTCCTTCATTTCTCCTCCTCCTGCCTGAATTCCGAAATTGTAGTGATGACATTGCTGTTTAACAGCTCCTTGTTGATATGGCCCTGGTTGCACTGTAGTGATAACATTGCTGTTTAACAACTCCTTGTTGATATGGCCCTGGTGTACTGTAGTGATAACATTGCTGTTTAACAATCCCTTGTTGATATGGCCCTGGTTGTATTGCAGTGATGACATTGCTGTTTAACAGCTCCTTGTTGATATGGCCCTGGTTGTATTGTAGTGATGACGTTGCTGTTTAACAGCTTGTTGATATGGCCCTGGTTGTATTGCAGTGATGACATTGCTGTTTAACAGCTCCTTGTTGATATTGCCCTGGTTGTATTGTAGTGATAACATTGCTGTTTAACAGCTCCTTGTTGATATGGCCATGATTGTATTGTAGTGATGACATTGCTGTTTAACAGCTCCTTGTTGATATGGCCCTGGTTGTACTGTAGTGATAACATTGCTGTTTAACAACTCCTTGTTGATATGGCCCTGGTTGTACTGTAGTGATAACATTGCTGTTTAACAGCTCCTTGTTGATATGGCCCTGGTTGTATTGTACTTTACCTGCATGTTGAAGTGTCCTTGGTTGTTTTTGAATTGCATTTTTATATTGAAATGAAAGCTCGTCCTTGGATATCCATACCACAGGGCTTAGTGGAGTTTTTTAGATCTGTTGAGTATGAGATGTTTCAGCTCAGTGATAATGCTCCTGAAATAACTGTTTTCAGTTAAGTGATAATGCTCCTGAAATAACTGTTTTCAGTTAATTGATAATGCTCCTGAAATAACAGTTTTTAGCTAAGTGATAATGCTCCTGAAATAACTGTTTTCAGTTAAGTGATAATGCTCCTGAAATAACTGTTTTCAGTTAAGTGGAAATGCTCCTGAAATAACTGTTTTCAGTTAATTGATAATGCTCCTGAAATAACAGTTTTTAGCTAAGTGATAATGCTCCTGAAATAACTTTTTCCAGTGATAATGCTCCTGAAATAACTGTTTTCAGTTAAGTGATAATGCTCCTGAAGTAACTGGTTTCGGCTCGGTGATAATGCTTCTGAAATAACTGTTTTCAGTTAAGTGATAATGCTCCTGAGGTAACTGGTTTCAACTCATTGATAATGCTCCTGAAATAACTGATTTCAGTGATAATGCTCCTGAAATAACTGTTTTCAGCTCAGTGATAATGCTCCTGAAATAACTGTTTTCAGTTAAGTGATAATGCTTCTGAAATAACTGTTTTCAGCTCAGTGATAATGCTCCTGAAATAACTGTTTTCAGTGATAATGCTCCTGAAGTAACTGTTTTTAGTTTCAGCTTGGTGGTAATGCTTCTGAAATAACTGTTTTTAGCTAAGTGATAATGCTCCTGGAATAACTGTTTTCAGCTCAGTGATAATGCTCCTGGAATAACTTTTCAGTTAAGTGATAATGCTCCTGAAATAACTGTTTTCAGCTCAGTGATAATGCTCCTGAAATAACTGTTTTCAGCTCAGTGATGATGCTCCTGAAATAACCGTTTTCAGCTCAGTGATGATGCTCCTGAAATAACTGTTTTCAGCTCAGTGATGATGCTCCTGAAATAACTGTTTTCAGCTCAGTGATGATGCTCCTGAAATAACTGTTTTCAGCTCAGTGATAATGCTTCTGAAGTAACTGTTTTCAGTTAAGTGATACTGCTCCTGAAATAACTGTGTCCATGCCACAGGGCTTTGAGGACTTTGAGAGCTGTCGGTCAGTGATTCTGACAAGCGGCACGCTGTCGCCCATGGACTCCTTCCAATCAGAGCTGGGTCAGCCATTTCCTGTCACCCTGGAGGCCAACCACGTCATCCCGGACTCTCAGGTCAAGGCCATTTGTTTTTACACATACACACACACATTATATATATATATATATATATATATATATATATATATATATATATATATATATATATATGTATGTATGTTTGTATGATTATAATATGGTATGGTATTGTATGATATGGTATGGTGTTGTATGATGTATGGTGTTGTATGATGTGATATGGTATGGTGTTGTATGATATGTTATGGTAGGGTGTTGTATGATGTGTATGGTATGGTGTTATGATATGTTATGGTATGGTGTTGTATGATATGTTATGGTATGGTGTTGTATGATGTGATATGGTATGGTGTTGTATGATGTGATTATGGTATGGTGTTGTATGATGATGTTATGGTATGGTGTTGTATGATGTGATATGGTATGGTGTTGTATGATGTGATATGGTATGGGGTTGTATGATGTGATGTGATATGGTATGGTGTTGTATGATGTGATATGGTTGGTGTTGTATGATTGTATGGTATGGTGTTGATGATATGGTATGTGTTGTATGATGTGATATGGTATGGTGTTGTATGGTATGGTGTTGTATGATATGGTAAGTTGTATGATTTATGGTGTTGTATGATGTGATGGTAGGTGTTGTATGATGTGATATGGTATGGTGTTGTATGATATGATGTACGTTATGTGATATGCTATGGTGTTGTATGATGTGACATGTATGGTGTTGTATATATGATTGGTATGGTGTTGTTGATATATGTAACGTTATGTGATATGGTATGGTGTTGTATGATTTGACATGGTATGGTGTTGTATATATGTGGTATGGTGTTGTATGATATGATGTAACGTTATGTGATATGATATGGTGTAGTATGATATGATATGGTATGGTGTTGTTGATATGATGTAATTATGTGACTGGTATGTGTTGTATGGTGTGATATGTATGGTGTTGTATGATATATGGTATGGTGTTGTTATGTGATATGGTATGGTGTTGTATATGATATGGTATGGTAGTGTTGTATGATATGTATGGTGTGTATGAGTATGATTGTAACGTTATGTGATTGGTAGGTGTGTATGATATGATGATGTATTGATATGATATGTGTATGTATGATATGGTATGGTGTTGTATGATATGATGTAACATATGTGACATGGTATGGTGTTGTATGGTGTGATATGGTATGGTGTTGTATGATGTGATATGGTATGGTGTTGTATATGATATGATATGGTATGGTGTTGTATATGATATGATATGGTATGGTGTTGTATATGATATGGTATGGTGTTGTATGATATGGTATGGTGTTGTATGATATGATATGATGTAACGTTATGTGATATGGTATGGTGTTGTGTGGTGTGTTGTGACAGGTGTGGGTAGGAGCGGTAGGCCGGGGGCCTGACGGCAGCAGCCTGAAGGCAGTGTACCAGAACATGACCTCCTTCCAGTTCCAGGATTCTCTCGGCCACCTTGTCCTCCGCGTCTGCTCTGTGAGTCAAACTCACGCGCACATCCATACACACGCATGCACACACACACACAACACAGCACACACAACACATATACACAACACACGCATGCACGCACGCACGCATGCACGCACGCGCGTACACACACACACACACACACACACACACTCACTTACAAAACACACACACAACCACAACCACACACATACACAACACATTCACGCACACAACCACACATTCACACACACACACAACATACACACACAACCACACACACACACACATGCACACAACTACACAGACGCACACACACACACACACACACACAACATACACACTTTGACAGACTTTATTAGGTGATGGTTGACAGACACACAGTGACTACAGAGGATGACAGACTTTATTAGGTGATGGTTGACAGACTTTATTAGGTGATGGTTGACAGACTTTATTAGGTGATGGTTGACAGACTTTATTAGGTGATGGTTGACAGACACACAGTGACTACAGAGGATAACAGACTTTATTAGGTGATGGTTGACAGACTTTATTAGGTGATGGTTGACAGACTTTATTAGGTGATGGTTGACAGACTTTATTGGGTGATGGTTGACAGACTTTATTAGGTGATGGTTGACAGACTTTATTAGGTGATGGTTGACAGACTTTATTGGGTGATGGTTGACAGACTTTATTAGGTGATGGTTGACAGACTTTATTGGGTGATGGTTGACAGACTTTATTAGGTGATGGTTGACAGACACACAGTCACTACAGAGGATGACAGGCTTTATTAGGTGATGGTTGACAGACTTTATTAGGTGATGGTTGACAGACTTTATTAGGTGATGGTTGGCAGACTTTATTAGGTGATGGTTGACAGACACACAGTCACTACAGAGGATGACAGACTTTATTAGGTGATGGTTGACAGACACACAGTGACTACAGAGGATGACAGGCTTTATTAGGTGATGGTTGACAGACACACAGTGACTACAGAGGTTGACAGACTTTATTAGGTGATGGTTGACAGACTTTATTAGGTGATGGTTGACAGACTTTATTAGGTGATGGTTGACAGACTTTATTAGGTGATGGTTGACAGACACACAGTCACTACAGAGGATGACAGGCTTTATTAGGTGATGGTTGACAGACTTTATTAGGTGATGGTTGACAGACTTTATTAGGTGATGGTTGACAGACTTTATTAGGTGATGGTTGACAGGCTTTATTAGGTGATGGTTGACAGACACACAGTGACTACAGAGGATGACAGGCTTTATTAGGTGATGGGTGACAGAGTTTATTAGGTGATGGTTGACAGACTTTATTAGGTGATGGTTGACAGGCTTTATTATGTGATGGATGACAGGCTTTATTATGTGATGGATGACAGGCTTTATTATGTGATGGATGACAGGCTTTATTAGGTGATGGTTGACAGACACACAGTCACTACAGAGGATAACAGACTTTATTAGGTGATGGTTGACAGACTTTATTAGGTGATGGTTGACAGACTTTATTAGGTGATGGTTGACAGACTTTATTGGGTGATAGTTGACATACTTTATTAGGTGATAGTTGACAGACTTTATTAGGTGATAGTTGACAGACACACAGTCACTACAGAGGATGACAGACTTTATTAGGTGATGGTTGACAGACTTTATTAGGTGATGGTTGACAGACTTTATTAGGTGATGGTTGACAGACTTTATTAGGTGATAGTTGACAGACACACAGTCACTACAGAGGATGACAGACTTTATTAGGTGATGGTTGACAGACTTTATTAGGTGATGATTGACAGACTTTATTAGGTGATGGTTGACATACTTTATTAGGTGATGGTTGACAGACACACAGTGACTACAGAAGATGACAGACTTTATTAGGTGATGGTTGACAGACTTTATTGGGTGATGGTTGACAGACTTTATTAGGTGATGGTTGACAGACACACAGTCACTACAGAGGATGACAGACTTTATTAGGTGATGGTTGACAGACTTTATTAGGTGATGGTTGACAGACTTTATTAGGTGATGGTTGGCAGACTTTATTAGGTGATGGTTGACAGGCTTTATTAGGTGATGGTTGACAGGCTTTATTAGGTGATGGTTGACAGACACACAGTCACTACAGAGGATGACAGACTTTATTAGGTGATGGTTGACAGGCTTTATTAGGTGATGGTTGACAGACACACAGTCACTACAGAGGATGACAGACTTTATTAGGTGATGGTTGACAGACTTTATTAGGTGATGGTTGACAGACACACAGTGACTACAGAGGTTGACAGACTTTATTAGGTGATGGTTGACAGACTTTATTAGGTGATGGTTGACAGACACACAGTGACTACAGAGGTTGACAGACTTTATTAGGTGATGGTTGACAGACACACAGTCACTACAGAGGATGACAGGCTTTATTAGGTGATGGTTGACAGTCTTTATTAGGTGATGGTTGACAGACTTTATTAGGTGATGGTTGACAGTTAGGTGATGGTTGACAGACACACAGTCACTACAGAGGATGACAGGCTTTATTAGGTGATGGTTGACAGTCTTTATTAGGTGATGGTTGACAGGCTTTATTAGGTGATGGTTGACAGACACACAGTGACTACAGAGGATGACAGGCTTTATTAGGTGATGGTTGACAGACTTTATTAGGTGATGGTTGACAGACTTTATTAGGTGATGGTTGACAGACTTTATTAGGTGATGGTTGACAGACTTTATTAGGTGATGGTTGACAGACTTTATTAGGTGATGGTTGACAGTTAGGTGATGGTTGACAGACACACAGTGACTACAGAGGATGACAGACTTTATTAGGTGATGGTTGACAGACTTTATTAGGTGATGGTTGACAGACTTTATTAGGTGATGGTTGACAGACTTTATTAGGTGATGGTTGACAGACACACAGACACTACAGAGGATGACAGGCTTTATTAGGTTAGTGGTGGTTTTTACAGACGGTGCCTAAAGGAGTGCTGTGCTTTCTGCCTTCGTACAATGCCTTGGAAAAACTCACTGAGCGCTGGCAGGTAAGCAGTGCTGTCTGTTGTTTGTTTAGGTTTGGAGTGTGACTGATAAATAAGCCTTTGCAAAGTTGACTGTTGTGAAATGATAGCAGCATGTTATGTTGTATGGCAGCAGTTATGAGTATTGTGTTGTATAATAGCAATATGTTGTACTATATTGTATGATCACAGCATGTAATGTTGTATGATTGCAATATGTTGTGTTGTATGGATCACAATATGTTGTGTTGTATGACTCCGATGTGTTGTATGATTGCACTGTGTTGTATGATTGCACTATGTTGTATTGTGTTGCATGATTGCACTATGTTGTATTGTGGTGTATGATTGTAATATGTTGTATTGTGGTGTGTGATTGCAATATGTTGTATGATTGCAATATGTTGTGTTGCATGATTGCACTATGTTGTATTGTGTTGCATGATTGCACTGTGTTGGATTGTGTTGTCCGATTGCAATATGTTGTGTTGTGTGATTGTGTTGTGTTGTATTGTATGGCTGTGTTGTGTTGTGTGATTGCAATATGTTGGATTGTGGTGTATGATTGCAATATGTTGTATTGTGTTGTATGATTGCACTATGTTGGATTGTGGTGTATGATTGCAATATGTTGTATTGTGTTGTATGATTGCACTATGTTGGATTGTGTTGTATGATTGTATCATGTTGTGTTGTACGATTGCACTATGTTGTATGGTTGTGTTGTGTTGTGTGATCGCACTGTGTTGGGTGATTGTGTTGGGTGATTGCACTGTGTTGTGTGATTGCACTATGTTGTATTGTGTTGTGTGATTGCATCATGTTGTATTGGGTTGTGTGATTGCAATATGTTGTATGATTGCACTGTGCTGTGTTGTATGGTTGTGTTGTGTTGTATGATTGCACTATATTGTGTTGTGTGATTGCGCTATGTTGTATTGTGTTGTGTGGTTGTGCTGTGTTGTATGATTGCATCATGTTGTATTGTGTTGTATGATTGCATCATGTTGTGCTGTATGATTGCAATATGTTGTATGATTGCATCATGTATTGTGTTGTATGATTGCACTATGTTGTATGATTGCATCATGTTGTATTGTGTTGTATGATTGCACTATGTTGTATTGTGTTGTGTGATTGCACTAGGTTGTGTTGTATGATTGCACTATGTTGTATTGTGTTGTATGATTGCACTGTGTTGTGTTGTATGATTGCACTAGGTTGTGTTGTATGATTGCACTATGTTGTATTGTGTTGTATGATTGCACTGTGTTGTGTTGTATGATTGCACTATGTTGTATGATTGCACTATGTTGTGTTGTGTTGTACACCACTGAAGGTCAGGGCAGGCAGATTTCTCCCCGGAGATGGTAACACCTCACGCACAACACACCAACTTAGTGGTACTCGTTTTCACCTGTCTGCATGTCCAGGTATTTGCGTCAAAGAGCAGCCTTTTTCTACAGCATTTCTCCAGGAATGTTTATTTTTACACCTTAAAAATGTAGCACACGTACAGGAACCCATGGCGACAATGGCAGAACGATGTAAAGAGAGCACTGTTACAGAAAGAAACATGATGACTGCAGACAGCACAAAGATGGCTGTGCACCAGTCGTGATGACGTTTCCTTGAGAAAGCAACCCAAATTTCTAGCAGAGAAATCTCAGCTGTAAATGAAAGAAGTATACAACACACTGCTGTTCCATGCCATACAGCTCCATGCCATACCTTAAAATACCATACCACACTATATAATACCAGCACAGCGCAGTGCAGTGCAGTTAAGTCTTGTTGCGTAATACGTATGTGCATCTGTTATGCTTTGATGCCATCTTCGTGGGAAAATGTACCGTGAAAATTGATTTATCATTATTGTTACCACCATTATTGTCATTATTAAGTATGTTCTTTCGAGCCAGAAGGCCCATAGAGCCGGAGCTTATCCCGGTTTCTGTAGCGTTAAGCGAACTGATGGTTTTTCACCACCCCTGTGACAGGACGCTAGTCTGTTGCCAGATACTTCCCCAGCAGAGCTGGTACCACTTGTACACCTGGGTGGAGTGAGGAACATAGGAGTAAAGTGTCTTTCCAAGGACACAACACCGAGCTGAGCGGGGATCGAACCCGCGACCTCTGGATGACGAGTTGACCGCCTAAACCACTCGACCACGGTGCCTCCTTATTGTCATTATTATCATGATGATAATGATTCATGATCATTGTTATGATGATGACGTGTTGTGTGCTGCAGCAAACGGGTCTGTGGGACAAGCTGCACCGCCACAAACAGGTCATGTGTGAACCACGGCGGTCAGACAGCGCCGACTTCGAGGAAACTATTCGTACATACTACAAAACCATAACACACGGTCACGAAAATGGTGAGGCCTTTTTTTCCGCCAGCGTGTCTGTGTTTCTTCACATTGTGTGTTTATGAAAAGAGAGGAGATGGGGAGACTTCTCCTGTACTTAAGAAAGCCGTGTTTACAGTTCATTTACAAACAAGAAGAACAACATGAAATGCCAACACACATGCAAACATGTTTACAAGTACTTATGAAATTTATTGCAAATTTGCCGTACCAATACTGCAATGACTAGGAAAATGGAACGTTTACAAATTAAAGAGTGTGTGCGTTGAGGAAAAATGGAACAGTTTTCAGATAAGGATGAGTGTTGAGGAAAATGGAACAGTTTTCAGAATTAAAGAGATGAGTGTTGAGGGAAAATGGAACAGTTTTCAGAATTAAAGAGATGAGTGTTGAGGTAAAAATGGAATAGTTTACAGAGTGAAGGAAATGAGTATTGAGGGAAAATGGAACAGTTTACAAAATTAAAGAGATGAGTGTTGAGGTAAAATTGGAACAGTTTACATAATTATAGAGATGAGTGTTAAGGTAAAAATGGAACAGTTTACAGAGTTAAAGAAATAAGTGTTAAGGTAAAAATGGAACAGTTTACAGAGTTAAAGAAATGAGTGTTAAGGTAAAAATGGAACAGTTTACAGAGTTAAAGAGATGAATGTTAAGGTAAAAATGGAACAGTTTACAGAGTTAAAGAGATGAATGTTAAGGTAAAAATGGAACAGTTTACAAAATTAAAGAGATGAGTGTTGAGGTAAAAATGGAACAGTTTACAGAGTTAAAGAAATAAGTATTGAGGGAAAATGGAACAGTTTACAAAGTTAAAAGAGATGAGTGTTTGAAGAAAAAACTGCATGAAAGCTTGATATAAAAGTTATTGATTTTAGTGTTAAGGTAAAAATGGAACAGTTTACAGAGTTAAAGAAATAAGTGTTAAGGTAAAAATGGAACAGTTTACAGAGTTAAAGAAATGAGTGTTAAGGTAAAAATGGAACAGTTTACAGAGTTAAAGAGATGAATGTTAAGGTAAAAATGGAACAGTTTACAGAGTTAAAGAGATGAATGTTAAGGTAAAAATGGAACAGTTTACAAAATTAAAGAGATGAGTGTTGAGGTAAAAATGGAACAGTTTACAGAGTTACAGAAATAAGTATTGAGGGAAAATGGAACAGTTTACAAAGTTAAAAGAGATGAGTGTTTGAAGAAAAAACTGCATGAAAGCTTGATATAAAAGTTATTGATTTTAGCATTGGGGTTGGTTTGTTTCTTTCTTTCTGCTTGGAGAGCAGAACTTGAAATTCTGTTTCTTTGAGTCTGCATTTTGGTACTGTCCATCTTCTCTGCCCCAGAAGAGGTCAACAGATTAATTTTTGTATGTATGTGTTGTGTGTGTGAGTCCTGACCTGGTAAGTTAGCATGCTGAAGTGCCCATGAGTGATTTCTGTAGTGTGTTGTGTGAGTCTGATCCTGGTTTAAGTTAGCCTGAAAGTGCCATGAGTGATTCTCTGTTATGTGTGAGTCCTGATCCTAGTTAAGTTAGCATGTTGAAGTGCCATGAGTGATTTCTGTATGTATGTGTGAGTCCTGATCTAGTTAAGTTAGCATGTTGAAGTTGCCCATGAGTGATTCTCTGTATGTATGTGTGAGTCCTGATCCTAGTTAAGTTAGCATGCTGAAGTGCCCATGAGTGATTCTTGTATGTATGTGTGTGTGAGTCCTGATCCTAGTTAAGTTAGCATGCTGAAGTGCCCATGAGTGATCTCTGTATCTGTATGTGTGTGTGTGAGTTCCTGATCCTAGTTAAGTTTAGCATGTTGAAGTGCCATGAGTGATTCTCTGTATGTGTGTGTGTGAGTCCTGATCCAGTTTAAGTTTAGCATGCTGATAGTGCCCATTAGTGATTCTCTGTATGTGTGTGTGTGAGTCCTGATCCTAGTTAAGTTAGCATGCTGAAGTGCCATGAGTGATATCTCTGTATGTGTTGTGTGTGAGTCCTGATCCTAGTTAAGTTAGCATGTTGAAGTGCCCATGAGTTGATTCTCTGTATGTGTGGTGATGGTCCTGATCCTAGTAAGTGCATGCTGAAGTGCCATGAATGATTCTGTTATGTGTGTGTGAGTCCTGATCCTAGTTTAAGTTAGCATGCTGAAGTGCCATGAGTGATTCTCTGTATGTATGTGTGTGAGTCCTGATCCTAGTTAAGTTAGCATGCTGAAGTGCCCATGAGTGATTCTCTGTATGTATGTGTGTGTGTGTGTCCTGATCCTAGTTAAGTTAGCATGCTGAAGTGCCCATGAGTGATTCTCTGTATGTATGTGTGTGTGAGTCCTGATCCTAGTTAAGTTAGCATGCTGAAGTGCCATGAGTGATTCTCTGTATGTATGTGTGTGTGAGTCCTGATCCTAGTTAAGTTAGCATGCTGAAGTGCCCATGAGTGATTCTCTGTATGTGTGAGTCCTGATCCTAGTTAAGTTAGCATGCTGAAGTGCCATGAGTGATATCTTGTATGTATATGTGAGTCCTGATCTAGTTAAGTTAGCATGCTGAAAGTGCCCATGAGTGATTCTCTGTATGTATGTGTGTGTGAGTCCTGATCCTGGTTAAGTTAGCATGCTGAAGTGCCATGAGTGATTCTCTGTATGTATGTGTGTGTGAGTCCTGATCCTAGTTAAGTTAGCATGCTGAAGTGCCCATGAGTGATTCTCTGTATGTATGTATGTATGTGTGTGTGTCCTGATCCTAGTTAAGTTAGCATGCTGAAGTGCCCATGAGTGATTCTCTGTATGTATGTATGTGTGAGTCCTGATCCTAGTTAAGTTAGCATGCTGAAGTGCCCATGAGTGATTCTCTGTATGTATGTGTGTGTGAGTCCTGATCCTAGTTAAGTTAGCATGCTGAAGTGCCCATGAATGATTCTCTGTATGTATGTGTATATGTGAGTCCTGATCCTAGTTAAGTTAGCATGCTGAAGTGCCCATGAGTGATTCTCTGTATGTATGTGTGAGTCCTGATCCTAGTTAAGTTAGCATGCTGAAGTGCCCATGAGTGATTCTCTGTATGTATGTGTGTGTGAGTCCTGATCCTAGTTAAGTTAGCATGCTGAAGTGCCCATGAGTGATTCTCTGTATGTGTGTGTGAGTCCTGATCCTAGTTAAGTTAGCATGCTGAAGTGCCCATGAGTGATTCTCTGTATGTATGTGTGAGTCCTGATCCTAGTTAAGTTAGCATGCTGAAGTGCCCATGAGTGATTCTCTGTATGTATGTGTGTGTGAGTCCTGATCCTAGTTAAGTTAGCATGCTGAAGTGCCCATGAGTGATTCTCTGTATGTATGTGTAGTCCTGATCCTAGTTAAGTTAGCATGCTGAAGTGCCCATGAGTGATTCTCTGTATGTATGTGTGTGTGAGTCCTGATCCTAGTTAAGTTAGCATGCTGAAGTGCCCATGAGTGATTCTCTGTATGTATGTGTGAGTCCTGATCCTAGTTAAGTTAGCATGCTGAAGTGCCCATGAGTGATTCTCTGTATGTATGTGTATGTGTAGTCCTGATCCTAGTTAAGTTAGCATGCTGAAGTGCCCATGAGTGATCTCTGTATGTATGTGTGGTCCTGATCCTAGTTAAGTTAGCATGCTGAAGTGCCCATGAGTGATTCTCTGTATGTATGTTGTGTGTGAGTCCTGATCCTAGTTAAGTTAGCATGCTGAAGTGCCCATGAGTGATTCTCTGTATGTATGTGTGTGAGTCCTGATCCTAGTTAAGTTAGCATGCTGAAGTGCCATGAGCTGTCTGTCTGTCTGTAATTATATTTGCTGTTCTATTTAGTGAGTGTGTGTGTCTTTCATGTGACAGATGGTGAACATGGGGGTGTAGGGGGCGCTCTCTTCTTTGCAGTGTGTCGCGGCAAGGTCAGCGAGGGTCTGGATTTTGCCGATGACTTCGCCAGAGCTGTCATCACTGTAAGATTTGTGTGTGTGTGTGCGCACGCATGCGGTTGCACCAAGCTTGTGTGTGCACACATTCACACTTTTGTTTTTGTTTTTAAAAATATATATTTCCTCTCTCTCTTGTGTGTGTGTGTGTGCAGTTTCTGTCTCCCTGAGTATTGACTGCATGTTGACAACTAGTTGTCCCTGCAGATGAAGTTACCAGTTTGGTATTAATGGTTTAGTTCTTTTGCTTCTAAAGGCGATGTGGATTAATAATAATAATAATAATATATGGAATTTATATAGCGCTGAATCTTGTAAAAAACAAACAAATCGAAGCGCTTGCACTCAATCATTTACAGGCATGCAACTCTCCTTAAACATAATGAGAAAATCCATGCGCGCGCACTACGCACGTCACACGCACGCACACACACACACACACACACACACACGGAACAACACTTTAGACGGTGAAAGATGCTGTTGAAAATTAGGGACGATATGTGGGGGAAAGTCTCAGGTAGGAAATAAGTGTGTTTTGAGGCTGGATTTGAAGGAATCAAGTGAAGGCTTTTGACGAAGTGAAAGAGGGAGGTCATTCCAGGTGGATGGACCAGAAACAGAGAAGGAGCGACGGCCAACAGTGGTTTGTTTGAATCTGGGTGTTCGAAAGCACAAAGTATCTGCGGTACTGAACGAAGGAACGGGATGGAGTGTACAGGTGAAGACAGTTACAGAGATAAGAGGGTGCAGATTTGTGGAGACATTTGAAACAGAGGGTATTGATTTTATCGCAGTCTTTGTGAGACAGGCAACCAGTGAAGAGATCGCAGAAGAGGAGTGATGTGTTCAGATTTTTTCTTTCTTAGGACCAGTCGAGCTGCAGAGTTTTGTATGCGTTTGAAGAGAGTGGATAGATGATGCTGGTAGGCAGCCAAAAGAGAATTACAGTTAGTCTAAACGTGAAAGATAAGGATGTGACAAGCTTGGAAGTTGCATCAGTGGATAGATACTTGCGATCGCGCTTACCGCCGTAATTGATAGTAGCAAGACGGAGGTCTGGGTGATGAATTTTTTCATAGAGAGTGTGTTTGTCAAGAACTACTCTAAATACTTCACAGAGTTGGACAAAGGAACTGACGTATTGCCGAATTCTATTGAAGTTTTTGTGATAGAGGAAAGTTTATGTTGGGTCCTATGAGCATGGCTTCGGTTTATCGGCATTAAGTTGTAACTTGTTCTGAGTCATCAGTTTTGAATGTCTTGAAGGCAGTAGGACATATTGTCAAGAGGGAAGCAAGTTTTCAACAGTATCGCTGCCTGAGTTGAGTATCATCGGCATAGAAATGATGTCAATAGGGTGGTTGTTTTTATATGTGAGAGTGGGAGCAGTGTATAGAGTAAGAGACAGGGCCAGGACTGATCCTGCGGGACTCCACATTCCATTTTGACAGTTTTGATGAATTTTGTTTACAATACTTTCTGGAACCGGTCTGTGAGGTATGAAGTAAACCAGGTGAGGGCTGTGCCATTAATACCAACGTATTTTGGAGGCGAGAAGAGAAATTGAGTGATCTATGGTATCAAAGGCTGCAGATAAGTCAAGAGAGTGAGGAGGGAGATTTTTCTGCATCAGAAGCAAGTAGAAGTGTATCTAAAGTATGGACTAGGGTGGTTTCGGTGCTGTGGTTGGGGCGATAGGCAGACTGAAAAGTGGGAAGAAGATCATTGGAATGAAGGTGACTGTTGAGCTTTTGAGAACAACTTTTCTAGTACTTTAGAGATAAAGGGTAAGTTTGAGACAGGCCTATAATTCTTCAGAATGTTGGGATCGAGGTCGTGCTTTTTCAGTAGAGGTGTGACTATTGCTGTTTTAAGAGCTGATGGAAAATTTCCTGACTGAAGAGATGAGTTTACTATTTTAGTGATAATAGGCACAAGTTGTGGAAGGCATTGTGAGAAACGGAGCAGGTATGGGATCAAGGTCGCATGATTTTATAGTCATTTCCTTCAGAATTGTCATGATTTCTTTTTCACTTGTGGGATGGAAGGAAAAGAGAGGAGTGCCAGTGAACTGGGGGTCAGGAGGCGCAGGCTGGAATTGAGTTTGATCAAGTCTGGAGCGTATGTTTCGAACTTTATCTGAAAAGAAGGCAGAAAATATGGATGGAAGTTCAGACAGGCTGTGGGTGTTAGGCAGAGGAGTTGTTTTTGCAGATCCAAGGAGATTTGAGGTGAGGGAAAAAAAAGAGATTTTATGGATGTAGCACAGAGAATTTGGGAAGAGTAGTAGTCTGTCTTTGCTGAATGGATTAAGAGTTTGACTTTGTTTATTTGTTTTCGGAAAAGCTGTTTGTTGATTTCGGTTTTTGACTTCCGCCACTGCCGTTCTAGTTGCCGGCGTTTGCGCTTCGCTATCAAGATGTCTTGGGTATACCATGGCGCACAGGGTCTGTCAGGGAGGAGATGATCAGTAGGAGGTGCATGCTCATCAAGCAGTTGGCGGAGAATAGTGTTATAGTGATCAGAGAGGTCAGTGTGGTCAGAGGTTTGTGAAAAACGTTCGGAAGCTTGGGAAGAGAAGGTATGAATGTCTAAGGCCTTAAGATTACGACGAGTAACATATTTCTTCTTTCTGACAGGTTTTGTGATGTTGAGATGGAAAAGAATGGCGGAATGATCAGAATGCAGTTCGTCGGCGACAGAAACAGATGTGACAAGATTGAATGAAGCATTAGTAATCAGCCAGTCTAAAATATTAACCACTAGACTGCCCTACCCCGGAAATTTTCACTCTCCTGTTGCTTGGCATCATCCAGCTGCAAAACCGTACCAAAAATGATCGTTTTTTAGCTCATATTTTGTGTTTTTATGCATGACTGCTTGGGAAGTTCTTGTTCAAAATGGCTGACACTTCTTGTTGAAGGCATAAATAACTTTACACAGCTGTAAAAGTGGCAAATAAAACTGTAGATTTACCTAACAGTGATGAAAACGATCGTGTATGATTCAGGTGATCGTGCATTAAAAAAAAAAAGGAATGAGATTTGGCCTAGACTTATGTTTGACGTTATTGAGATTGGGGGTACTCAGAATGACAGTGGTGGTAAAGAAATTGTATTTTTGGTCGATTTTTTACATTTTATATATATTTTCGCAGTGAAATATCATGCTAACTAATTTGAGCTTGCCTTGAAGTAATCTACGATATATATACTGTCATTGGGCAGACTATCAGGAATATTCATGTAGTAGTTTCTGAGTAAGAGGGATGTGAACATAGCAGTGGTACATAAGAATTTTATTCCCCGGCATATAGGGTGCACTTACACTGGGCAGTTAAGAGGTTAAATAGTCAGTGGACGTTTTGGTGAGGGTTGATACATTGTGACATAGGTTTTCTCTCTGAAGGTTTTTGTTGACACATGTTGACGTGTGTTTTCTCTGAAGGTTTTTGTTGACACATGTTGATATGTGTTTTCTCTGAAGGTTTTTGTTGACACGTGTTGACGTGTTTTTTGTTGACATGTGTTGACGTGTGTTTTCTCTGAAGGTTTTTGTTGACACATGTTGATGTGTGTTTTCACTGAAGGTTTTTGTTGACATGTGTTGACGTGTTTTCTCTGAAGGTTTTTGTTGACACATGTTGGCGTGTTTTCTCTGAAGGTTTTTGTTGACCCATGTTGACGTGTGTTTTCTCTGAAGGTTTTTGTTGACACATGTGTGTTTTCTCTGAAGGTTTTTGTTGACACATGTTGACGTGTGTTTTCTCTGAAGGTTTTTGTTGACACATGTTGACGTGTGTTTTCTCTGAAGGTTTTTGTTGACACGTGTGTTTTCTCTGAAGGTTTTTGTTGACACGTGTTGACGTGTGTTTTCTCTGAAGGTTTTTGTTGACACATGTGTGTTTTCTCTGAAGGTTTTTGTTGACACGTGTTGACGTGTGTTTTCTCTGAAGGTTTTTGTTGACACATGTTGACGTGTGTTTTCTCTGAAGGTTTTTGTTGACACGTGTTGACGTGTGTTTTCTCTGAAGGTTTTTGTTGACACGTGTTGACGTGTGTTTTCTCTGAAGGTTTTTGTTGACACATGTTGACGTGTGTTTTCTCTGAAGGTTTTTGCTTACACATGTTGATATGTGTTTTCTCTGAAGGTTTTTGCTTACACATGTTGATATGTGTTTTCTCTGGAGGTTTTTGTTGACACATGTGTGTTTTCTCTGAAGGTTTTTGTTGAGACGTGTTGACGTGTGTTTTCTCTGAAGGTTTTTGTTGACACGTGTGTTTTCTCTGAAGGTTTTTGTTGACACGTGTTGACGTGTGTTTTTCTCGGAAGGTTTTTGTTGACACGTGTTGACGTGTGTTTTCTCGGAAGGTTTTTGTTGACGTGTGTTTTCTCTGAAGGTTTTTGTTGACACATGTGTGTTTTCTCTGAAGGTTTTTGTTGACACGTGTTGACGTGTGTTTTCTCTGAAGGTTTTTGTTGACACATGTTGACGTGTGTTTTCTCTGAAGGTTTTTGTTGACACATGTGTGTTTTCTCTGAAGGTTTTTGTTGACACGTGTTGACGTGTGTTTTCTCTGAAGGTTTTTGTTGACACATGTTGACGTGTGTTTTCTCTGAAGGTGTCATGTTTGTCCTCACAGCAGTAGGACCTGTGCAGTGGCTGTGTAGGGTCACTCTGTTCACTGGACCGTCACTTCAAGAACAGCAGTAGCAGGACCCCTGTAACTGGCTGCGTGTGATTGTCCTTGTTGAATGACTGTTCACTCCAAGGTGATTCTGACACCTTTCATTCCGATCAGTGTATGTCAGACTAATATAGATGTGTGTGTGTGTATGTACATGTGTGTATGTGTGTCTGTTTCCGGTCCCTCCACATGGAACGACCTCCCTCTTCCACTTTGCCAAAAGCCTTCTTTTGATTCTTTCAAATCTAGCCTCAAAACGCACTTATACTCTACTTGAGATCTTCCCCTGTTGTCTGTTCCTACTTGTCAATAGCTGCCTTCACCTCCACCACCCCCACCTAAGTGTGTTGTGTATATAAATTTGATATTTGTTTATCTTGATATTTATGGATGGTTGCATGCGTATAAATGATTTGAATGCAAGCGCTTTGATTTGTTTACTTTACAAGATTCAGCGCTATATAAATTCCATACATTATTATTATTATTATTATTACTATTATTATTATTATTATGTGTGTACAGGTTGGCATTCCCTACCCAAACTTCAAAGACATTCAGGTCAGTGTCAGACATGGAAAGATGTCCGTGGGCTTCTGTCTGTCTGTCTGTCTCTCCGTCTGTTTGTCTCTCCATCTGTCTGTCTCTCTGTCTGTCTGTCTCTCTGTCTGTCCCCTCTTACTTGTTGACATTCCTTCCTCCTAGCTGTCTGTCTGTCTGTCTCTCCCTCTCTCTCTTCCTCCCTCCCTCCCCTTTCATACATACGCATACACACATATACACATAGAGCTGGTGTGACATTGTCGAGACAGATGTAGAGTTCTTCCAGTACACATGGAGTCTGTGTGTCACGTATACCCTGGTTTGCCATCATCCAATACACATGGAGTCTGTGTGTCACGTATACCCTGGTTTGCCATCATCCAGTGACATGGAGTCTGTGTGTCACGTATACCCTGGTTTGCCATCATCCAGTGACATGGAGTCTGTGTGTCACGTATACCCTGGTTTGCCATCATCCAATGACATGGAGTCTGTGTGTCACGTATACCCTGGTTTGCCATCATCCAATGACATGGAGTCTGTGTGTCACGTATACCCTGGTTTGCCATCATCCAGTGACATGGAGTCTGTGTGTCACGTATACCCTGGTTTGCCATCATCCAGTGACATGGAGTCTGTGTGTCACGTATACCCTGGTTTGCCATCATCCAGTGACATGGAGTCTGTGTGTCACGTATACCCTGGTTTGCCATCATCCAGTACACATGGAGTCTGTGTGTCACGTATACCCTGGTTTGCCATCATCCAGTACACATGGAGTCTGTGTGTCACGTATACCCTGGTTTGCCATCATCCAGTGACATGGAGTCTGTGTGTCACGTATACCCTGGTTTGCCATCATCCAATGACATGGAGTCTGTGTGTCACGTATACCCTGGTTTGCCATCATCCAATGACATGGAGTCTGTGTGTCACGTATACCCTGGTTTGCCATCATCCAATGACTGACTGCACAGGTGCCTTCATGTTGGGATTTGTCTGCCTCTTTCCACTTCTCGTCAGTGTCTGGGTGTGGATATATACATATAGATACTGATGGAGTGAATGATGGATTGGTTGATGTATTAGTGGGTGGGTTTGTTTGTTCATTGACTGGTTAATGAACTGAATAATGGGTTGGATGGTTGATTCATTGATTGGCTGATGAACCGAGTGACTGGTTGAGAAGGAAGGGTTGGTTGATTTATTGGTTGATGGTTTATTGGTTGGTTGGTTCATTTATTGGTTGGTTGACCAGGTGAAGCTGAAGAAGGAGTACAATGACAAGGCTCGGTCGTCACGGCGACTACTGACGGGCAGTCAGTGGTACGAGATCCAAGCATTCCGTGCCCTGAACCAGGCTTTGGGCCGCTGTATACGGCACAGGTAATGATGAAGATTTGGGCGGGTGTATATGGCACAGGTAGTAATAAAGCTTTGGGCCGGTGTATACGGCACAGGTAATAAAGCTTAGGGCCGGTGTATATGGCACAGGTAATGAAGATTTGGGCGGGTGTATACGGCACAGGTAGTAATAAAGCTTTGGGCTGGTGTATACGACACAGGTAATAATAAAGCTTTGGGCCGGTGTATACGGCACAGGTAGTAGTAGTAAAGCTTTGGGTCAGTGTATATGGCACAGGTAATAATAAAGATTTGAGCTGGTGTATACGGCACAGGTAGTAGTAGTAGTAAAGCTTTGGGCCGGTGTATATGGCACAGGTAATAATAAAGATTCATGCCGGTGTGTACGGCACGGGTAATAAATCTCTTGGTCGACGTATATGGCACAGGTAATAAAGCTTTTGGTCGGTGTATACTGCACAGGTAATAAAGCTTTTGGCAGGCGTATACAGGTAATAAAGCTTTGGGCTGGTATATACAAGTAATAAAGCTTTGGGCAGGTTTATAATATAATAAAGCTTTTGGCAGGTGTATAAGGTAATAAAGCTTTTGGCAGGTGTATACAATAAAGCTTTGGGCACGTGTATATGGTAATAAACTTTTTGGCAGGTGTATAGGGTAATAAAGCTTTTGGCAGGTGTATACAGGTAATAAAGCTTTGGGCAGGAGTATAAGGTAATAAACCTTTTGGCAGGTGTATACAGTTAACAAAGCTTTGGGCAGGAGTATAAGGTAATAAAGCTTTTGGCAGGTGTATAAGGTAATAGCTTTGGGCAGGTGTATAGGATCATAAACCTTTTGGCAGGTATATACAGTTAATAAAGCTTTGGGCAGGTGTATAAGGTAATAAAACTTTTGGCAGGTGTATATAGTTAATAAAGCTTTGGGCAGGTGTATAAGGTGATAAACCTTTTGGCAGGTGTATACAGTTAATAAAGCTTTGGGCAGGTGTATACGGTAATAAAGCTTTGGGCAGGTGTATACAGATAATAAAGCTTTGGGCAGGTGTATAGTTAATAAAGCTTTGGGCAGGTGTATAGTTAATAAAGTTTTGGGCAGGTGTATAAGGTAATAAAGCTTTGGGCAGGTGTTTAAGGTAATAAAGCTTTGGGCAGGTGTTTAAGGTAATAAAGCTTTGGGCAGGTGTATAAGGTAATAGAAAGGGGGACGGGATAGGTCACTGGTAGGATCACTCGCTTTTCCCCATCCAAGGTTAAGCAGCATGGAGCGTGGTTACCAGTTGGATGGGTGACCGTTTCTGTGCCTTGGCTTCAGTATAGTACCCCAGTTCACCCAGCTGTAAATGAGTACCTGTCTCTTTAGGGTCAGGGAAAGTAAAGCAGCGAGGAAGAGGAGATGAGTGCCGCCCTAAATATGCTGGCCCCTAGAGAAATGAGGTCTCTGATACCTCGCTCCCCTATGACCTTGTAGGTTATGGGACATTTTTTCTTTTCCTTATACAAGTAATAAAGCTTTTGGCAGGTTATACAGGTAATAAAGCTTTTGGCAGGTTATACAGGTAATAAAGCTTTTGGCAGGTTATACAGGTAATAAAGCTTTTGGCAGGTTATACAGGTAATAAAACTTTTGGCAGGTGAATACAGGTAATAAAGCTTTTGGCAGATGTATGCAGGTAGTACAGCTTTTGGCAGGTGTATACGGCACAGGTAATAAAGCTTTGGGCAAGTGTATAAGGCAATAAAGCTTTGGGCAGCGGTTTTGGCAGGTGTATCGGCACAGGTGATAAAGCTTTGGGCAGGTGTCTACAAGTAGGGATAGTAAATTAATTTGCAGATGTCTGGTTATAGGGAAAAAAACCCACCATTGATCTTTAGACATCTGGTTGTAGGGAATTTTTTTTAGTGTGTATCATAGATGTTCTGATGGCGTTTATAATATCGGAACTCTTTTTTAAAACGTGCCATTGATGTTCTGATGGCATAATATAGGAACTCTTTTAAAACGTGCCATTGATGTTCTGATGGCGTTTATAATATAGGAACTCTTTTAACATGTGCCATTGATGTTCTGATGGCATAATAAAGGAACTCTTTTAAAACGTGCCATTGATGCTCTGATAGCATAATATAGGAACTCTTTTAAAACGTGCCATTGATGTTCTGATGGCACAATATAGAACTCTTTTAAAATGTGCCATTGATGTTCTGATGGCATAATATAGGAACTCTTTTAAAATGTGCCATTAATGTTCTGATGGCATAATATAGGAACTCTTTTAAAACTCTTTTAAAATAATAATAATAAATGGAATTTATATTGCGCTGTATCTTGCACAGACAAATCAAAGCGCTTGCACTCAACTCATTCTTACACAGTCATGCAACCAATAGCAAGTAATAGTTCTAACAAGTCCAAATGCACACACACACACACACACACACGTCATACACTTTGGCATCCTCTGAAGTCGGAGTATGGCTGCCTCTATGGCGAGGTGCTTGAAAAAGAGTCATACACGCAAACTTCTCATCCAATGTGTATTTCCTATCTCACAGTGATTCCCAGGTGTGATGAGTGAGTCAGAGTGCATGTTCTGGGTGACCCCCAGAGTGTAAAGCTGGGGAACGCACAACAACACAACAACATACACTTTGGCAAAGTGATGGAATTTTTGGCTGTTGAAAAGCAGGGATAGCTATGAAATGAAACAGGAGAGGAAATTCTTAGGTTTGAAACAAATATGTCTTGAGGCCAGATTTAAAAGTGTCACAAGAAGGTCTTTGTCGAAAAGAGATAGGGAGGCCATTCCAAATGGATGGACCAGAAACAGAGAAAGAGCGACGGCCAACAGTGGACTGGTTGAATCTAGGTGTTTTTAAGCACAAGGAATCTGCAGCAGAGCAAAGGGAACGAGAAGGGGTGTACAGGTGAAGACATTCACAGAGGTAGGAGGGTGCTGTTTTGTGGAGACATTTGTAACAGAGAGTGCTGATCTTATAGTTTATTCTTTGTGGCACAGGCAGCCAGTGGAGAGATCACTAGAGAGGGGTAATGTGCTCAGATTTTTTCTTTCTGAGGACTAGTCGAGCTGCAGAGTTTTGAATACGTTGAAGGGAGTGGATAGATGATGCTGGCAGATCAGCCAGAAGAGAATTGCAATAGTCCAGACGTGAAAGAATGAAAGATGCCACGAGTTTTGATGTTGCGTCTTTGGACAGGTACTTTCGAATTGCACTAATACGCCGTAATTGATAGAAGCACGACTGGCAGGTCTGGGTGATGAATTTTTGCATAGAGAGTGTGTTGTCAATAATGACCCCTAGATACTTTACAGCAGTGGATAGAGGATTGATGCATTGCCGAATTTTATTGAAGCTTTTGTAATGGAAGAGAGTTTGTTTTTGGTCCCTACAAGCATGGCTTCAGTTTTATCAGCGTTTAGTTGTAACTTGTTCTCTATCATCCAGTTTTGGATATCTTGAAAGCAGTAGGCCATATTTATCAAGAGAGAAGGCAGATTTTCAGGAGTGTCACTGCTTAGAATCTGAGAGGCATCTGCATAAAAGTGATGGTTGATATGATGACGGTTAATTATATGTGACAGTGAAGCGGTGTAGAGAGTGAAAAGAACAGGGCCCAGAACTGATCCCTGCGGGACTCCACATTCCAGTCTGGCAGGTACTGACTGAATCTTGTTTACTGTGACTGTCTGTGCCATTGATGTTCTGATGGCATAATATAGGAACTCTGTTAAAATGAGCCATTAATGTTCTGATGGCATAATATAGGAACTTTAAAAATAAAGTGCCATTAATGTTCTGATGGCATAATATAGGCACTCTTTTAAAACGTGCCATTAATGTTCTGATGGCATAATATAGGAACTCTTTTAAAACGTGCCATAGATGTTCTGATGGCATAATATAGGAACTCTTTTAAAATGAGCCATTAATGTTCTGATGGCATAATATAGGAACTCTTTTAAAATATGCCATTAATGTTCTGATGGCATAATATAGGAACTCTTTTAAAACTCTTTTAAAACGTGCCATTGATGTTCTGATGGCATAATATAGGAACTTTTAAAATGAGCCATTAATGTTCTGATGGCATAATATATGAACTCTTTTAAAATGTGCCATTGATGTTCTGATGGCATAATATAGGACCTCTTTTAAATTGAGCCATTAATGTTCTGATGGCATCATATAGGAACTCTTTTAAAACATGCCATTGATGTTCTGGTGGCATTTATGATATAGGAACTCTTTTAAAACGTGCCATAGATGTTCTGGTGGCATTTATGATATAGGAACTCTTTTAAAACATGCCATTGATGTTCTGGTGGCATTTATGATATAGGAACTCTTTTAAAACATGCCATTGATGTTCTGGTGGCATTTATGATATAGGAACTCTTTTAAAACGTGCCATAGATGTTCTGATGGCATAATATAGGAACTCTTTTAAAACATGTCATTGATGTTCTGATGGCACAATATAGAAACTCTTTTAAAATGTGCCATTGATGTTCTGATAGCATAATATAGGAACTCTTTTAAAATGAGCCATTAATGTTCTGATGGCATAATATAGGAACTCTTTTAAAATGTGCCATTTATGTTCTGATGGCATAATATAGGAACTCTTAACATGTGCCATTAATGTTCTGATGGCATAATATAGGAACTCTTTTAACATATGCCGTTGATGTTGTGATGGCATGTTGATGTGTAGTTACAAAAGAATGTGCTGTTGATGTTGTGATGGCATGTTGATGTGTAGTTATAGAAAAGAAAATGTGCCGTTGATGTTGTGATGGCATGTTGATGTGTGGTTCCCAAAAAACCCCAAACAGCCCAACAAGAAATGTGCCATTGATGTTCTGATATCTGGCTACAGAAAAAATAACAACATGCTGCTGGTGTTCTGAAAGATATATTAATGAAAGACAAAATATGCTGTTGTTACTGAGTTCATAGAGTGGTGCAGTGCTGATGTCTGATACACTGTTGTATTGCAGGCCTGTGCAGCAGCAGACGTGGACACACTCAGCAGAAAACTGTTTTGTTTCAGAAATGACTGGGGAGCACTCATCATCGTGGATGATCGCTTTGTCCAAAACACCACAAAGTATTGCCACAGTACGTACGTCTTCTGTTGTCATTAGAGTGTTCAGTTCTACAGGCAGTGTAGAAAAGTATTGCCACAGTACGTATGTCTGCTGTTGTTGGATGGAGGCAGTGTTGTAGTCAAGTATTGCCACAGTGCGTATGTCTGCTGTTGTTGGATGTGTTGTAGTCAAGTATTGCCACAGTACGTATGTCTCCTGTTGTTGGATGGAGGCAGTGTTGTAGTCAAGTATTGCCACAGTACGTATGTCTGCTGTTGTTGGATGGAGGCAGTGTTGTAGTCAAGTATTGCCACAGTACGTATGTCTGCTGCTGTTGGATGGAGGCAGTGTTGTAGTCAAGTATTGCCACAGTACGTATGTCTGCTGTTGTTGGATGGAGGCAGTGTTGTAGTCAAGTATTGCCACAGTACGTATGTCTGCTGTTGTTGGATGGAGGCAGTGTTGTAGTCAAGTATTGCCACAGTACGTATGTCTGCTGTTGTTGGATGGATTGATTAGAGGCAGTGTTGTAGTCAAGTAAGGGGACGGGATAGCTCAGTGGTCGGAGCACTCGCTTTCCCCCAGCCAAGTTAAGCAGCGTCGAGCGTGGTCACCAGTTGGATGGGTGACCGTTTGCGCGCCTTGGCTTCAGTACAGTTCCCCCAGTTCACCCAGCTGTAAATGGGTACCTGCCCTCTTTAGGGTCAGGGAAGGTAAAGCAGCGAGGGAGAGGAGATGGGCGCCGCCCTCAATATGCTGGCCCTAGAGAAGTGAGGTCTCTGACGCCTCGCTCCCCTACGACCTTATAGGTTATGGGACTCCTTTACCTTTACCTTTTTTTTTGTAGTCAAGTATTGCCACAGTACGTATGTCTGCTGTTGTTGGATGGATTGATTAGAGGCAGTGTTGTAGTCAAGTATTGCCACAGTACGTATGTCTGCTGTTGTTGGATGGAGGCAGTGTTGTAGTCAAGTATTGCCACAGTACGTATGTCTGCTGTTGTTGGATGGAGGCAGTGTTGTAGTCAAGTATTGCCACAGTGCGTATGTCTGCTGTTGTTGGATGGAGGCAGTGTTGTAGTCAAGTATTGCCACAGTACGTATGTCTGCTGTTGTTGGATGTGTTGTAGTCAAGTATTGCCACAGTGCGTATGTCTGCTGTTGTTGGATGGAGGCAGTGTTGTAGTCAAGTATTGCCACAGTACGTATGTCTGCTGTTGTTGGATGGAGGCAGTGTTGTAGTCAAGTATTGCCATAGTGCGTATGTCTCCTGTTGTTGGATGGAGGCAGTGGTGTAGTCAAGTATTGCCACAGTACGTATGTCTACAAATACCCGTGTGGTGTCTGCCACAAAGGTGTAGGGAACAATTCGATCAAATGCTCCAACTGTCAATATTGGTGTCACAAAAGATGCTCAAAGTTCAAAAGTCTGAAGAAGGAGGACGGAGTATTTGTCTGCCCCAGTTGTATGAATAAGAAGGGTGAAGACAATACCAATGCAGGAAAGGAGGAGCTAGAATTTGAACAAGGGAAGAAAGAAGTGGTAGACGAATTCTGCTACCTGGGAGAGATGATGAGCTGTGAAGCAAAATCTGAGTTAGCTGTCAGAACCAGGATTGCGAGTGCTTGGAAGAAATGGAAAGAATTGGCAAGTCTGCTCGGAAATCAGAAAATCCCACTGGAGAGGCGCTGTCTGATATACAAGGCCTGCATTAGACCTGTTCTCCTGTATGGTTCGGAGACGTGGGTTTTCACAAAAACTGTCGAACGTTTGTTGAAGAGCTGTGAAAACCGAATGCTATGCTACATGACAAAGATCAAATGGGAAGACAGGATCACGAATGAAGAACTATGGAGAATGTGCTAAGTTGATGATCTGAAGTCTGTAGCTAGTAGCAATCATGAAAAGAGCAATGAACTTAATAGTGGATGGAAAGAGACCAAAGGGAAGACCTAGCAAAACCTGGGCTACCTGTATTGCAGATGATCTTAGAGAAAGGGACATAAATAAGGAGGAAGCTCAAAACAGAGAGAGATGGAGAAGGCTCATCAATGTCAAACCTCCCCTGGGAGAAACATGACAAAAAATGAAGAAGAAGAAGTGGTGTGGTGTGGTATGCCGTGATGCGGCGCGGTGTGGTGCAGTGTGGTGTGGTGCGGTGTGGTGTGGTGCGGTGTGGTGTGGTGCGGTGCGGTGTGGTGTGGTGTGGTGTGGTGCGGTGTGGTGCAGCGTGGTGTGGCGTGGTGCAGCGTGGTGTGGTGTGGTGCGGTGTGGTGTGGTGTGGTGCAGCGTGGTGTGGTGTGGTGTGGCGTGGTGTGGTGCGGTGTGGCGTGATGTGATGTGATGTGGCGTGATGTGGTGTGGTGTGGTGTGATGTGGCGTGGTGTGGTGTGGCAGGGCTGTCCAAGTGGGTGAGGAACAAGCTGAGGGTTCATGCTGACTGTGGCGCCATGCTGTCCTCCCTCTCCACCTTTGTCCACAACAGACAGCTGCAGAACAGGTAGCCTGCTTACATACAGCAGCACTCCTCCACTCCCTCTCCCTCTGTCTGTCTGTGTCACTGTGAGGATGTGTGTGTGTGCATGGGTTTTTGTGTCTTTGTGTGTGTGTTAATATTTATTACTGTGTATGCATGTGTGTGACTGTGTGCATATGTTCATGTGTGTGTGTATGCATGAGGATGTGTGTGCGTGTGTGTGTATGCATGAGGATATAAGTGTGTGTGTGTGCGCGTGTGTGTATGCATGTAACGTTGTTCTAGGGCAGGATGGGTTACTGGCATAGGGTTGTTGTGCCTGGCAGTTTGGTTGGCAGGGTCTGTGTTTAGCCGTTGCACTGTTCCTTCTTTTCAAGTTGATCATGTCCTTGGTGGTCATAGCTAGTCTCCTCTCTTCAGCGTCCTCTATGTTTCTGGGCCACATGTCTGTTAGTCTGTAAACATTCTCACGTTCTTTCATACCTCTATACTTATGTTTATTTCATTTACAAAAATTCCCTTTCACATCATTTCTTCTTTTTTTTTCGCCCTCTAAATTACATGGCAGTCTTAGGGCACCATTGTTTTCCTTTCCTTTATTTTTGTTATCCTTAGGACATTGACATGTTATGTTTCATGGGCTGAGAAAAGTGGAGGCCTGCCTGCCACTGCTGCTGGGTCACCATTTGATGGTGTTCAGTGGTGCCTGTTTTGAGCTAGCGTGTGCAGGACACCACCTTTCTAAGCCCCCTGCTGATGACAGTGATGGCTTAGTCATGGAGCCAGGCTGGGTGAGACACACACCCAGGGTGGTGATCACCACCACCACCACCACTACTACAACAATGTCCCGCAACCACCTCCGGTGAGCCTCCAGCCCCGGAAGGCAACACAAGCGCGCGCACGCCTTACTGAAACACACGTGTGTACACATACGTATACTTTATGTATAGTGTTGCATGTATACACACAGAGTAATGGACTAAAATTGGTGTACATACACACATAACTCCTCAGCGGTATCAAAATAGGCCCTGGGTTTGTTCTGTTTTTGTGTTATTGTTGCTTTATGTTGTTGGCCATGTTATTGTTGCTTTATGTTGTTGGCCATGTTATTGTTGCTTTATGTTGTTGGCCATGTTATTGTTGCTTTATGTTGTTGGCCATACCTGAAGAGCGTCGTTACCTGTCCTTTCAGCCTCCAGAGCTCTCCGGTGTCCTCCAGCCGGCAGTCTCCAGCCTCCTCCTCTCACCTCACTCCCTACCCTGCCCTCTCCACCCCTCCCCCTCCCCCCTTTTTCCCACCCCCACCCTCACAACATCCCCGCTCCACAGTCGCTGGTGCATATCGCCATGACAAAGGTCACGTGACATCACTGCCAACAGGGGCGTGTGATTTTGACCTTCCTGTCTCTGCGACCGTGACCTCGCCCACACGGTCATCGCCCCTGCCACCTCTACCCCGTCTCCCCCCCGTCCTGTCAGAAAGCCGCGGTCCTCTGCATGACGTCAGCAACGCCACCACCCCCACCACCCATCTGAACATGGCCCACCCACTCCCCACCCACCCTGCAGGACCCCGGCACGTGACAGCACGGACCATCACTGACACCACACAGCGCAGTGACGTCACAGCACTGACCATGGCAGACACTGCGCAGCGCAGTGACGTCACAACGCCAGTTCCTGTCACCCGCGTCCTGCAAACTGTCAAAGAGGCCAGCGACGTGGCAGCGCCACCTGTCGACACCACGCCGCTGCGCTCCAAGACGAGCGGCGAAGAAGACAGCAGCCAGGGGCCAGCAACTCTGGCGGTGAAGCCGGACGTCACACAGCCACAGCGGGGTTATCCGCCCTCTGGCTGTCGGGCAGCCAGTGCCAGCATCCTCCTGCTTCTGCAGCAGCAGCAGCAGCGGTCAGGGCAGGGCGGGCAGACAGCGGGCGTGGCCACACTGACCACCGCAGGAGACAGCGGCCTGCACTCGGCCAGACAGGTGGCCCTGGATGTGGCCGCCTCCTCCAGCCACCGCCGCCGCCACCTGCTTCAACGGCAGCGACGAGCCAGGTGCGGGGCAGGTGTGCAGGAGGCCAGGGGTGTGGACAGGGGCCCAGGTGGGGGTGTGGCTGACCACAACAGCACTTCAGGTGGCGAGGATTCAGGGATCGCCACTCTGCTGACCCCCACGCCACCAACACACGTCCCTGCTGCTGCTGCTGCTGGGCAGGGTCAGGGGGGGTCAAGAACCCTGCCTGCAGGTGAGCGGCCTTCACCTCTGACCTTGCATGCTTATTTGTGGGTTTGGGACTTTTTTTTCTTTAGTGGGGAAGGTATGTAGTAACTTGTCCTGTGCTTGGGTACTTACCCTCCTGTGCAGAAGTAGCTTTTATTAAAGTAGTGAACACAATTTAAAATAAGGAATGATCACAGAGAGTAATAAAATTCAACCTGAAAAATTCCACACACATATGCACTCATAAATGCACGACATACATACATATGAAAAAAAGCAAATGTATTGCTTATTCATTGTACCATCTGGAAATTTAAAAAATGTGACTTGACTTGCACACTCTTTATTCCTTCAGCTTTGTTGTTGCTATGTCCTTGTTGAGCAGCAGATTTGAGGTGGGAGTACAACTGATTGTACTCCAGAGTTTTGGATTTAGGTAGCCTACTCTGTATAGCTTTTGAGAGGGAAGGGGTAAAAATATCTTGCCAGATTATGCCTACCATCATTCACGATTTCTTTCGCTTTATCTCTCACACAGCATTCACACAAATCGTTCAGTTTTATTTTCATAAGCCCACAATTTTACTAGTGTGTTACGATTTGTTCAATACATGTTTGTTTTTAACATGCAGGCTTTTATACCAGCATATTAACACTTTCTACCCGGGTGCGGATGAAGTCATACCACACAGTTATCTCCTGTGGAAGGGGTACGGATATATCTGTACCGCAGCAGTTACATTAACTTTCCCATTCGGCTCTGTTCTCATTTAGTCGTTTTAGCTTGCTGGCTTGAGACTCCACATTGACAGTACATTTTGCACAGCTTATTTGCATATGAATTGAGAGTTTTGTTGTTGTTGTGTGTCTGATATGCTTGTGGTATGGCTTTAGTACGTCAGACTTTCACTGCTGAAGAAGCAACAGAACTTGTTACTGAATTATGACATTGCCGATACAGACGGTGTTTCCCGTGGTGATCATGGGAACTTTGAGCCTCACAATACTAACTCTGTGCCACTTTAGGAGAAGGGTCAACCAGCTGCAAGGGGTGAGGGGGAAGGGGTGTGGTGTCCGGGTGTTGCATTGTGATCACACCATTGGACACGCACACAGACACACACACAGAACATGGTGACTGCTGACATTCACAGAAAAGAAGCTGACACATGTTAGTGTTTGTGATGTCAGTGTTGTCTGATCTTGAAAGAAAAATGCAATCAACCTTTTGTAGATTCTTTTGCATTTCTTTTTTTTCTTCTTATATTTCCCTACATCTTTGTGTGTGTTTGGTTTTGAGGGGGGGGGGGGATGAGCGTGGGTTCATGTTCTCTTCTCCGTCTGGTTGAGTGAAGAAATGTGCAGATGTGTAGAACAGCTGGGAGGAAAGTCAGAAAGTGTGGCAGTGTGTGTGTGACACACACCCTGCAAATGCAGCACAGCTCAGTCAGGGGTCCAGCACCAGTCCTCCCTTTTACCAGGTCAACTTAGCTAGTGGGTCCAGTTCCTGCTGTCATGAGCACCAGCTGGGATGAGATGGACAGCTGCTGAGTCCAGCTGAATGTGTGGGGAAACTGACAGCTATGTGTGACAGCATTATGTGTGACAGCACTCTGTGTGACATTATGTGTGACAACACTGTGACAGCATTATCATGTGTGACAGCATTTATGACAGCATGCATGACAGCATTATGTGTGACAGCATTATGTGTGACATTATGTGACAGCGTTATGTATGACAGTATTGTACGTGATGAATCATGTGACAGCAGTATACTCTTTACTCCCTCTCTTCTTTACCTTCTCTCTTGCTGGTGTTGCAGCCTCAGTGACCTCAGGGCCCAACCTTGACCTTGTTCCTGTGAGTGACCCTTGCCAGCAGCAGCAGCAGCAGCTCAACTCTGTCACAGCAGTCGGTGAGTCACAGGACTTGATCTCCGCCTCATCACCATCCTTGTTTGGTGACTCACCCCACAGGGCCCCCTCTCCTGCAGGCAGACCAGCCTTCACTGGCAGATTTCCATCATCACCACCATCACCATGGCACGGTGAAGGCTCCACGACGTCTGTGGCTGTGTCAGACCAGCAGAGGATGGAGGACTCAGCCGCCAGCCGTCATCTCCAGACCACAGGATCCACACCAGTGTCTTCTGGGACGCCGACCTTGGCTGCTGCTGGAGGGAATCCCGTGACCTCTGTGACTGCAGGGAGGAGGAGCGCCGGCAGGGCGATGACCTCACCCTCTGTGACCAGCCCAGTGCTCAGTGACGCACGTCTGCCCAACGCCTCTCCAGTTCCGGCGGAACAGTGCAACAAACGGCAGAAGAAGAATGTCTCTGGCACGGGGGTCACCACGAAGAAGCCACTGTTCCGCCGTGCCTCCAGGACACTGACTGACGTGGGCACCTCCCAACCACCGGGGACATGGGGTGACGGCCAGACCTGTGAGGAGAGGGGCTCAGCCAGGGGCAGTGTGCGGTCTGCTGTGGAGGAAGCAGGCAGAGACTGCTCGCTGGTCCCTGGGACGGGGGAGAGAGGCGACGCTGCTGAAGCATCAGAGGAGGAGGAGGAGGAGCAAGTGGTGCGACGAGTGCGACGGGTCAAACGACGGTCCCTCAGTCTGAACACTGGCAGCAAGAAACACAGAATGTCTAAAGAGTGACAAGATGTGACATTGTGTTGAAACGTACGACTAGTGGGCCAACGATGGCTGATGGCGTGGGTGACACACGTGTGTACCCAGCATGCACCCTGTCATCTGGAGAGGAATGGGCTTTGTCAGGTTCAGTTTAACTCCAGACACTCTGGAAAATGCTGTGCTGTGCAGTTCCCCAGTGACTGCATGGAGGTGAAGGAGAAGTCGGTCGTAATATGGCACAATGACCATCCCTGCCATTATGACAATGACCATTGTGGCACAATGACCATCCCTGCCATTATGACAATGACCATTGTGGCACAATGACCATCCCTGCCATTATTACAATGACCATTGTGACACAATGATCATCCCTGCCATTATGACAATGACCACTGTGGCACAGTGATCATCGTAGCGGTGATGACACAGCAGTGACCTTGATGTGACAAGATTAGTGTGATAATTGGGATGTAATGACAACACTTCACGCCATCACTGTGATGTCTTGGTAGTATGAAGAGCTGCCAGTATCAAACTGTTGCTGAACACATTTTAAACCAACAAAAAATGTCGTTTTCAGTTCCCCAGCTTGGGGATCAGCCAGAATGATGTAGGGTTCATTCATCCCACCTAGACATGACTGCTGTCAGTAGCCTACAGATCGGAGGAGAAGTTTGCATGTATGACTTTCCAAGTACCTCGCCATATAGGCAGCCATACTCCAACTTCAGATTGTTTTACCATTCCATAATTTCATATTGTGAAATGTATTTGTTGCATGTTTACATGTTGATTATCAGCATATTGCATATGTATGTGTTGATTATCAGTGCATTGTACATGTATGTGTTATCAGTGCACTGTACATGTGTTATCAGTGCATTGTACATGTATGTATTATCAGTGCATTGTACATGTATGTGTTATCAGTGCACTGTACATGTATGTTATTAGTGCACTGTACATGTGTTATCAGTGCACTGTACATGTATGTTATCAGTGCATTGTACATGTATGTATTACCGGTGCATTGTGCATGTATGTTATCAGTGCACTGTACATGTATGTGTTATCAGTGCATTGTACATGTATGTGTTATCAGTGCATTGTACATGTATGTGTTATCAGTGCATTGTACATGTATGCATTATCAGTGCATTGTACATGTATGTATTGATTATCAGTGCATTGTACGTGTATGTGTTATCAGTGCACTGTACATGTATGTGTTATCAGTGCACTGTACATGTATGTGTTATCAGTGCACTGTACATCTATGTGTTATCAGTGCATTGTACATGTATGCGTTATCAGTGCATTGTACATGTATGCGTTATCAGTGCATTGTACATGTATGTATTGATTATCAGTGCATTGTACATGTATGTGTTATCAGTGCATTGTGTACATGTATGTGTTATCAGTGCATTGTACATGTATGTTATCAGTGCATTGTACATGTATGTGTTATCAGTGCATTGTACATGTATGTGTTATCAGTGCATTGTACATGTATGTGTTATCAGTGCATTGTACATGTATGTTATGTGTCCAGATTCAAACAAACCACTGTTGGCCATCGCTCTTTCTCTGTTTCTGGTCCATCCACCTGGAATGACCTCCCTCTTTCACTTCTCCAAAAGCCTTCATTTGATATATTCAAATCCAGCCTCAAAACACACTTATTTCCTACCTGAGACTTTCCCCTCATATCTGTCCCTAATTTTCAACAGCATCCTTCACTTCCTAAGAGTGTTTGTGAGTGTGTGTGTGCGTGCGTGTGTACGTGCGTGCGCATGGATTTGAAATATGTTGTTCATCATGTTTAAGGAGAGTTACATGCGTGTAAATGATTTGAGTGCAAGCGCTTAGATTTGTTTGTTTTTACAAGATTCAGCGCTATATAAATTCCATATACTATTATTATGTATGTATTACCGGTGCATTGTACATGTATGTATTATCAGTGCATTGTACATGTATGTGTTATCAGTGCATTGTACATGTATGTTATCAGTGCATTGTACATGTGTTATCAGTGCATTGTACATGTATGCGTTATCAGTGCATTGTACATGTATGCGTTATCAGTGCATTGTACATGTATGTGTTATCAGTGCACTGTACATGTATGTGTTATCAGTGCACTGTACATGTATGTGTTATCAGTGCATTGTACATGTATGTGTTATCAGTGCATTGTACATGTATGTGTTATCAGTGCACTGTACATGTATGTGTTATCAGTGCATTGTACATGTATGTATTATCAGTGCATTGTACATGTATGCGTTATCAGTGCATTGTACATGTATGCGTTATCAGTGCATTGTACATGTATGCGTTATCAGTGCATTGTACATGTATGTGTTATCAGTGCACTGTACATGTATGTGTTATCAGTGCACTGTACATGTATGTATCTTTCCATTGCTACTGTCGCGTCATGACTGAGGAGAGTTGTGACCTTGACCAGCACGATAGCGATGGACAGGACTGTGTTCACGAAAACTGCAGGGATGACTGTCTGTTGATGACTGCCGGCAACAGCAGAGAGGGGAGCAGTGCGACCGGCTTCTGAGGCACTGCGTGCCGACAACTTCTGTTCCACTGGCTTCTGTCTGGATCCAATGCACCGTTTCATATATATATATACAGAGTTTATCATGTAATAGTTTTCTCTATATGATATGCAGATGAATTGTTCTCTGACCAATAAATGATTTTATTCTGTGTTAACATGGTGAATACCATTCTGCTTAAAGTTGTATGCTCCTTATTTGAATATGTGTGTGTGTGTGAGAGAGAGAGAGACTTGTACAGTTTTTTGGAGGGGTTTTTTTTAAACAAAAAGTTGTCCTAATATATATATATATATATATGAAAAATAAAGCATTTACTGATAAAAATATGAAACTGACAACCCCAGGGGGCAGCAATTAGGAGGGAGAAACATTGCAGACAATTTCAGAGATCTATGTACATCTGCAAAGCAGATTATCTCCCTTCACTTGTGTTATGGTCACAAGATAGCCTAGCAAGTTGAAAGTGAAACTCTGTAACCAGAGTATATAGAAATCAAATTTTGACACTGTCAGTCAGAATATTACAGTAGAAAATGAGGTGATGGTATTTACTGGAGAGACCTTCAACTCCAGCTTAGAGATTAGCGAGACTTGCAGTTTGTGAAGAAACTTGTTCAGGCAAACATGTAATAGATCTCTTTGTAAGAGCAAGTGGAGAAACATGGTGGTGAAAACAATTTGTTCATTAACTACAAATGGGAACATACTAAAATCTTGACTTCGTCATAACTACAAATGGGAACATACTGAAATCTTGACTTCGTCATAACTACAAATGGGAACATACTGAAATCTTGACTTTGTCATAAGTTACTGAAATCTTGACTTTGTCATCACTACAAATGGGTACATACTGCAATCTTGACTTTGTCAAAGAAATAGTTTGACATGATGAAGTGTACTGAAACGAAAATGATGACGTCATTGCAACAAAGCGGCAGCTCGCGTAATGAAGTGTTGGCATTCTTCCCCAGGAATTTAGTCAGAGAGGGGGAGAGCCAAAACCAACCAACCAACGGTTTCAGATTTGACCCTTACCACCACCTCCCCCTCTCTCAAAATCTTCCTTATGCAAATTAGTAATGATAAATTCCCATTAACCCCCCTACTTGCATCTTGATTCTAAAATGTTCTTCCTTATTTTTTGCTTGGACACATGTCATTTATGTAGTGATTAGCAACAGAAGATGAAGTATAGTTTATTTTTTAAAATTTTGTCCTGCCTTTAATGACAAGGAAAAAGTATGTCCTGGCAAAATATACTAGTTTACTCCTTGGATGCAGTAATGCTAATACCATTAGCAATTTAGCTTTATAAATGCTTCTGCAAAACCTTTAGATAAAGACAGGTTATGATTTTAAAGGGTTTTCTTTACTGGTAGTTGTTAGGTGGATCGGTGGTCTAGAGGTTACACGCCTGCCTAGAAAGCAAAAAGTCCAGGTCAGAAGTGTGCAGTGGTTTGATCCCCATTTGGGCCAGAAACTTTTCCCCCATCCATTAGACCATGAGTGGTGGTCTGGGTGCTAGTCTTTCAGATGAGATGATAAACTGAGGTCCAATGTGTTACACATAACTATTTAGTGCACGTAAAAGAACCCACGGCAACAGACTTGTCCCTGGCCAAATTCTGTAGAAAAAAAGCCACTCTGAAAGGGAAACGAGCGCAGTTGCAGAAATGAAAAAAAAAAAAGGGTGGCTGCCGTGACTTAAAGTGGTATAAATAAATGAATAGTTTCCCACTGAGCATTTGTCTACACTAGTTTGTCACAGGTGTGCTTTGCCATGTGTTCTTATCACTGAAGTGATCAGCAACAGAGGTGAAAGCACTAGTTTGTCACAGATGTGCTTTGCCATGTATTCTTATCACTGAAGTGATCAGCTACCCTGTTCATGTATGGTCCAACAGCTTTAAAAAAATCTTGTTATAGATTTCCAGACCTGTGCACCCTGTGTCTTTGTCTGCATTTGCTGCAAATAAAGTTGGAAAATAGGGAAATACAGTTTCAAACCTCTAAATCTGATTTTGGTCAACAGAAAAATGAAAACGATGTCTGCTATTGCTCAGACGTCCAGTCACCTCACTTCCATCACCAGCTATTCCACAGAGACCAGTCAGTCTTCCCGTACGCTGAGTCAAGGCACATGCACCGTAACCTTGGACAGCACCACTTCTCTGACCATGTGGTGGAACACAGGGAGGTTTTTCCCGAAAAACTGACATGCTTACTAGCGAAGAAAAACTTGGAACAAATGCAAAATGATATTAACAGGCCAGGATGGGGTTAGGTGAGGTATGCTTGTGGATACAAAAGATACACCAACAAACAGCAGAAGTGGCCTTTTGTTTTTTGCAGAGTAAGACGTACAACATGAGCTATGTTTCTTGCATTGGTGAAATTTAAAATTTCATTCACAAGTCATGTCAAAAACGGAAAACAACAATGCTTGGTTTATAAGTTGTAAAAGTGTTTGTTGACAAATCATAGAAGAGCAAACCTGTCATGTCTTTATCACATCTTTGGAAAATCAGTCGATCATCATCATCAAAATGGCAAAAGGAACTAGTTCTGGAGTGATATACAATGAACATGGCCCACACTGTGCTGCTGGACTGGACAGCAGCAACACACACACACACACACAGGCCTTGTATTCTGACCATACAATGTGTCCTGGTCAGTGCAGTGTACAGGGGCTCCCCCACTTGTGGTTTAACTGAGAAAGGTGTAGGATCTTCTTCACCAGACAGCATTTCATCAGTATTTTTTAAAAAATTTTATTTTGTTTGTTTGTTTTTATTTATTGAATTTTTTTATTAACATTTTTCTCATGGGAAAAAAGCTTATTCACGCTAGATACCATCACTACTGAGCAAATGTACACATACACTCTCTGCCTCTCTTACACACTCAGGGTCACACAATCAAACTCTCTTCCCTCAGGGTCACACAATCAAACTCTCTTCCCCTCTTCACTAGTCTCTCCCCCACCTTTCTCTCTGACAGTAATTCTCACACACTGTTCTCCCCTTTGAACTATTCTCCAACAGCCTCTCTCTTACACTCTCTCACTCTTGTCTCATCCCCCCCATCCCCCCTCCTCCCTCTCCATTGCTCTCTTCACTAGTCTTCCCCCCCCCCCCCCCCTCTCTCTCTCTTCACAGACACACACTCAATTTTTATATCTTCCCTTTCACAAGCTTAAAAAAGAAATATAAATTTTGAACAGTATTCCCAAATCAGATTGACCTGTGTAGATCTGCTAGTTGCTGAGAAAAAAACACAGCAATTTATAATATTGTGTGCTACTGAACAAGATTAAAAAAAAACAAAACCCACCACTGAACACATTTTTAACAGTTTTTTTAATTATTAAAAAGTCACTTTTTTTTTTTTGTATGTCTAAAAACTGTTGCAAACAATGCTAAGAAATACTGAACACTGCCTGCCGTGAAAATACTGACATCAGCAGTATGAGGTTGCCTGCATAGGTCTGGTTTTCTCTTAAACAAACACACACACAAATTGAGGATGCCAAATTTTCTGAAAATACTTTCATGAAAGCATAGAACAGCCAAGTAATCACAACCATACTTACAACTATCAAATACATAATGATGAACTCACCAAGAGCAAGAACAACTGCAATTGCTATTTTCACTATCCAAATACTTATTTGGGCCTGTCCTTATGCCATGTCACATTTGCTGCACCCTTCATGGGCTGTTCTACATTATGTTAATAAACTTTTTAAAAAACTACAATATTATGTACTCTACATAGGTTATTCTATGTAACTTATAATAAACCCTAAAAACTACAATGTAGCCTATATTCTATAATAAATAAACCCTATAAACTACATTTCTGTAGCCTTCATGGGATATTCTATGTAATAAACCCTATAAACTAGCTCCAATGATTGACCCACTATGTAATAAACCCTATAAACTAGCTCCAATGATTGACCCACTATGTAATAAACCCTATAAACTACAATGTAGCCTACATGGGATATTCTATAATAAATAAACCCTATAAACTACATTTCTGTAGCCTTCATGGGATATTCTATGTAATAAACCCTATAAACTAACTCCAACGATTTACCCACAAAACGGTACAAGTCCACTCCTCTGGCAGCATCTTTATTAACAGGGAAGACACACACGTCGCTCATGTGCACACTCAGTCACAGTAAGTCCTTCAGATGAGACTATAAACCAAGTGTGAACGCACGCAGAACATCTTGCGCACATGTTAAATCCTGTTCCACTTTTTGTTAGAGTAGGGCATTGTGTGCCAGTGGGAACAGATGACAAAATTGACAATACTGCATACACACGGGGACTGGATGTAAAAAAAAAAAGCACATAAGTGCCTATTCCATTATCCTAGATATAAAAAAATAAAATTAGAAAAAAGAATAACAGCATCCCTCCTACTCTAGCAGTCACACACACACATGCACACACACATTTATCCACCCACTCATATGTCGCACAAGGAGACAAGCGAGTTGCGCACCAGTGGATTCAGTGGCCGCCCTTTATGTGCAGGAGTCTAATATTCTGCATCGTCAATCTCTTCATCTGGCGCACACTGAAACAACAACAACAAGCTTTGGTTGGTCACTGATAATCTCTCTCTCTCTCTCTCTCACTCATCCCAACCAAAAGCTGTACAATACAATTCTTTGCTTTGGGAGCCGTTTTTCAGTGGGAAAAATACTCTTTTGTAGACAAAATTCCATTGGGATGGAGAGGTGCATGTTTCTGCATCTCTATTTTCCCCACGTTTCTTCTATTACTTTAACCTGTCTGTCCAGCTGTGTAGATGGCAGCTAGGTTTTTAACATGAACAGAGGACTACGTGCCATCATACACAGCACTCTGCTTCATGCACAGAGGACCTTATGGTGGGTGGTGTGGGTGTGTTCGCACACACACGTGTGTACGTGTCGCGTATGTGCGTGCGTAAATAATGTTTTTATGTCTTCTAGTCAATTTTTTTAATTTTAACATTGTGTTCACAATTGATGTGTGTGTGTGCGCGTGTGTATGTATGTATGTGTGTGTGTGTGCGCATGCGTGCGTTTGTGTGTGTGTGTGACATTTTTATTTGAAGTCATTTTGGAATGTTTTAACCAATATGAAATACAGCTTTTTTGTCTTTGAGATTTTTGATGTGTATCAATCTGCCTGTCAGTATTGTAATTGCCCTTCATGGGATGATTAAAGTGTTTTTGACTTGACTTGACTTGACCTTAGTGACAAATACACACAGGCAGGGAAAACACACAGCACCCTGCTTCATGCATCCCAGTGTACAAATAGCATCCCATTCTATTCCATTTTGTTTACAGCCCTACTGACCACCAAAGCCAGAATCATCAGGGCTGGCTGTCACCTCGTTCAGTTTCAGTGGCTCCACTAACTGTCAATTCACATTCAAAACCAACACCTCCTAATACCTTCAAATATCCAACACCGTCCATCTGGAAAAAAAAATGAAATGACTCAATACCTAAATCACTTCATTCCTTAACCCTCTTGTTGGATTCTACAGAGCTAAACTGCCTGTAGATTTTGAATTCTTTGAAGGTTTCTACCCCCAACTGACTTACTTTACTCCTAAGACAATTGTGTGTGTGTGTGCATGACAAGCTATCAAGCTGAAATTTTGCACAAGCTAGATATGTCTTTGTACTTGCATTTAGATGCAAGTTTATGTGTCTGGTCACCAGATGTCTTGTCATTGCCACCTTATTTGTCACCAATCACAGGTAAAAGTATGATATTACTATATATGATAAAACAGCAAAACTTGCATGGATATAACAACAGTTCATGCATGTTAGTATTGAAAAAGGAACACTGATGCCTAGCTGACGTGTTTATCAACGGTTATGTGCAATCGTACTTCAAGAATGTGTCACACAATGTCCCCATAACACCTGTTGTTTTATATGTCTTGAGAAGACAAAGTTTTAATTGTTTTTTCTTTTAAAAACAAGTCATATTCAATCAATATCTGACTGTTATACTGCAGTTCATATCACTATGTGTTAACTACATTTGTTAAGTGCACAAAAAAGTATTACTGCACATGACTGTCACGTCACCAGAGTCGCCACACAGGTGTGACAAATATGAAACAACACAGAAACTTCTGTAATCCTACAAAATGTTTATCTTGGTAGTCTCTAAAAGTAGTCGTGGTGACAGCACAGGGTCACATCACATCACAGAAAGTACAAATTGTGGATGTGTGGGGGTGTACCCATTGCTGTCACCTGTCGAACCTTGGCAGACTGGAGACCTATTTTCTTTTCCTTCTTGCTATTTTCATTATCGGCATGTCTGTTCGTTTCTGCCATTGCAGTTTCAAAGGAAAACGGTGGTCACAATCAGAGAATGGTGAAAGGTGTAACATTTTCAGGTGTCCGCAGACCAGCTGGGAGGTCAAATCTCTCCGCAGTGTAGCACAGATCGCCACGCTTGCAGGAATGTGGCACGTATTTTCTGGGTCACTCTTCTCCTTAACTACAGCACTTCCTTCCTTCCTCCTCTTCCTCTTTCAATATCTGACTCACTTAACATTTCTCATTCAAATTTTTCTACTTCCAACTTACGTAGCATTCAATTCATTGTCTAGTCAATCAGATAAATTGTCTGCTACCAAAGAAGATGCCTTTTTTCCCCCACCTCACTGCTACAAGAGAAAAGCATTGCTATCGTGGGCTGTGCTTTCCCTCCCTACTAGGCTCATGTTAGAGGTCTAAATTTATCACTGGCACCCTCTGACACCCTCCCTGCATCGCCCACCAAGTTTCAGACACACTGTGTGAAGACCACGAGGTCTGTGTGTGATGAAAAAGTACTGCCCATGGGGTCAGGACCACTGGTGAGCTACAGTCACAGTGATATCTGCAGGCTCCCACCATTGCTATCGGCTGCGGTCATAACGAGGTCAAGAAGGTCAAAGCTAATAATAAACCAGGCTGTGCTGAGGACACCAGCCAATCCACTTACTTTATCATCCCCAGGTTACCACAAACAAAACAAAAAGATAAACATTTTAAAGAACAAAAATATACACACAAAAATGTCACACAGGAAAATAGCAATGCAGAATGGACATCCTGTGCCCATCCCAGTGTCCATCACTACCTGGCTGCCAGAACAAAAGAACACAGACAAAATGCCATATAATTAACCCTAGTAGCGCGGTTCCCGGAATATTCCGGTAAAGGCGGGTCTAAGCTGTGTGGCGGATCCCGGAATATTCCGGGATGACATGGGTGATCATAGTTGAAAGCTTACTTTCGCTTTCAAAGGTCAGCCAATGAATGTTAAGGCCGTTGTAGGCCCGCAGAAAGGGGTGAAGGTCGTTTGACACACACAAGCAACGAAGAATCTGATTGGTTAAGAGTGTATTTTTTTTTTTTTTCGGACCAGCCGAGATCGTCTTCAACAAAAATGGCGGCCAGTGTTTGCACTAGAATTTCTTCAAGCGTTTTTTCGAGCTTTTTTACAATATTGACAGCGAGGAGGAGTTTTAGAGGCTGGATTTGGTTGAAATAAACAATGAGAGAGACGATGAGGTAAGGATTGTGGAATATTTTTGAAAAACTTGGTAAAAATCGATCGCGATCGGACTGAATCGAGCGGTGCTAGTTTTGCTGGATGGACTTCTTCGCTACTCGGCGATTTCGACGTCACAGATTGTTTTACTTTATTTTGACGCAACGAGGCTTCGAAATAACTGTTGTTGAGTCAAATCGCTATGCTGCTGAATACTTTGCATCACATGAAAATCAAGCGATCTTTGTATTTTCGTCATAGAAAGCCACACTTCGCACATTCCACCATGAAGGTCACGATGGCGTCGATCCTTTCGCTGAACTTTTCTGAGTATTTGGTGACCGATAAAGCGATACAAACTCCTTATTTTTTGAAAACTAATGTCAAGAAATAGTGTTTACCTAATCATGACATTTATGCACCGCAAGAACTTTGCTTATCGTGTTAAAATCGATCCGGGGCCCTGACGATGGAACAGTGATCAGTAGTGCGCACACGATTTTTTTTGTTTTTTGATTTTTTTTTGCATAATCATAATCACTACACACTATTATAAAATTACACTCATTTAAAAGCATATTATCTGTTCTTTCCAGTGATATATAGCTTAACACATTTAATTCAGTTTTATATATCAATATCAAGGGTTGTTTGAGCCCACCCTGCTCCAAAACAATGCTAGCCAATGTTAATTCAGCCAATAGAAGTGAGGCTTGTTGCTGCATATTCAGCGCTACTAGGGTTAAACAGAATTTTTTTTTTTATGAGAGATTCGCTTGAAAGAAAAAAAGGCAGGAGAATAGACTGGGAAAGCAGAAAATAAGCAAGAGAGATGATAGAAAGGTAAGGAGAAAGACAAAAAAAAAAAGAGATGGAAATTTCTAGCACAGAATTTCCAGAAGGTGGGGATGCATTGATATGAAAGAGCCCCAGCATCCCCATGGGCAGTACACACACACAGGCAGGGGAACATGGGCAGCACTGCTCTTGCAGCAATGTGTTCTCCCTCGGCAATGCTTCATGTGGAGAAATCTGCGGCGACTGAAAGCGGTGTACAATGCACTGCACGTGTGATCTGCCCACCATCGGTATGGATCACGCAAACAGCTTTTGTTTTGAGTTTGTGCGATACGTGGATCGGTGGTCTAGAGGTAACGTGCCTGTCTAGAAAAGCAAAAGTCCGGGTCGGAAATGTGCGGTGGTTCGTACGCCGTTTGGGCCCGAAACTTTTCCCCCATCCATTAGACCATGAGTGGTGGTCTGGGTGCTAGTCTTTCGGATGAGACGATAAACCGAGGTCCCGTGTGTTACACATAATTATTCAGCGCACGTAAAAGAACCCACGGCAACAAGAGAGTTGTCCCTGGCAAAATTCTTAGAAAAAAGCCACTCTGATAGGGAAACAAATACAGTTGCAGACGGAAAAAAAAAAGAAAAAAAAAAAGGGTGGCGCTGCTCTTGTGGCGACGCGCTCTCCCCGGGGAGAGCAGCCCGAATTTCACGCAGAGAAATCTCGTGACTTGAAGTGGTATAAATAAATAAATACATATAAATAAATACGAGCGTTCTCATTGTCATTGTTGTCACTGTAGTCACCAGGTACTCACAAAGAACTCGACGAAGCAGACCTGGCCGTCGTCATTGCGGATCATGTACTGCAGGGACAGGAAGCCTCTGGCGTCAGTTCTGATGGAGATGCGCGTGGACAGAGCCAGCGCTTTGGAGGACGGCCGCAGCAGCTGCATCTTGTACCTGCACAGGAGAGAGACCACGAGATGGTCCACAAAAAGAGCACCGCTGAATAACATCTCCCTCCAACATAACACACGCTCTCTCTCACAGGATACTCACACACACACAGTGTGTTCACTGTATCAGCCAAAGCATCATCATCACATTGAAGGTATAATAACAACCATGCGTGCACACCGCTGGTGGAAGGACAGGGAATTGGGGGTGGGGGGGGGGGGGGGAGTAGACACCACCCTCATTCTGCTGGTCCTTCACACACTGAGGTATTCCACCTCACTCCTCAACCAACTCCACAGGTATGGCCAATCAATTCTTCAGGTATGGCCAATCAACTCTTCAGGTAGGCCAATCAACTCTTCAGGTCAACTCTTCAGGTATGGCCGATCAACTCTTCAGGTATGGCCGATCAACTCTTCAGGTATGGCCCATCAACTCTTCAGGTATGGCCCATCAACTCTTCAGGTATGGCCAATCAACTCTTCAGGTATGGCCCATCAACTCTTCAGGTATGGCCAGTCCCACTATGGACCTACAGTGAGGCAGGCCACGATGACATTTCTACGACGTTGCCTCTTCCTCCTCCCACTGGGGCACTACTACACTGCCGGATCTACACCAGCTGAGGTGCCTGACAGCTCCCTCCCTAACAGTCACTTTGCTTGTGGGGCAAGTCTGTCTTATTGTTGATTGTTTTTTAGCTTGTTTATCTTTTTAAAAACCGTTGACTGTTTTTTTCTTTGTTTATCTTTTTAAAAACTGTTGACAGTTTTTTTGTTTGTTTGTCTGTTTTTAAAACTCTTGATTGTGTTTTTTGTTTGTTTTTTATTAAAAACTGGAGTTGACAGACTGAGAAAAGTGACAGCAGAAATGCAGTCTGCGTTTTCACACCGACTGTTCATGGAGACACTGAGTGACTTCTTACCTGGCCTGATCACGAACTCTGTTGTGGTCACAGACACTTCACAGTTCATTACAACGCGTTACCTGCAGTAAGTAACAGAGGACTACTGTTGCGAGGCCTCCTCACCTGTTGGACTGGGTCTGTGTGCACTGAAAGGCCTCCACCATGTCAGACTCCTTGGAGAAAGATGACTGAAACACACACACACACACAGCTTACTGCAGGAGCACTGCCACCACCACACACACACACTCACACAGCTTACTACATGAGCACTGCCACCACACACACACACACACACACACACACACACACACACACACACACACACACACACACACACACACACAGCTTACTACATGAGCACTGCCACCACCACACACACACAGCTTACTACATGAGCACTGCCACCACCACATACACACACACACACACAGCTTACTACAGGAGCACTGCCACCACCACACACACACACACAGCTTACTACATGAGCACTGCCACCACCACATACACACACACACACACAGCTTACTACATGAGCACTGCCACCACCACATAAACACACACACAGACACAGCTTACTACATGAGCACTGCCACCACCACATAAACACACACACACAGCTTACTACATGAGCACTGCCACCACCACATAAACACACACACACAGCTTACTACAGGAGCACTGCCACCACCACACACACACAGACACAGCTTACTACATGAGCACTGCCACCACCACATACACACACACAGACACAGCTTACTACATGAGCACTGCCACCACCACATACACACACACAGACACAGCTTACTACATGAGCACTGCCACCACCACATAAACACACACACAGACACAGCTTACTACATGAGCACTGCCACCACCACATAAACACACACACACAGCTTACTACATGAGCACTGCCACCACCACATAAACACACACACACAGCTTACTACAGGAGCACTGCCACCACCACACACACACAGACACAGCTTACTACATGAGCACTGCCACCACCACATAAACACACACACACAGCTTACTACATGAGCACTGCCACCACCACACACACACACACAGCTTACTACATGAGCACTGCCACCACCACATACACACACACACAGGGGATGGGATAACCTAGTGGTTAGAACATTGCGCTCGCAATCTGACAACCCGGGTTCAAATCCAGTTCTAGGGGATATTTTCCCCTGGAGTTAACATCAGTGCAGACTCCACTCTCCCCAAAAGTCATTCGGATGAGACTATAAGCCGAGGCCCTGTGTGCGATCGCAAGCACAACATCTTGCACATATGTTCAATCCTGTTCCACTTTTTTAAAGAGTAGGCTCTTATGTGCCGGTGGGAACAGATGATAAAATTTACAAAACCGCATACACACGGGGACTGGATATAAAAAAGCACATGAATGCTTATTCCATTATCCTTGATATAAAAGAATGAATAAATAAATAAATAACACACACACACACAACTCACATGAGCACTGCCACCACACACACACAACTCACATGAGCACTGCCACCACATTCACACACACATATGAGCACTGCCACCACATTCACACACAACTCACACTGAGCACTGCCACCACACACACACAAACTCACACGAGCACTGCCACCACATCACACACAACTCACATGAGCACTGCCACCACACACACACAACTCACATGAGCACTCCACCACACACACAACTCACATGAGCACTGCCACCACACACACAACTCACATGAGCACTGCCACCATACACACACAACTCACATGAGCAGTGCCACCACAACAACACAACTCACATGAGCACTGCCACCACACTCACACAACTCACATGAGCAGTGCCACCACACACACACAACTCACATGAGCATGCCACCACACACACAAACTCACATGAGCACTGCCCCCACACACAACTCCATGAGCAGTGCCCACACACACACAACTCACTGAGCAGTTTCCCCCACACACACACAACTCACATGAGCACTGCCACCACACACATACAACTCACGTGAGCACTGCCGGCGTTGCCGAAGGTGGAGAACTCGAGGAAGGGAGCGTCAGGGGACATGAGGATCTGCAAAATGTCGCTGCTGCTGTCCAGTTCACTGAACACTTCCTTCAGACACTCACTCTGAAACCAGTCACCATCAACATCAGTCACCATCAACATCAGTCACCCTCAATATCAGTCATCATCAGTCACCCTCAACATCAGTCACCCTCATCATCAATCGCCCTTAGCATCAGTCACCCTCAATCTCAGTCACTCGTCACCCCATCATCGGTCACCCTCAACATCAGTCATCATCAGTCACCTCATCACCAGTTCACCCCATAATCGTCACCATCAACATCATCACATCAGTCACCATCAACATCAGCACCCTCATCATCAATCGCCCTTAACATCAGTCACCCTCAACCCCAGTCACCATCATCATCAGTCACCCTCAACATCAGTCACCATCAACACTGGTAAATCAGTGTCACCATCATCAGTCACCATCAACACTGACAAATCACTGTCAACATCATCCTCAACACTGACAAATCACAGTCAACATCATCAGTCACCCTCAACACTGACAAATCACAGTCAACATCATCAGTCACCGTCAACACTGACAAATCACAGTCAACATCATCAGTCACCCTCAACACTGACAAATCACAGTCAACATCATCAGTCACCCTCAACACTGACAAATCACAGTCAACATCATCAGTCACCCTCAACACTGACAAATCACAGTCAACATCATCAGTCACCCTCAACACTGACAAATCACAGTCAACATCATCAGTCACCCTCAACATTGACAAATCAGTCAACATCATCAGTCACTGTCAACACTGATAAATCACTGTCAACATCATCAGTCACTGTCAACACTGATAAATCACTGTCAACATCATCAGTCACTGTCATCACTGATAAATCACTGTCAACATCATCAGTCACTGTCAACACTGATAAATCACTGTCAACATCATCAGTCACTGTCAACACTGATAAATCACTGTCAACATCATCAGTCACTGTCAACACTGATAAATCACTGTCAACATCATCAGTCACTGTCATCACTGATAAATCACTGTCAACATCATCAGTCACCCTCAACACTGATAAATCACTGTCAACATCATCAGTCACTGTCAACGCTGATAAATCACTGTCAACATCATCAGTCACTGTCAACACTGATAAATCACTGTCAACATCATCAGTCACTGTCAACATCATCAGTCAACCATCAACACCATAATCAGTCACTGTCAACACTAATAAATCACTGTCAACATCATCAGTCACCATTAACACTGATAAATCACTGTCAATATCATCAGTCACAATCAATATTGATAAAGCACTTCTATTTGTTTGTTTTGACAAGATTCAGCTCTATATAAATTCCATATATCATTATTATTATTAAATCACTGTCAATATCATCAGTCACCATCAACACTGATAAGAAGTTACTGTCAGTATAATCAGTCACCATCAACATTGATAAATTACCGTCAATATCATCAGTCACCGTCAATATCATCAGTCACCATCAACACTTATAAATCACTGTCAACATCACCAGTCACCATCAACACTTATAAATCACTGTCCATATCATCAGTCACCATCAACACTTACAAATCACTGTCCATATCATCAGTCACCGTCAATATCATTAGTCACCATCAATCACTGTCAACATTGATAAATCACTGTCAGTATCATCAGTCACCATCAACACTGATAAATCACTGTCAACACTGATAAATCACTGTCAACATCATCAGTCACCATCAACACTGATAAATCACTGTCGATATCATCAGTCACCATCAACATCATCAGTCACTGTCAACATTGATAAATCACCATCAACATCATCAGTCACCATCAACATTGATAAATCACTGTCAACACTGATAAATCACTGTCAACATCATCAGTCACCCTCAACACTGACAAATCACTGTCAACATCATCCTCAACATTGATAAATCACTGTCAACATCATCAGTCACCATCAACACTGACAAATCACTGTCAACATCATCAGTCACCATCAACACTGACAAATCACTGTCAACATCATCGGTCACTCTCAACACTGACAAATCACTGTCAACATCATCCTCAACATTGATAAATCACTGTCAACATCATCAGTCACCATCAACACTGACAAATCACTGTCAACATCATCAGTCACCATCAACACTGACAAATCACTGTCAATATCATCAGTCACCATCAACATTGACAAATCACTGTCAACGTCATCAGTCACCCTCAACATTGACAAATCACTGTCAACGTCATCAGTCACCGTCAACACTGACAAATCACTGTCAACATCATCAGTCACTGTCAACACTGATAAATCACTGTCAACATCATCAGTCACCATCAACACTGACAAATCACTGTCAACATCATCAGTCACCATCAACATTGACAAATCACTGTCAACGTCATCAGTCACCCTCAACATTGACAAATCACTGTCAACGTCATCAGTCACTGTCAACACTGATAAATCACAGTCAACGTCATCAGTCACTGTCAACATTGATAAATCACTGTCAACATCATCAGTCACTGTCAACACTGATAAATCACTGTCAACATCATCAGTCACTGTCAACACTGATAAATCACTGTCAACATCATCAGTCACCGTCAACACTGATAAATCACTGTCAACATCATCAGTCACCGTCAACACTGATAAATCACTGTCAACATCATCAGTCACTGTCAACACTGATAAATCACTGTCAAAATCATCAGTCACCGTCAACACTGATAAATCACTGTCAACATCATCAGTCACTGTCAACATTGATAATTCACTGTCAACATCATCAGTCACCATCAACACTGATATACTACAATCAACATCATCAACACTGATAAATCACTGTCAACATCATCAGTCACTGTCAACATTGATAATTCACTGTCAACATCATCAGTCACCATCAACACTGATATACTACAATCAACATCATCAACACTGATAAATCACTGTCAACATCATCAGTCACCGTCAACACTGATAAATCACTGTCAACATCATCAGTCACTGTCAACACTGATAAATCACTGTCAAAATCATCAGTCACCGTCAACACTGATAAATCACTGTCAACATCATCAGTCACTGTCAACATTGATAATTCACTGTCAACATCATCAGTCACCATCAACACTGATATACTACAATCAACATCATCAACACTGATAAATCACTGTCAACACTGATAAATCACAGTCAACATCATCAGTCACCATCAACCCTGATAAATCACTGTCAACATCATCAGTCACCATCAACATTGATAAATCACTGTCAACATTATCAGTCACCATCAACACTGATAAATCACTGTCAACATCATCAGTCACCATCAACATTGATAAATCACTGTCAACATTATCAGTCACCATCAACACTGATAAATCACTGTCAACACTGATAAATCACAGTCAACATCATCAGTCACCATCAACATTGATAAATCACTGTCAACACTGATAAATCACAGTCAACATCATCAGTCACTGTCAACACCCATCACACACACACAAGTAAACACCGGTAAGTCTCTGTCAACACTCATTTGAAGTCACCATCAACACTCCCCATCACTGAATGCTGACATGATTTATCAGACCTTTGATCTTCAACACAACTGTACACATACTGAGAGGGGGAGTGGGGGGGAGGCGTAGGCATAGAATTTTTTTTTTAATGAATCAAAGATATGGGGATGGTGTAACTTGTAGAGCACACAAAACTCTCTACAACCACAGGTGTGATGACTACAGCAAGAGGAGAGAAGGGAATTGAACATGGAGGCCACTTCTGAGAAACTGGTGTATGGTGTGGGTGTGCGTGTTCGCACACACACGTACGCGCGTTTGTACATGCTGCGTATATGCGTGCGTAAAAATAAGTTTTTATGTCTTCTAGTCAATGGGTTTAAAATTGTGTTCACAATTGATGTGTGTGCGTGCGTGCGTGTGTTTGTGTGTGTGTGCGCATGCGCGTGTGTGTGTTGGTGTGTGTGTGTGTGTGTTCGTGACATTTTATTTTAAGTCATTTGAAAACCAATGAAATATAGCTTTTGTGTCTTTGATATTTTTGATGTGTATCAATCTGCCTGTCAGTATTGTAATTGCCCTTCATGGGATGATTAAAGTGTTTTTGACTTTGACTTGACTTTGACTGCCACTGATACAGCGGAACATGTATTTATAATCTGTCCACAATGACACAACATCAACGACATGTCCACCCCCTCCACCCACCTTCATGATGATTTTGTTGATGACTCCGGTGCTGCAGAAGTCAAAGTCCAGAACCTCGTCTGGCTCCAGCGTCTTCAGGCTGCAGTCAGTTAGCACCCCTTCCTCCTCCAGCACCACCACCAGGGGGCGCCCGTACCCGGCATAGCCCATCTTGAGGCTGGGGACGCTGCCACTGCCGCCGCCACCGCTGCTGCCGGCCGACCAGCCGGAGCCACTGCCGCCGAAGATGGTCAGGCATTCCTGTCTCCACACACGTGACACACACACGTGACACATACACGCGTGACACACACACACGTGACACACACACACATGACACACACACACGTGACACACACACGTGACACACACCCTCACACACAGCCATTACATTAGGGGAAGAGAGATTGATGTGTGTGTATTAGAGTGTGTGTGTGTGTGTGTTAGAGTGTTAGAACATTATAAAAAAAATAAATAAATAAAGAGTGTGTGTGTGTGTGTGTGTGTGTGTGTAATAGAACAACATTATAAAAAATAAAATAAAGAGTGCGTGTGTGTGTGTGTGTGTGTGATAGCACAACATTATAAAAAAATAAAATAAAGAGTGTGTGTGTGTAATAGAACATTAAAAAAAAAAATATATAAAGAGTGTGTGCGTGTGGGGGTACGTACAATGAGGACGGAGAGGTTGACCTTGAAGGTGACCTGGTCAGGGGTGAGGGTGAAGTGGTGGAAGATGGAGGCTTGGATGAAGGCGTTGGCCTGCACACACTTGGCGTCCTCCACCGTCACCTTCAGCCCCTGGCTGCTGACAAACACCGTCGCTGTCTGTGCCTTTCAAAAATCATTTTCAAATAACACTTAAAACCTTTTTAAATAACAATCACCTTACACAACAACCGGTTTTCAATCATCAATTATCTTGCACAACAACCCGTTTTCAATCATCAATTATCTTACACAACAGCCCATTTTCAATAATCAATTATCTCACATAACCTGTTTTCAATAATCAATTATCTCACATACCAACCTGTTTTCAATAATCAATTATCTTACATAACAACCTTTTTCCAACAACTGATTCTCTCAGTCTCACACAACACCTCATTTTCAATAGTCAATTCTCCCAAATAAAAACCCTTTTCATAAACAATCTTTACATAAAACCCGTTTTCAATCTTCATAATACCCTGTTTTCAATAATCAATCTCACATAACAATCCATTTTCCATAATCAATCATCTCACATATCAACAATGCTGAGTTGCAATATCATTACAAATGAAATATTTAACAAAGTGTTCCCTAAACACCACCACTCATTTCTGTTGCATCTAAGAATATCTAATTAATATGTTCAAAATGTGTGTTTAAAAAAAAAAGAAAAGAATGCTTTTGTTGTTGTTGTTGCCATACCCATGATGAAGAAAAATCAGATTAGAGTGATAATAAGTCTTGAATAGACAAACTTCAAAGGCATGAGAAGGAAAAGGTAAAGTAAGGTAAAGGTGTCCCATAACCTATGTGGTCGTAGGGGAGAGAGGTATCAAGAACCTCAACTTCTCAAGGGGCCAGCATATTCAGTGTGGCGCCCATCTCCTGTCCCTTGCTGCTTTACCTTCCCTGACCCTAAGGAGGCAGGTACCCATTTACTGCTGGGTGAACTGGGGGACTGTACTGAAGCCATGGCGCGCAAACAGTCACCCATCCAATTGGTAACCAAGCTTGATGCTGCCTAACCTTAGCTGGGGGAAAGCGAGTGCTCTGACCACTGAGCTATCCCGTCCCTGTGAAAAGGAAGCATGGCATAAATCCGATGAGTATGAATTTCTACACAAGATGAACATAACATAAAATTAATCTGATATAAAATCATAGCCAAAGTATAAGAAAACAGCATACAAAACATCCATCATACATTTTCTGAAATGAATGGGCAGTGAGCCACTTAGTAAACCCCTTTACCTACCCACTTACTCCCCCCCCCCCCCCCCCCCCCCCCCCCCCCCCCCCCCCCTTCTTAAAAAAAAAAGGCCCAAGTAATAGAACAACAATTACAAAGAAAAAAAAAGACACTCTGTGTGTGTGTGTGTGTGTGTGAAATACATTAGAAAAAAATAAATAAGAGTCGTGTGTGTGGAGTGTGTGTTTTGTGTAATAGAACAACATTATAAAAAAATAAAATAAAGAGAGAGAGAGAGTGTGTGTGTGTGTGTGTGTGTGTGTGTGAAATAGAACAACATTATAAAAAAAAAAATAAAGAGTTGTGTGTGTGGGTGTTGTGGTGTAATAGAACAACATTATTACAAAATAAAATAGAGTGTGTGTGTGTAATAGAACAACATTTTAAAAAATAAAATAATGAGAGAGTGTGTGTGTGTGTGTGTGTAATAGAACAACATTATAAACAAATAAAATAAAGAGTGTGTGTGTGTGTAATAGAACAACATTATAAACAAATAAAGTGTGTGTGTGTGTGTGTGTGTAATAGAACATTTAAAAAAAAATAATAATAAAATAAAGAGTGCGTGTGTGTGTGTGTGTGTGTAATAGAACATTATAAAAAATAAAAAAATTGGGAGGCACCGTGGTCGAGTGGTTTAGGCGGTCAACTCGTGATCCAGAGGTCGCGGGTTCAATCCCCGCTCAGCTCGGTGTTGTGTCCTTGGGAAAGACACTTTACTCCTATTTTCCTCACTCCACCCAGGTGTACAAGTGGGTACCAGCTCTGCTGGGGAAGTATCTGGCAACAGACTAGCGTCCTGTCACAGGGGTGGTGAAAAACCATCAGTTCGCTTAACGCTACAGAAACCGGGATAAGATCCGGCTCTATGGGCCTTCTGGCTCGAAAGAACATACTTTTAAAAAAAAAAAAATAATAAAGAGTGCGTGTGTGTGTGTGTAATAGAACAACATTATACAAAAATAAAATAGAGTGTGTGTGTGTAATAGAACAACATTATAAAAAAATAAAATAAGAGTGTGTGTGTGTGTGGGTGGGGGGGGGGGGGGGGGGGGGGTACGTACAATGAGGACGGAGAGGTTGACCTTGAAGGTGACCTGGTCAGGGGTGAGGGTGAAGTGGTGGAAGATGGAGGCTTGGATGAAGGCGTTGGCCTGCACACACTTGGCGTCCTCCACCGTCACCTTCAGCCCCTGGCTGCTGACAAACACCGTCGCTGTCTGTGCCCACACACACAAAAAATCAATAACAACAATAAGAATAAATCGTGTATGTTATAGCTGTAGATCTATCTGTAGATGAGAGCTTTGATTTGTTGCTTTACAAGATTCAACGCTATATAAATTCCATACGTTATTATTATTATTACATAGTGCCATCTTTGTCCTTGACAGCTGACAAACACCGTGGCTGTCTGCGCGCGTGCACACACTCACAATCAATAACAATAATAATAATAAATCATGTATCTTTGATCTGTAGATCTATCTGTAGATCATACGCATACATAGCACTGCCATCTTTGTCCCTGACTGCTGACAAACACCGTGGCTGTCTGTGCGCTCACACACACAAAATCAATAACAGTAATAATAATAAATCATATGTGTATATATATATCTACTATCTGTAGATCTATCTGTAGATGAGTGTACATAGTGTCATCTTTGTCCTTGACTGCTGACAAACACTATAGCTGTCCAGTGTCTTAGTCTGTGTCCTCACACACACACACACACACACACACACACACACACACACACACACACACACATGGGGGACGGGATAGCCTAGTGGTTAGAACATTGCACTCGCAATCTGACGACCTGGGTTCAATTTCCGTTCAAGGGGATATTTTCCCCTGGAGTTAACATCAGTGCAGACTCCACTCTCCCCAAAAGTCTTTCGGATGAGACTTTAAACCGAGGTCCCATGTGCGAACACATACAGAACATCTTGCGCACACGTTAAATCCTGTTCCGCTTTTTGTAAGAGTAGGCCATTGTGTGCTGGAGGGAACGGATGACAAAATTTACAAAACCGCATACAAACAGGGACTGGATGTAGAAAAGCACATAAGTGCTTATTCCATTATCGATATAAAAGAATAAATAAATTTTTAAACACACACACACTACACAGACATGTGTGCTTATAGTAACATAGATCTCCACATGGGTTGGCATAATCTAGAGGTAGTGTCAAAATCATGATCTGACAGTCACTATGAGTGTCACGCTGTCAGTTCAAGTCTACGCTGCGATTTCCATTCAAGATTTTTCTTGAGTTGGAGTTAACATTGGCAGTGACTCCACTCCTCTGAAAGTCCTTTGAATAAAACATAATATATATATATATATATATATATATATATCCAAGTAAAGGCCATTTATTTTCAACTTCTGCCTGTGTCAATACTCAAAAAGTGTCTGACAATGTTCAGGATTAACATTGCTATCCAGCTAAAACAGACCCATTGGCTGGATACAGACTGTATGATCTTCCTTGCATCCTTTTGATAGGAAAAAGGATCCCTAAAGAACATAAGGCACATAGATTCGTTAGCCACTTATTTTCATATACAATTTTTTTTTTTACCATTAGTATTTTCATATATTTTCCTTCTCTTTCTATTTCTCATCTTTTGCTGGCAGCAGTGGTAGACCACAAGAATATTTATAATTTATTCTTAGGGCAGCAATAGACACTTTTGAATTATGTAGGGTGACTTGCTGTTACGTACCACAGAGGATAAGTGAGGATTCAAACACTACCAGGACCTCTGAAGAGTGCTCAACCAGGAGCCATAACTCAAGTCAGGTCAGGCCAAAGGCATGGTCCTTACTCAATTATTCCCAAAATGCTGCCTTCAAAATTTTATCTTGTAGTGAACATTTTTTTTTTTTAAATCTTGGACAACAATCATTTTTATGATGGGAACGAAGTTGTAACTGGTTACCTGGACTTGTTTTTCCTCACTATATTTTGTCAATTATTATATACACACACAAATGTGCTAGCTCATGCAGAAAGAATGCCATGATACAGCCCCATCCATCTTTCAAGATCTAAGTGTAGGCTGGGGCCACAAACAACAGGAACATACTCACTCAGCCTCCAGTCCAATCATTTATATTTTAATTAAATACCCCAGCTAACCACAAAGGGCATATCAGGTCATCACCCCATTAACGTTTAAATCTCAGAATACAATCGTGCAACTATATTATATTCCTGTAGTGTAGATCAAAACATACATCAATACAACTGTGCAACTATATTTAACATATAATAGACCTGTAGTGTAGATCAAAACATGATGATGAAAACTAACTCTGCAGTCATTCCTTGTATCAACACCCCAGCCAACCATAGGGGTTAACCCAATCAATTCAATTCAATTCTTTTGCATTAATAATAATAATATATGGAATTTATATAGCGCTGAATCTTGTAAAAAACAAACAAATCGAAGCGCTTGCACTCAATCATTTACAGGCATGCAACTCTCCTTAAACATAATGAGAAATCCATGCGCGCGCACTACGCACGCACCCGCACGCACACACATACACACACACACACACACACACACACACACACACGGAACAACACTTAGACGGTGAAAGATGCTGTTGAAAATTAGGGACAGATATGTGGGGGGAAAGTCTCAGGTAGGAAATAAGTGTGTTTTAAGGCTGGATTTGAAGGAATCAAGTGAAGGCTTTTGACGAAGTGAAAGAGGGAGGTCATTCCAGGTGGATGGACCAGAAACAGAGAAGGAGCGACGGCCAACAGTGGTTTGTTTGAATCTGGGTGTTCGAAAGCACAAAGTATCTGCGGCTGAACGAAGGGAACGGGATGGAGTGTACAGGTAAAGACAGTTACAGAGATAAGAGGGTGCAGATTTGTGGAGACATTTGAAACAGAGGGTATTGATTTTATACTGCAGTCTTTGTGAGACAGGCAACCAGTGAAGAGATCGCAGAAGAGGAGTGATGTGTTCAGATTTTTTCTTTCTTAGGACCAGTCGAGCTGCAGAGTTTTGTATGCGTTGAAGAGAGTGGATAGATGATGCTGGTAGGCCAGCCAAAAGAGAATTACAGTAGTCTAAACGTGAAAGAATAAGAGATGTGACAAGCTTGGAAGTTGCATCAGTGGACAGATACTTGCGAATCGAGCTTACGCGCCGTAATTGATAGTAGCAAGACTGGCAGGTCTGGGTGATGAATTTTTTCATAGAGAGTGTGTTGTCAAGAACTACTCCTAAATACTTCACAGAGTTGGACAAAGGAACTGACGTATTGCCGAATTCTATTGAAGTTTTTGTGATAGAGGAAAGTTTATGTTGGGTCCCTATGAGCATGGCTTCGGTTTTATCGGCATTAAGTTGTAACTTGTTCTGAGTCATCCAGTTTTGAATGTCTTGAAGGCAGTAGGACATATTTGTCAAGAGGGAAGGCAAGTTTTCAACAGTATCGCTGCACTGAAGTTGTGTATCATCGGCATAGAAATGATGATCAATAGGGTGGTTGTTTATTATATGTGAGAGTGGAGCAGTGTATAGAGTAAAGAGAACAGGGCCCAGGACTGATCCCTGTGAGACTCCACATTCCATTTTGACAGGTTTTGATTGAATTTTGTTTACAATAACTTTCTGGAACCGGTCTGTGAGGTATGAAGTAAACCAGGTGAGGGCTGTGCCATTAATACCAAACGTATTTTGGAGGCGAGAAAGAAGAATTGAGTGATCTATGGTATCAAAGGCTGCAGATAAGTCAAGAAGAGTGAGGAGGGAGATTTTTCCTGCATCAGAAGCAAGTAGAAGTGTATCTAAAGTATGGACTAGAGTGGTTTCGGTGCTGTGGTTGGGGCGATAGGCAGACTGAAAAGTGGGAAGAAGATCATTGGAATGAAGGTGACTGTTGAGCTGTTTGAGAACAACTTTTTCTAGTACTTTAGAGATAAAGGGTAAGTTTGAGACAGGCCTATAATTCTTCAGAATGTTGGGATCGAGGTCGTGCTTTTTTCAGTAGAGGTGTGACTATTGCTGTTTTAAGAGCTGATGGAAAATTTCCTGACTGAAGAGATGAGTTTACTATTTTAGTGATAATAGGCACAAGTTGTGGAAGGCATTGTGAGAAAACAGGAGCAGGTATGGGATCAAGGTCGCATGATTTTATAGTCATTTCCTTCAGAATTGTCATGATTTCTTTTTCACTTGTGGGATGGAAGGAAAAGAGAGGAGTGCCAGTGAACTGGGGGTCAGGAGGCGCAGGCTGGAATTGAGTTTGATCAAGTCTGGAGCATAGTGAAGGAATCTCATAAACGACTTATAAAAAGAGATAGAAACCAAGATTACTCTCAAAAACAGCTTTCTTCATAGCACTTTAAGAACTATGTTAACATGTTATCAGTTGAAAAATGCCAAATTCTCTAAGGAGGGTAAAATCATTTTCTGGTGGTACTGCAAAACAGGATTTAAACAGACAGATCAGTTTCTGTTTTTATTATTATAATTAATTATAATTATATACTAATATAGTAAGTACTATCAATCAACTTGATTTTGAAAAGCTCATCATTGTACTCATGCTGTTTGCCTTTCAAGATATTTCCTTCAATTTCATTCATTCTGTCCATCAGATCAATGCTCTTCTCAATATCTATGGATTAACCTCATGTAATGTTAAATGTATAGATCTATAGAAGTCTCTGGCTGTGCTTACTAGTATCATACATACAGATATATATCACCTAGTCCGACTGTGGCTACACTGATGCCGTGACGGTCGGTAAAAACAGTCGTATACGCAAATCTCACCACTGGTCATCCACAGAGCTCTAGCCTTCTTCTTCATCGAACGTCAGACAGCAACTCCCGAGGCCCTGACAAATGCTGCCGTGGTACCGAAGTTTTCCCTCATCAGCAGGTCAGTAGGCCAGATATTAGCCCTCAGGTTTTGGTGTGTTGGACAAGTCTGGAGGAAGTGCTCCACTGTCATGGGAGATCCAAGCGCAGTGTCCAGTCCTCAGCCTCTAAAGTGAACATTACTTGGTCTTCTCTGGGGAGGTAGTAGTCATCCTTACTGTTGAAATTAGGGTGCTCTGAAGCCATCTTCTCTTTCCCCTTTCCTTCACTATTGAATATGCTTCTTCTAGCCGAGGAATGAAGAAATGAAAAAAGAATACACAAAGATAAATTTATCCTCTCTGTCTCACGATTGTGTGTATGCCTAATCATGAAATGGGTTAACATAACAAATCATGTCAATCTTCGTCAAATACCATCAAATGACAGGAGATTCCTTACATCTTTAAAATGAATAGCTTTGAGAATAGTGGAAACATTCCGTGCATTATCGAGTTTGGCGACAAACAAGTAGCCACTGTCATCGTCTGCTTCTTGTGTTGACAACATTTTGTCTTAGATGTTTGGCGCCATGACAGTTGTAGCGTGTTGCAGTTATGTCCCTTCTAATCCGTTTGAGAACAAAAGTGCCATGCGAGAAAAACTAAAGTGTGATGGTTTTTGCTTCCGTCTCCATTTGAGATTAGACAGCTAAACATTTGTCAGTTGAATTTTGCTCTTTGTTTTCAAATATTTTACATTCTAAATACACGCGCACACCATTATGATACCCCTCTTCCAATCTGAAACAAAGAAACACGCCTCCAAAACTGAAAATATTATATTCTATTCTTTCTATTTTCAAAGAGCAAAAGGAAGTTATGACTTTCGCTTTAGATGGGACAATGTCCGGTTTAAGAATATAATTTTCCACGGGCACAGGAAAGGCCTAGGCCCCTTCAGATGCTGTTTTTATTGGGTTTGAGTCACTGTCGTAAGTAGATCACTGTCCGAAACCTATAATCAGTGTTTTTGTAAACTTTTGAGCTTTCTTTTTAGGCTTCAAATGAATGTGAACGATCTCTCAGAAAGAATACAGAATCAGAAAGGCTGGCTATTATTTCCTTGGACTAGACTAGTTCCATGTGTCGATAATTTGACTATAAAACATTAAAAGTCTAGCAAAACGAAAAGTTTAGGAAGCAGATGTTTAACTCAAAATTAGAAAACAATTCTGTGAATAATATTACCTCTCCAAGCCTAATCAAGTAAGCTGTCAAAGAAATGTTGATGATGATTTTTACTAACGATAACGATGTCTTAATGATGAGATGGTTGGTAACTAGTATTGTGGTAAGAATCGTGAGATCCGACAGGGCCACGTTTATTGTTTATTGTCACTCCCCCACCCCTTCCCCCTCCCCCCACCCCCCAAAAAGTGTCTGTTAAGTAGGCCTAACTAAACATTGATGTAAAATTATTCTCAGTTTTCTTTTCCAGACAAGTCAAATTTTTATTTCTAGATGGTACATTGAACAAGCAGTGTGTGTGTGTGTGTGTGTGTGTGTGTGTGTGTGTATACACTTCTTGTTTTTATATCTATCTATCTATCTATCTATCTATATACATATATATGGATATACATATATACATATATGTATACACACACATATATGTATAATTATATTATCTTTCTTTTTTTTTCATCATGCCATCTATCAAGGAACAAAAACAGCTTCATCAATAATATTTCCAACATTATTATGACAACCCATAGCAATAAAATAGATGCAACAAGAACAAATAAGAAAAAACAATACACAGCAAAACACACACACACACACACACACACACACACGTACATGTAAGTAAATCCTTATTGTGTGCAGTGTGACATATCTGTCGTTGAAGATTTAGGTCATTTTTTGCTCATATGCCCAAAATATGCAGCTTTGTGTAAATGTTATATACCCCTTTATTATCACGGGTTTCCATCAGGCTTTAAGGTTCAGATGCTGTGTTCAAACCCTTCTGAGAAACTGATTCAGTAATTGTGAACCTGGCAGTTTATGTAATTGAATGTCTAAAGATCAGAAACATGTAGCTCTTTCCCTGCCTGCAACAAAGACTATGTGCTTACTGTATTATATCACCTCGACTGCTCCATGGTTGCTTTTTCATATTGTATTCATATGGGTCTTATGGCCTGCAAAAACTGAATAAATGTGATTGGATTGATTGATTGACACACGTACATGAGTCACTCTTCTGAAACCTGTACAGTTTTGTTATATGGTTGGGGGAAAATCAGTATAGATTTGGAGATTAATGATTGCTTGATCAAATCAAATCAAAAGTAGATTGATTACTCTCTGAGAAGATTTTTTTTTAAAAAGTAACACTTTATCCAAAGAGTTGAAAATGTCTGCGTGTAACAGATGATGCCATAGAAGCTGTTTTAAGGAAATATACATTTCTATTTTATATATGCAGAAATTATTTCAAATACATGAACACTTATTTTGTAGATGTCAAAGAAGGATGCCTGTGATTTTCAGATTTACATTTGATCTGTGGAATTGATCAGTTACAAGATTTTGAAAATGTATGTGACGTGGAGACACAAGTCAAAAGCAAATTGAAACATATTAAATTTTAACCATATGATGAACTTTATCATGTTCAAAGTTTAATGGAATCTAATATTAAAAACAGTAAAAGCCAAGTAGGGAAGATACTGAAGGCATATGCTTTTTACAGACATAACATTTAATACATGCATATGTACCACACGTAACACAAGACACCACACATCAGAAAAATGAACAATGCAAACACATTTGAAGTTAATAGTAATAATACATTAAATTTGTTGTCAATTGAACGCTGAAAAACAGTCCTGAGCACTCTGAGTAATCCTTTGGCAATCAGTTGTCATTCAAAATTTAATAGTGTTGCCTGTAACACCACCTCCATGCCTGTAACAACACCTCCATGCCTGTAACAACACCTCCATGCCAGCCTGATCCACATAGTTCCCAGACACCATGACTTCAATACAGACCCCCAGATGTCTCAGCCAGTCCACTCCGGTATCCAGTGCCCCAAATTCAAGTTCAAATTCAAAAGCTTTATTATCAAATTCAAAAGCTTTATTATCTCAAAGACAGAGAAAATCCGGCGGGTTACTTGCCATACATAAAAACAATAAACATTTAAACATAATATTTAAAACACACACACACTGTCCAACATCAGCACGCACCCATCATGAGATAAAAAGCATCCACAAATTAATCAGCAATATCTCAGCCAGCCACAAGTGCCGCTGCCGCTGACAAGATCAATTTTCCAGCCAGACCAGTCCCTGTCAAGAAACGTCCAACTGGCCTATCCGACTATGTCTTAAACTGAAGGATTGAAAATTTTATTTTGAAAAAACTGACATTCATAACAAAAACAGTGTTTAATTGCTCGATCATTCATTTGCAGTTAGTTCATATTTGTTCAGTTTTCAGACTTTGGTTTTACTCTGGTTTTGCTTCATTGTAATATTGATTGCCTGTTGTTACTCGTTAAATGTTACTATTTTGCTTTCAAGTTGAGGAGAGATGTTGTGTCGAAACCGAAAGATATACCGGAAGTATCTTCATTGAAGAAGTCACAAAATTATTATCATTATTTTAATTAAGGCATCCCAGACTGCACTTGGTTAACGATGAATAAGCAGCCACCATCTCAACAACTTTTGTCCGAGTTATCTGATTTCTGTCGAGCATAGAACACAAAAATCATTCACTGGGTGGTGGTGTTACCACCAAGTCAGTCTGCATTAAAAAAAATTTGTATTGATAGTTGTACCACTTTTGATTAAATATGTAAAGTTTCACACCCCAAAATTATTTAGAACAATTTTGCAATAAATATGACACCCCTCCTCTGCATAGGTTTCAGAAGACTGACCCACAGACATACACACACACACACACACACACACACACACACACACACCCACATACGCACACATACACACACACACACACACACACACACACTTGAATTAAAAAGTATGTGTGTGTGGATGCAAAAGTGCCTGTGTACTTTCCTATGATGATGATTTGTGCTATTTTATGTGATAATTAATGTTTGTTTTGTTATTTTCAGTTATGCTTTTAACCCACATGAATTTCATGTGAATTTCTAGTGATTTTGAGGTAATAAAGTGTTTGCAAAAAATGTGCATTCAATATATATATATATATAAAAATTTGGATGGCAAAATGTCATGGCAAAGTGTTCACTAGGTTTGCAGCATGGAAGGCAGCCAGGACTGCTGGGAGGAAGTGTGCCGTGTGCAGCTGCCAGTTATCTCCCCCCTACATACGATGTCGGCAGTGTGTCCAGCACATGATCAACATTTGTCTCCCCTGTTTTGCTCGTGGAGCGGAGGTTGGAGCCCACCAGAATGACCATGCCTATTCTGTTGTGGTAAGGACAGAGTGTGTGAGTTTGTGTGTGTGTGTGTGTGAGACTTGTGTGTGTGGCTGTGTGTGTGTGTGACTGTGAGTGTGTGTGTGTGTGTGTGTGTGACTGTGGTAGTGATGTGTGTGTGTGTGTGAGTCTGCATGTGTGTGTGTGACTTTTTTTATTATTTTATTTTATTTATTAATTCTTTTATATTTATTTATTCTTTTATATCGTGGATAATGGAATGAGCACTCATGTGCTTTTTTACATCCAGTCTCTGTGTGTATGTGGTTTTGTAAATTTTGTCGTCTATTTCCACCGGCACACAATGGCCTACTCTTCCGAAAAGTGGAACAGGATTTAATGTGTGCGCAAGATGTTCTGCATGCGTTCGAACATGGGGCCTCGGTTTATAGTATAATCTGAAGGACTGTGAGTGTGTGTGTGTGTGTGAGTGAGTGTGTGTATGTACACATGTTTGTGGTGTGTGTGTGTTTTACATTTTACGTCATTTCACTATCGTGATATTAGTGTACATGGTATATGCATGTCACTGTGTGTGTGCATGAGTGTGTGTGTGTTGTGTGGTATGATTGTTGTGTATGATATCTATGTGTGTGATACGCATGTGTGGTGTGTGTGATTGCATGTGTGTGTGTGTATGTTCTGTATGTGTTTGTGTGTGTGTGCACATGTGTATGTACTGCATATGTTAGTGTGTGTTGTGCACATGCATGGATGTGTGTGTACTGCATGTGTGTGTGTGTGCACGTGCGCACATGTGTATGAGTGTGTGCATTGTGACGTGAAGAAGCTGGTGTTTGTCTTCAGAGGACCGACTTCCCGCTGTTTGATGCTCAGTGGACAGCGGCACAAGAACTGACGCTCCTCACCTCCCTGCAGGCTATGGGACACGGAAACTGGTGAGAGAGAGAGAGAGGGAGCAGTGCTGGGCGGGTTGTCTGACGTGTGAATGCATACAGAACATATTGCACACACATGTTCAAACCCCCCATTCTGCCTTTCAGAAGAGTAGGGCCATTCCTACCAGTAAGAACAGATCGCACACACACACACAAACAGTTGGGGTTTTTTAAAAGTACTTGCATGGTGTTAACTGTCCCGAGTGACAGGAGTGGCGTCAGTTAAATGTGCGGTGTTTGTGTGACATCAGTTAACTGTGTGGTGTTTGTGTGGCATAAGTTAACTGTGTGGTGTTTGTGTGATGTCGGTTAACGGTGTGGTGTTTGTGTGGCATAAGTTAACTGTGTGGTGTTTGTGTGGCATAAGTTAACTGTGTGGTGTTTGTGTGACATCAGTTAACGGTGTGGTGTTTGTGTGACGTCAGTTAACTGTGTGGTGTTTGTGTGATGTCAGTTAACGGTGCTGTGTTTGTGTGACGTCAGTTAACTGTGCGGTGTTTGTGTGATGTCAGTTAACGGTGCGGTGTTTGTGTGACGTCAGTTAACTGTGTGATGTTTGTGTGATGTCAGTTAAATGTGGGGTGTTTGTGTGACGTCAGTTAACAGTGTGGTGTTTGTGTGACATCAGGTAACTGTGCGGTGTTTGTGTCCACTACAGGAGTGACGTCAGTTAACTGTGTGGGGGTTTGTGTGACATCCGTTAACTGTGCAGTGTTTGTGTGACATCAGCTAACATCAGTTAACGGTGTGGTGTTTGTGTGACATCAGTTAACGGTGTGGTGTTTGTGTTACATCAGTTAACGGTGTGGTGTTTGTGTGACGTCAGTTAACGGTGTGGTGTTTGTGTTCACTACAGGAGTGACATCAGCGTTCAACAATCGGACAAGTCTGCAGCAGAGTGTGAGCGCCATTACAACAAATGTTACATCACTAATCCACACCCCTCCCTGCCCAGTAAGTGTGTGGTTTTGAAAAACATTTGACTATTGCAATTTTATGTAATAGATTTGGTCTGCAGCTTACCATGTTTGTAATATCTGTTTGAACTATTGATTATTTTCATTGGTTGTATGACTGTGTAAGATTAGGTCGAATGCATGCACTTTGATTTGTCTTTGCAAGATATAGTGCTATATAAGTTCCATTTCTTCTTCTTCTTATTATTATTATTTCTGTGTGGTGTGTGTGTTTCTGTGTGGTGTGTGTTTCTGTGTGGTGTGTATGTTTCTTGTGTGTGTGTGTGTGTTTCTGTGTGGTGTGTGTGTTTCTGTGTGGTGTGTGTCTTTCTGTGTGGTGTGTGTTTCTGTGTGGTGTATGTTTCTGTGTGGTGTGTGTTTCTGTGTGGTGTGTGTGTTTCTGTGTGTGTGGTGTGTTTCTGTGTGGTGTGTGTGTTTCTATGTGGTGTGTGTGGTGTGTGTTTCTGTGTGGTGTGTGTGTTTCTGTGTGGTGTGTGTTTCTGTGTGGTGTGTGTGTTTCTGTGTGGTGTGTGTGTTTCTGTGTGGTGTGTGTGTTTCTGTGTGGTGTGTGTGTTTCTGTGTGGTGTGTGTGTTTCTGTGTGTGTGTGTGTGTTTCTGTGTGGTGTGTGTTTCTGTGTGGTGTGTGTGTTTCTGTGTGGTGTGTGTCAGGGTTCGTACAAGTCTTAAAAAGCCCTAAAAGGCCCTGATTTTTGAAGATTCAAAATAAGGCCCCTAAAAAGCCCTAAAAATGAGATGTATTACCCTGAAGGCCCTAAAAAGCCCTAAAAATGGGAATCATGAGTGAGAGTTTCTGTTAAAATGTAGATTAAACAGATAGATACACAAAATAAAACTTATGAGAAATGAAAGCAAGAAGGGTGACCAAAGATCGTATTTTCACCGATAGAATGCCTGTCGTCTGCTATTATGTCGCATCGCCTATTTTGCCAAGGGAGGTAATTTGCCTCCATTGAAAGAGCATATACACTTTGCTTTCACCAGTTATTTTTTTACATGCGAGGGACTACCTACCCCTATGGTATGTCCGTAATTTGTTTGGAAAATGATGCTAAACTATGGAACTGCAATTATGAGTAAAAAAAACCACCAGTTTTTTGTTTACTGTGCTTAAGTTCTTCTCTACAAGATTTTTCAATTTTAGCACAGCTGCGCTGTGAATAGCAAGGCCTATTGTTTCTCCAGTGCGCATGCACAGTTTACAAAATGGCAATCAGGTGTCAGAATGGGAAAATAACAAAACCTGTAGCCAAATCTGTTCTTTATTTGAGGAGATTATCCCACATATTTCCTGCAGAAGTCATACAGAAACATGGTCCAGGCCAAAAGCTGTGTCAGTTATTGATGTCAGCTAATTGCCAAGGCCTACATTAAAATGTTGTTATGTTGTAAAATGTTGTGTTGAGATTGCCTTCAGCCATGACAAGCTCTTAACATAACAACCTGCACTCTCCTTTGTTAAAGGAGAAAAAATCCTCTGAAGTCGGAGTATGGCTGCCTATTTGGCGAGGTACTTGAAAATAGTCATACACGCAAACTTCCATCCGGTGTGCTTCCTATCTCACAGTGATTCCCAGGTGGGATGAGTGAGTCAGAGTGCACGTTCTGGGTGACCCCCAGAGTGTAAAGCTGGGGAACGCACAACAACAACAACAACAACAACATACAGAAACAAATCCAGTTGATAAGGCAAGTCAGAAATGCCAGCACTTTGCATATTTTCCACTGCTCAACGTGGTCGGTTCATTTGACTTTCTTTAAAATTCGCAAATTATTCAGTTATTGGCAGACTTGATTAAAAAAAACAACTGTGGGGAGAGGGTGTGGGCATCCTTTTCAAGTCAGTGTTAGGCCTACCACTCGGTCTGCATTGATGATACAGGACTTGTACATGTATTCATAGTGAAGAGAACTTGCGTCCAGCAACCTCTCTCTCTGTCTCTTTTGTGGATGCTTGTGTGCGTGTGCATGCGTACATGTGTGTGTGTGTGCATTGTGTGTGAATGCCTGCACATACGCATGTGTGAGATTGAAATAAAGGAGCAGAATTTGGAAGGGGCACTGTGACTGTGTGAAGGTATTGTTATTACCAGTTCTAGTACCCGGTAACCATCTGCATCTTTGGTAAGGCAAGGAGACTAGTTCACATCAGATGAAGTTTGAGGGATAGTGTCTTAGTTCACTTTGCTAGTTGTTTGTGAAAAGTCCTATTAAAATCAGAGACACTTATTTCAGTTTTCACTTTACTTGGTATTTCAGACATGGAGACTTCCATCACACATGCTTGATGTTTTATTGTGTGAGGATTTAATTCATTGTGGACTTGATTAAAAGACATTATTCTAGAATTGAAGTTGAATTTGTGTCAATAATCCAAATATCCAACATGCATTTTGACAAGGAGACTTGCTTACATGATTTATGAATTGGTTTTCAAAGTTCGTGTGGTGTGTGAAAATCTGATCCGAGCAGCTAATTTGTATGCCCCTAAAGTATAAAAGGCTAGAATTTCCCCACAAAGTTGTTGAATCCTGTGTGTTGTTTATGTTGGTGTTGTTTTCTGTTGGTGTGTGTTTTCTGTGTGAGTTGTGTTTCTTGTAGGTGTGTTTGTGTGTGTTCTGGTGGGCTTTGTGTTTCTGTGTAATGTGGCTGATTTGTGTTCTGGTGTGTTGTTTCTGTGTGTGTGTTTCTGTGTGGGTGTGTGTTTCTGTGTGGTGTGTGTTCTGGTGGTGTGTGTGTTTCTGTGGTGTGTGTGTTTCTGTGTGGTGTGTGTGTTTCTGTGTGGTGTGTGTGTTTCTGTGTTGGTGGTGTGTGTTTCTGTGTGGTGTGTGTGTTTCTGTGTGGTGTGTGTGTTTCTGTGGTGTGTGTGTTTCTGTGTGGTGTGTGTGTTTCTGTGTGGTGTGTGTGTTTTCTGTGTGGTGTGTGTTTCTGTGTGGTGTGTGTTTTCTGTGGTGTGTGTGTTTCTGTGTGGGTGTGTGTTTCTTGTGTGTGTTTTTCTGTGTGGTTGTTTTTGTGTGTTGTCGTGTTGTGTGTGTTTCTGTGTGGTGTGTGTGTTTCTGTGTGGTGTGTGTGTGTTTCTGTGTGTGTGTGTGTTTTCTGTGTGTGTGTGTTTCTGTGTGGTGTGTGTGTTTTTGTGTGTGTGTTGTTGTGTTCTGTGTGTGTTGTGTGTGTGTTTCTGTGTGTGTGTGTGTTTTCCCTGTGTGTGTGTGTGTTTCTGTGTGTGTGTGTGTTTCTGGTTGTGTTTTGTGTGGGTGTGTGTTTCTGTGTGGTGTGTGGTTCTTTGTCGTTGTTTTTTTTTTTTTTTGGGTGGTGGGGAGGGGGAGTGTTCGGGGAGGGGGGAATATGTGGAAGAGGCAGGTGAGATAGTCAGTCAGGCTGTATTTCTACGTTTTAAATGTAGTTGTTATTTTATTAAGGAATTTGGTTAAGCGTTTTTTCAAATTTCCGATTTGAAAAATCTTGATTCTGAAAATGGTAAATTGTTAATTTGAGAAGGACCAAATCCACAACCATGACATTATTTTGCCTTTTTTTTCTGGACTACACACAATGTGCCTGCAGAGCCTGTCTGAAGAAAAATGTATGTCATTCCTTATGACTGGTGCTGCTTTGCATGCTGCCAGTTTAATCACTGTTTGTGGGTGTGTGCGTGTGTTTGTCTGTGTGTGTATGTGTGTGTGTATGATTTTCAGAATTTCCTGAATATGAACCGGACACTGTTCCTGCACCAGTGTTATTCAAATGTGAGTGTTGCTGCTGTCCCAGTGCTGTGAATAATTATTACGCCTCAATATAAATCTTTGCCATGTTATACATAATTATCACATCGCAATATAAATCTCTGCCATGTTATAAATAATTATCACACCTCAGTATAAATCTCTGCCATGTTATAAATAATTATCACACCGCAATATAAACCTCTGCCATGTTATCAATAATTATCACACCGCAATATCAACCTCTGCCATGTTGTAAATAATTATCACACCTCAATATAAACCTCTGCCATGTTATAAATAATTTATCACACCTCAATATAAATCCCTGTCCTGTTATAAATAATTATCACACCTCGACATAAATCTCTGTCATGTTATTAATAATTATCACACCTCGACATAAATCTCTGTCATGTTATTAATAATTATCACACCTCGATATAAACCTATGCCATGTTATAAATAATTATCACACCTCAATATAAACTCTTGCATGTTATAAAATAATTTTATCACAACTTCGATTAAATCTCTGTACATGGTAAAATTCACATCACAAATACAATCTCTGCCATGTTGTAATTAATTATCACACTCAGTGTGCACCAGTTCACAGCCGTCTGCATGTTAAAATAATTATATCACCTAAAGTCACGAATGTTCTGCCATGTTTAATATTTGTATTTTCATCGTGTCTTCAGTCACATGTTGCCATGTTTGAATATGTATATTTCCTCAGTGTCCATCATGTCCATATTCTCTGCCATGTTATAAATGTATTATGCTCAGTGCCTTAAGTCCACAAATTCTCTGCCATGTTATAATATTTATCTCAGTGTCATCAGTCCGCAAATCTCTGCCATGTTATATAATAATGTATTATTTCCTCAGTGTCTTCAGTCCACAAAATCTCTGCCATGTTATAAATATTTATTCCTCATGCCTTCATCAAAATCTCTGCCATGTTCGAATAATTATCACACCTCATGTAAACCCCAAAATTACAAATGTCTTCCAATGTTAGGAATAATCATTTCACCTCATTATGACAACCATGTCCAGCAAACATTTTACAAATCTCTCCATGTCTGATTACCACACCTCCCGATGGTGTAAACATTCTCCCATGTCAATACACATCTCTGTATGGTGTAAAAATCTCTCACCATCTAATACCACACCTCCCAGTGCTTGAAAACATCTCTCCCTCATGTTATACCACACCTCCAGAATGTGTTTTAAAATTCTCCATGTCAATACACACCTCCACAGTGGTTAAAAATCTCTCCCATGTCTAATACCACACCTCCAGGATGGTGTTAAATTCCTCTATGTCTAATACCACACCTCCCATGTGTGTAATATCTCCTCCATGTCTAATCCACAGTGTGTTATAAACATCTCTCCCATGTCTAATACCACAATCTCCCAGTGGCGTAACATCTCTCCCATGTCTGATACAAATCTCCACAGTGTGTAAAATCTTCACCCATGTCTAATAGCACACATCCACAGTGGTGTAAACATCTCTCCCATGTCTAAAACCACACCTCCACAGTGGTGTAAACATCTCTCCCATGTCTAATAGCACATCTCTTGAGCGGTGTAAACATCTCTCCCATGTCTAATACGACATCTCCACAGTGGTGTAAACATCTCTCCCATGTCTAATAGCACACATCCACAGTGGTGTAAACATCTCTCCCATGTCTAGTACCACACCTCCACAGTGGTGTAAACATCTCTCCCATGTCCAATACCACATCTCCAGAGTGGTGTAAACATCTCTCCCATGTCTAATACCACATCTCTTGAATGGTGTAAACATCTCTCCCATGTCTGATACCACACCTCCACAGTGGTGTAAACATCTCTCCCATGTCCAATACCACATCTCCAGAGTGGTGTAAACATATCTCCCATGTCTGATACCACATCTCTTGAATGGTGTAAACATCTCTCCCATGTCTAATACCACACCTCCACAGTGGTGTAAACATCTCTCCCATGTCTGATACCGGACCTCCACAGTGGTGTAAACATCTCTCCCATGTCTAACACCACAGCGGTGTAAACATCTCTCCCATGTCTAATACCACACCTCCACAGTGGTGTAAACATCTCTCCCAAACATGTCTCCCATGTCTGATACCACATCTCCACAGTGGTGTAAACATATATCCCATGTCTAATACCACACATCCACAGTGGTGTAAACATCTCTCCCATGTCTAACACCACACCTCCACAGTGGTGTAAACATCTCTCCCAAACATCTCTTCCATGTCTGATACCACACCTCCACAGTGGTGTAAACATCTCTCCCATGTCTGATACCGCACCTCCACAGTGGTGTAAACATCTCTCCCATGTCTGATACCGCACCTCCACAGTGGTGTAAACATCTCTCCCATGTCTGATACCGCACCTCCACAGTGGTGTAAACATCTCTCCCATGTCTAGATACCGCATCTCCACAGTGGTGTAAACATCTCTCCCATGTCTAATACCACATCTCCAGAGTGGTGTAAACATCTCTCCCATGTCTTATACCACACCTCTTGAATGGTGTAAACATTTCTCCCATGTGTAATACCACATCTCCACAGTGGTGTAAACATCTCTCCCATGTCCGATACCACATCTCCACAGTGGCGTAAACATCTCTCCCATGTCTAATACCACATCTCCAGAATGGTGTAAACATCTCTCCCATGTCTAACACCACATCTCCAGAGTGGTGTAAACATCTCTCCCATGCCCGATACCACATCTCCACAGTGGTGTAAACATATCTCCCATGTCTAATACCACATCTCCAGAATGGTGTAAACATCTCTCCCATGTCTAATACCACATCTCCAGAGTGGTGTAAACATCTCTCCCATGTCCGATACCACATCTCCACAGTGGTGTAAACATCTCTCCCATGTCTAACACCACATCTCTTGAATGGTGTAAACATCTAGAGGTGGTTTAGAGGTAACGCGCCTGTCTAGAAAGCGAAAAGTTCGGGTCTGAGTGTGCGGCGTTTCGTACCCGATTGACCGGAAACTTTTCCCCCATCATTAGACCACAGTGGTGTCTGGCGCTAGTCTTCGATAGCGCTAAACCAGTCCCGTGTGTTACACTATTATTTGCGCATGTTAGATACCCACGCAACAAGAGAGTTGTCCTGCAAAATTCTTAAAAAACCACTCTGATAGTGGAAACAAATCAGTTGCAGACACTGACAAAGGAAAAAAAAAAAGGTGCTGCTCTTGTGGCGACGCGCTCTCCCGCTTAATCCCCGTGAAGCAGCCCGAATTTCACGGAGAAAATCTGCCGTGACTTAATGGATATGCAACTGAAATCTGAGCGCTAAATGTTGCTTACCAAGTGCAGCGCTATATAAATTCCATACATTATTATTATTAATCTCTCCCATGTCTAATTTCCTGTTTTCAGTGTCGGACAATCCCCCGCGGCCTCCAGAGGGCTCTGCGCTGTGTGCAGAAATGGGCGGCTACAGTGCCCCCCGCGGAGAATTCGCTGTTGACTTTGACAACTTTGCTGAACTGGACATCTGCACTGTGACCTTTGATGATGATGTGAAACATGGGGAGGAGGACGAGGAGGAGGACGAGGAGGAGGACGAGGATGTAGAGTTGGGCAAAGGTAAAGATTGTAAAGTATGATTGTATTCTCCCTTGGCTAAACTGAATGCAACAGGTAGGGGGAAGGTGGTGTGCGAAGTTAATGACATCTCTTGAATAAGTCGCCCAGGAAAAAAACAACATAATTTTTTACACAGTGCAGCAGTACTTTGGAACATACTAGAGTTTTAACAGTGCAGCAGTACTTTGGAACATACCAGAGTTTTAACAGTGCAGCAGTACTTTGGAACATACCAGAGTTTTAACAGTGCAGCACTACTTTGGAACATACTAGAGTTTTAACAGTGCAGCAGTACTTTGGAACATACTAGAGTTTTAACAGTGCAGCACTACCTTGGAACATACCAGAGTTTTAACAGTGCAGCAGTACTTTGGAATATACTAGATTTTTAACAGTGCAGCACTACTTTGGAACATACTAGAGTTTTAACAGTGCAGCAGTACTTTGGAACATACCAGTTTTAACAGTGCAGCAGTACTTTGGAACATACTAGAGTTTTAACAGTGCAGCAGTACTTTGGAACATACTAGAGTTTTAACAGTGCAGCAGTACTTTGGAACATACCAGAGTTTTAACAGTGCATCACCACTTTGAAACATACTAGAGTTTTAACGGTGCAGCACTACTTTGGAACATACCAGAGTTTTAACGGTGCAGCACTACTTTGGAACATACCAGAGTTTTAACAGTGCAGCAGTACTTTGGAACATACTAGAGCTTTAACAGTGCAGCAGTACTTTGGAACATACTAGAGTTTTAACAGTGCATCAGTAAAGACTAGAACAAAATAGTTCATTGAAGCACAAGACAATAATGAACAGTACAGCACATTTACAGTATAAAAAAAGGTAAAGGAGTCCCATAACCTATAAGGTTGTAGGAGGGTGAGGCATCAGAGACCGCACTTCTCTAGGGCCAGCATATTGAGGGCGGCGCCCATCTCCTCTCCCTCGCTGCTTTACCTTCCCTGACCCTAAAGAGGGCAGGTACCCATTTACAGCTGGGTGAGCTGGGGAAACTGTACTGAAGCCAAGGCGCGCAAATGGTCACCCATCCAACTGGTAACCACGCTCGACGCTGCTTAACTTGGCTGGGGGAAAGCGAGTGCTTCAACCACTGAGCTATCCCATCCCCAGTATATTGCAAGGCAAAACAACACAATATCATACCTTTTTTATGTGGATTTTTCTTGAGTACTGGCTGAGGCTTGTATTAATTAAATTCATTTCCGGAGATAGTTTGTCGTCTAGATCTTAAGAAAAGGCTTCAGCTTCAGGGGGCTATGCCTCCTGACCCCCGCTTTTAGGAGTTGGGGGTGGGGGGGGTGTCACACCTCTCCCTTAAACTCATCCACTGTGACATACCTAATTTAAGTCTAAAACCAGTAAAAGTTGGGTTTCTTGGCTCTTTTATTCATGTACCTTTGCATGTTTCGGGTATTCACTCATAGCTTAAGCTATCTTTCTTTGCTATGAAATATGATTATTTGGTAAAGACTAGGATTTACATGCTAGCTGTGGTTAAAAAAAAGAGAAGTTCTGTATTGGAAATGTTTTTGAAAATCACCCCTGTGCGTGCATGCATGCGTGTGTGTGTGTGTGTGTGTGTGTGTGTGTGTGCATGTGTGTTTGTTTTGTAAGTTCTCTGTGTGTGTGTGTGTGTTTTGTAAGTTCTGTGTGTGTGTGTGTTTTGTAAGTTGTGTGTGTAACAACAATAACAATAACAATCATTTTAATTCAGTTTTTGCAGGCCATATGGCCCATAGGAACAACAGTTAATCATATACTTTCATGTAAGGTGAACATCCTTACTTCTGATATCTAAACATTTAGTAAGAAATAATCCAACTTTAAACATCAAACTAGGTTTAGTGTTCATACAAAGAAGCTGCACTTTCAGATTCGATGGAAATCTGTAATAATACAGAGGAATACAGCATATTTTGGGCATACAAGTAAAAAGTGACAAACATCTTCAATTTGTTGGCCATCACACTGAGAGCAGAATGGATCAGTAATCGGTTTGCCATAACGTGAAATTCCATTTAAAGGTAATCTGTTTGACCTCAGTAAACATATAACTCTACAGTATTCTAAAGATTCTACTTCACATACATAATTTGCTCTACAAATAATCGGGTGATAATCTAAGTAGTCAGGGTATGCTGATAGAGAGTCATGCCATTTTTGTTGGTACACATCTTGTATTCATATTTGGAATTCTTTCATGAAGGATGAAGAATTACCACAATTCTGCATTGTCCAAACATAACCAAATCCGTGGGTGCATAAAATCTTTTTAACATGTGTTACCCAATTTATTCTCCCTGCTTCATCCTGTCTACACAACATATTGTAGCATTGTCTGGGATATCTATGATCAGGCATATCCAAAATTTTTAGCCAATATTTGATTACTCTGGTAACAGTGTCAACAAAAATGGGATAGCTACCACAATCGCCAAGGCAAATATTATTTTTAACATCTCTGCCAACCCCCAGGACCATTTTGCAAATTTTTACCTGTATTTTTTCAATATCATGATACTGCTGAAAACCCCAAATTTCAGAACCATAGAGGAGGATTGGTTTCACTTTTGTATCAAAAATACTAAAAACTGTAGATGCTGGAAGATTCTTTAACCTGAAGTACAATCTTTTGATACCAGCAACAGCCTTCAATGCTTTTCCAGAGAGATTTTCGATACATTTTGACCAGTTCAATGTCGAGCCAAAAACCACACCCAGATAATTATAACTAGATTCTACTTGTATCTGCTTTTCTAAATAACAAGTTGTGTGTTTGTGTGTGTGTGTGTGTGTGCGTGTGTGTGTGTGTGTGGACAGAGCTGAAGATGGCCCTACTGCACAGTTATCATCAGAAGCTGAGGGAACGTCACCGCCGGAAGAGGTCAGTAGTTTTTAGCTGGAAGAGAGGGCATTGCTGGTCCCAGGCTGTGCATGGCAGCCTTCGACCTCGTGCACTATTTTCAGCCTCTGGGTGCCAGAAACACTGAGGCAGTGTGCCCCGCCAGTGAGGCAGTGTGCCCCGCCAGTGAGGTAGTGTGCCCCGCCAGTGAGGCAGTGTGCCCCGCCAGTGAGGCAGTGTGCCCCGCCAGTGAGGCAGTGTGCCCCGCCAGTGAGGTAGTGTGCCCCGCCAGTGAGGTAGTGTGCCCCGCCAGTGAGGCAGTGTGCCCCGCCAGTGAGGAGTGTGCCCCGCCAGTGAGGCAGTGTGCCCCGCCAGTGAGGCAGTGTGCCCCGCCAGTGAGGCAGTGTGCCCGCCAGTGAGGTAGTGTGCCCCGCCAGTGAGGTAGTGTGCCCCGCCAGTGAGGCAGTGTGCCCCGCCAGTGAGGTAGTGTGCCCTGCCAGTGAGGCAGTGTGCCCCGCCAGTGAGGTAGTGTGCCCCGCCAGTGAGGCAGTGTGCCCCGCCAGTGAGGCAGTGTGCCCCGCCAGTGAGGTAGTGTGCCCCGCCAGTGAGGTAGTGTGCCCTGCCAGTGAGGTAGTGTGCCCCGCCAGTGAGGTAGTGTGCCCCGCCAGTGAGGTAGTGTGCCCCGCCAGTGAGGTAGTGTGCCCTGCCAGTGAGGTAGTGTGCCCCGCCAGTGAGGTAGTGTGCCCCGCCAGTGAGGTAGTGTGCCCCGCCAGTGAGGTAGTGTGCCCCGCCAGTGAGGTAGTGTGCCCCGCCAGTGAGGTAGTGTGCCCCGCCAGTGAGGTAGTGTGCCCCGCCAGTGAGGTAGTGTGCCCCGCCAGTGAGGTAGTGTGCCCCGCCCCGCCAGTGAGGTAGTGTGCCCCACCAGGCGCACAAACCCAAACAAACGGGAACACAACAAGAAAACGTCTCGCTCTCAGCTGACAGACACTCCCCTTGCCCATGCACACACACACAGTTTTTAAAATTTTTTTAAATGCCTGAAGAATATAAATTCCTGTCTTTCACTGCTCATTCTCCATATGAAAACTCATCACCACAACATGCGTGCGTGCGTGCGTGCGTGCGTGCGTGCGTGCGTGCGTGCGTGCGTGCGTGTGTGTGTGTAGACCTCTGAGCATGTTGATTTGTATCAGTATCAATACAGTTGCACTGTGACAATTCACTGACCTGGCTTCATTGTAACAGTAATAGTAATATGTGGAATTTATATCGCTCTTGTAAAAGAAACAAATCGAAGCACTTGCACTCAAATCATTTACACACATGCAACTTTCCTCAAATAACATAAATAAAGAAATTTCAAATTTATGCACACATGCACAGGCACACACACACTCTCTCTCTCTCTCTCTCTCTCTCTCTCTCTCTCTCTCTCTTTCTCTCTCTCTCTTTTAGGTGGTGATGAAGGATGCTGTTGAAAAGTAGGAACAGATATGAGGGGAAAGTCTCAGGTAGGAAATAAGTGTGTTTTGAGGCTGGATTTGAAAGTATCAAATGAAAGCTTTTGGCGAAGTGAGAGAGGGAGGTCATTCCAGGTGGATGGACCAGAAACAGAGTAAGAGTGACGGTCAACAGTGGTTTGTTTGAATCTGGGAGTTCAAAAGCACGAAGTGTATGCAGCCGAAGGAAGGGAACGGGATGGAGTGTAAGTGTGTGTTCTGGTTTCAGAATCGTGAAGGACTATGGGCTCATCAACATTCACCGCATGATGATGTGTAAGTCTTCGTCATACACAAGCTGTCTTCCTCCATAACGGTTTCTTCTTTTTGTTTGTGTGTATGCTTTTGTTTGTATGTGTGGTTTTGTTTGTATGTATGCTTTTGTTTGTATGTGTGGTTTTGTTTGTATGTTTGCTTTTGTTTGTATGTGTGCTTTTGTTTGTATGTATGCTTTTGTTTGTATGTATGCTTTTGTTTGTATGTGTGCTTGTGTTTGTATGTATGCTTGTGTTTGTATGTGTGCTTTTGTTTGTATGTGTACTTTTGTTTGTGTTTTTTTTTGTGTTTGTATGTATGCTATTGCTTGTATGTATGCTTTTGTTTGTATGTATGCTTTTGTTTGTGTTGTGGTTTTGTTTGTATGTGTGCTTTTGTTTGTACGTATGCTTTTGTTTGTGTTGTGGTTTTGTTTGTATGTGTGCTTTTGTTTGTATGTATGCTTTTGTTTGTATGTATGCTTTTGTTTGTGTTGTGGTTTTGTTTGTATGTATGCTTTTGTTTGTATGTATGCTTTTGTTTGTATGTGGGCTTTTGTTTGTATGTATGCTTTTGTTTGTATGTATGCTTTTGTTTGTATGTATGCTATTGCTTGTATGTATGCTTTTGTTTGTATGTATGCTTTTGTTTGTATGTGTGCTTTTGCTTGTATGTATGCTTTTGTTTGTATTGTGCTTTTCTACAAATACCTCTGTTGATGTAATGGGGGGAAAAACAACACACCATGCTTTTTTGAGAAAATACAGAGAATGTATATTGATGGTGTGCATACATGCATATGTGCACACATGCACATGTGTGTGTGTGTGTGTGTTAGTTAGTGAGTTCTTCAGTTTAATGTTCTTCCACTAATTAGTGATATCAGATGGGAAAGTATGAGTGAGTGTGAGTGTGTGTGTGGGGGGGGGGGGGTATACAATCTGATAATAGGACTGTGACTTAATGACAATACAATCTCTTTCACTTATGGAATGTCTTTTAGAATTTGCTCTAAGCAATTGAGTGTGAAAACAGGTAAAAAGTTTTTTCAAATCCTTGCATTCTAAAAAAAAAGTAAACAATGGTAATATTTCTGCCATGGATACATGTTTTTTTTGGAAAATTTAGTTCTAAAAGCATTGAGTTTAAACATGTAGATAAGAGATAAAACATTTCCATATTCATGTGAGTTTTGGCATTTGATCTTATCAAAGATGATAAATGGATTACATCATCATTCCAGGGAGAACAGGTATCTTGTTGTTTCTTTTTAAAATGTTTCCAACATGCATTTTGTAACATGTTGTAGCCCTCGTGAATGGATAAGGGGAGTAGGTTCTCGTGAATGCTGCAGGACCCATTACTATGCTTAGCTCCACATTTTGCTGTTTTGTCAATTTTTTCATTAAAGTAGATACCACAATGCGAAGGAATCCAGAAAAACATAACACCAGTGCCTTGTAATGTCAAAAAATGAATCAGATGGCCAATCTCAGTTACGAGGTCTTGTCTCACTTTTAAACTGGAATTTTTTTAGGGCAAGTAGAACTGACTGGGAATCAACACAGAAAAGCGTCTGAAATACATCTTTAGGAAAATCTAGAAGATAATGTAAAGTCATCAAAATGGCAGATAATTCAACTGTAAATATAGATTGACTTTTCCCAACATGAAATGATCTCTCTACTTTCAATGATGGGATAACAAACGCTGCACCCGCCTCATTGTCGCTCAAAAGTGTCAAGTCAAGTCAAGTCAAAAACACTTTATCATCCCATGAAGGGCAATTACAATACTGACAGGCAGATTGCTATGCATCAAAAATCTCAAAAGACACAAAAAAGCTGTATTTCATATTGGTTAAAACATTCCAAAATGACTTCAAATAAAAATGTCACGAACACAAACACACACATGCGCATGCGCACATACACAAACACGCACATACACACACACACACACACACATCCATTGTGAACACAATGTTTAAAAAACCCAAAACAAACCAAACCAACAACATTGACTAGAAGACATAAACACTTATTATTTATGCACGCACATATGCAACACGTACACGGGCACGTGCGTGCGTGTGCGAACACACCCACGCACACCCACACCATACACCAATATATGAATTCAATGTTTTAAGACCATTGACTAGAAGAGACTTATTTCACACACACACACACACACACACACACACACACACACACACACACACACACACACACACACACACACACATTGACTACACTCATAACAATGACAATCAGGCAAGTAATTCAGAGAATCGTTGACTTTTATTCATTTTCAAATGTTAAATCACAGACTTCCCATCCAAATTGGCAGAATAAGAAATGTTCCTAGAGCAGAGAGAGTCTGTGATAACTGTGGTGAAAACGAGCTAGGTGATGAGTTCCATTATCTATTCAAATGTCATTTCTTTGTGCAGCTAAGAAACAAATTTATCCCAAGATATTATAGAGGAAACCCAAATGTTATGAAATTCCATGAATTGTTTAGTTCCACAAATAAATCCTTGCTTATCAAAGTTATCAAATTCCTCAAAGAAATAATGAAAACCTATTGATTTGACGCATCTCTTTAGATGACACCAGTGCATTTTATTACATGTTAGGGATAAGTTATTTCCTTTGTTGGTATAGATTTGAATGGCCGTGTCATTGTGTGTGAGCACACTAGCACCCCCACATGTGCGTGTATGTGTGTGTGTCCCCGCATTTGTGTGCATGTGTGCACGCATATCTCTGTACTGGTTATGCTTTCTAGCAGGGAGGTCCAACTCACATTGGTGCAGTTGCCTCGCAAGAACTTTTGTGTTTTCATTTGAATTGTTTGCCTGGCGTTTAGCTTGAAATGCTTCCTGCGTGCGTGGGTGCATGAGTGTGTGTGTGACCGGGGGGTGGCGGGCTTCTTGGCATGTTGATGTTCCACGTGTGCGTGTGTGTGTGTGTGTGTGCTTGTGGATGCCTTTGCGTTGGGCGTGGTGTGCTGGGAGAGAGAGAGAGAGTGCAGTTGGTTGCAGGAAATGTATTCAGGCATCATGTTAGTTTGCTATGCCTTTCCTGTGTTGTAAATGCTTTTTCACTTTTCATGTCCATAATTTGTACTCTTTCATTTTGGAGTGAATTTGTGTGTGAGCATTTTTCACACGCCCACATCTGCAAGTTGTGGTTTTGTTAAATTTCATGTACCCCTTGGGTTTTTTTTCTTGAAATAAAATCTTGAATCTTGAATCTTGACTGTAGACCAGTTTCAGGGTATAATTCATCGTTGACTGTAGACCAGTTTCAGGGTATAATTCATCGTTGACTGTAGACCAGTTTCAGGGTATAATTCATCGTTGACTGTAGACCAGTTTCAGGGTGTAATTCATCGTTGACTGTAGACCAGTTTCAGGGTATAATTCATTGTTGACTATAGCCCCGTTTCAGGGTGTCATTCATCATTGACTGTTGTGGGGTTTCAGGGTGTCATTCATCGTGGACTGTTGTGGGGTTTCAGGGTGTCATTCATCGTGGACTGTTGTGGGGTTTCAGGGTGTCATTCATCGTGGACTGTTGTGGGGTTTCAGGGTGTCATTCATCGTGGACTGTTGTGGGGTTTCAGGGCAGCAGCACAGCCATGGAGAACAGCGGGAGGTGGTGAAAAGCCTGCAGGTCTTCACCTCCCTCATGACCCCACTGCGCAGAGATCTGCTGCACCAGGCACTGGCCTGTAGGTGACGGGGGGGGGGGGGGGACACTGAACAGGATCGGTTTGTCAGTGTGTGTGTGTGTGATTGATACAAGGTATGTTTGGTAGTATTTATCTACATGATGCCAACTACAAGATTATACCTGGTTATTGTTTTAATCCTTTCAGTGCACTTTTTCATAATATAAAAAAAAAAAAAAGAATAAAGATTGATGCTGAATTGACTAAAGCTGTGGCTTGGTACTGCATGTAATAAATGTCACTGTTGTTCCCTGTGTTTAGTTTCTTTTTTAGTAATACTCACACTATGGACTTGGGGGGGGGTTGTGATAATACTCTTTGTGGTGTTTTTTCCTCACTGTCTGGTGTGTGCGGGGGGGGGGGGGGGGGGGGGGTGGGGGGGGCAGAGGGCAGTCATGATAATACTCATTGTGGTGTTTTTTCCTCACTGTCTGTCTGTTTTCACAGTCTGTCTGCCTTTTTTTTCCCCATTGTCAATCTGAGTTGGGGTTTTTAACTCTCTGTGTGTTTGGTTTTTTTTACACTGTTTGTATATCTGTTGTTTGGGGTTTGGTTGGTTGGGTTGGGGTTTTTTTTTTTTGGGGGGGGGGGGGTCAATAAAGTGCTGTCTGCGTGGTTTGGTTTGTTTTGTTGTGGGGTTGTTTTTTGGATGGGGGAGATGACACCTTTTTCAGTAACACTTCTCTCAGTGTGTTTTCTTTTTTCAACAATACTGCTTCCCTGCTCTCGCCCCAATTTTTTTAAAATCATAACTCTTTCATTGTCTGTTTTTGTGTGTGTTTTTTTAACACAATAGTCTGTCTGTCCTTTTCAGTAACATTCTCAGTAACACCCTTAGTCTCTGTGTTTTCTTTTTCAACAATAAGCTACTAAGATTCTCTGTGTGTGTGTGTGTGTGTGTGTGTGTGTGTGTGTGTGTGTGTGTGTGGTTGTTATTGTTGTTGTTGAACAATACTCTGTCGTATTTTATTTTTAGGTAACTCACTTTGTCAGTGTATTTTCCAGATGAGCAAGAGCTGAAGCATCAGATATGCCAGCTGCAGGAATTCCGTGAACGCGGCTTGACACGCCATCACAGCGTGCCCATGTACAGACAGCTGCGATCACGACGCGCCACCTCCAGACACAGGCGCCACCTACTGGCAGATGTTATCAACCATATTCGAGTCAGTAGACAGTGTGTGTGTGCGCACATGTGTGTGTGTTGGGAGAGGGGGGTTCAATTGTCAGTTTTTGTTTTTCTCATTTTCTGTTGGCTACTTGAGATGCTGGAGTTTTTGGTCTTGTTAGTTTATTCAATTGCTTGGTCTGTTTCATGCTTGTTCATTGGTTAAGCTGTTTGTGTGATTTTGTTTCGTGCTTGTTCATTGGTTAAGTTGTTTGTGTGATTTTGTTTCATGCTTCATTGATTGTGTGATTTTGTTTCATGCTTGTTTATTTGTTAAGTTATTTGTGTGATTCTGTGTCATGCTTGTTCATTGGTTAAGCTGTTTGTGTGATTTTGTTTCATGCTTTTTCATTAGTTAAGTTGTTTGTGTGATTTTGTTTTGTGCTTGTTCATTGGTTAAGTTGTTTGTGTGATTTTGTTTCGTGCTTTTTTATTGGTTAAGTTGTTTGTGTCATTTTGTTTTGTGCTTTTTTATTGGTTAAGTTGTTTGTGTCATTTTGTTTCCTGCTTGTTCATTAGATAAGTTGTTTGTGTGATTTTGTTTCGTGGTTGTTCATTGGTTAAGTTGTTTGTGTGATTTTGTTTCGTACTTGTCCATTGGCTAAGTTGTTTTTGTTTTGTGCTTGTTCATTGGTTAAGTTGTTTTGGTTTCGTGCTTGTTCATTGGTTAAGTTGTGTTTGTTTCGTGCTTGTTCATTGGTTAAGTTGTGTTTGTTTCGAGCTTGTTCATTGGTCAGGCTGTTTGTGTGTTTCTAAAGAAGAGCTGTGGTGTTGCAGGATGAAGCTGTGTGTCAGCAGTGGTTACAGCGGCAAGGCGTCAGTGACAGCACCAGCAAGATTATACCTCTGCCTTCAGCCCGTAAGCAGTTGTGTTTTGTTCGTCAAAACAGACTTGAAATTTTCACCTGGCCTCCTGCACATGAGAACCTCTTTTTTATCTACCCTTTTTTTCACAAAAAATAATGTAGTTCTAAAAGATATTGCCCTTTCTATCTGCAGTCATGGTTTTTTTAAAAAAAAGATGGAAAGGTTTTTGTTCCCTGGTTTTGCTGTTTTTCCTCAGACCCTGTTGTCCCTGACAGTTTCTGCAGACCTCTCTGTTGTCACTGACTGTTTCTGCACACTTCTATGTTGTCACTGACTGTTTCTGCACACCTCTCTGTTGTCACTGACTGTTTCTGCACACCTCTGTTGTCACTGACTGTTTCTGCACACCTCTGTTGCCCCTGACTGTTTCTGCACACCTCTCTGTTGTCCCTGACTGTTTCTGCAGACCTCTTTGTTGTCACTGACTGTTTCTGCACACCTCTCTGTTGTCCGTGACTGTTTCTGCACACCTCTCTGTTGTCACTGTTTCTGCACACCTCTGTTGTCCGTGACTGTTTCTGCACACCTCTCTGTTGTCCCTGACTGTTTCTGCAGACCTCTCTGTTGTCCCTGACTGTTTCTGCAGACCTCTCTGTTGTCCCTGACTGTTTCTGCACACCTCTCTGTTGTCCCTGACTGTTTCTGCACACCTCTCTGTTGTCCCTGACTGTTTCTGCACACCTCTCTGTTATGCATTTGGCTTCAGCCTTATTTATCTTTATTTGTTTATCTATTTATTTATTCAAATTCTTTTATTTTCAGGATACTGAATAAACTCTCATGAGCTTTTTTTTCCCCCATCCAGTCCCTATGTGGATGCTTTTTTTTTGTAAATTTGGCCATCTGTTCCACCAGGGCACAATAGCCAACTCTGCCAAAAGGCTGAACAGTCAACACGTTGTCAGAGATGCGACAAAGCAAGAACAAAGTAATGTAGAATAAACACACACACACACACACACACACATAGATTTTTCTCTTTACTTTGGAATCAAGAACTGAAGACGTACTGTTTTCTCTGTCATGGAGATGTAAAGTGCAGTGCAGGATTGGACAGACAGACAGACAGGGCTTTTTTCTGTCCGGTAAAGTACAGGACTAGACAGACAGACAGACAGACAGACAGACAGACAGTGCTTTTTTCTGTCTGGTAAAGTACAGTACAGGACTAGACAGACAGACAGGGCTTTTTTCTGTCTGGTAAAGTACAGTACAGGACTAGACAGACAGACAGACAGAGCTTTTTTCTGTCCGGTAAAGTACAGGACTAGACAGACAGACAGGCATACAGGGCTTTTTTCTGTCCGGTAAAGTACAGTACAGGACTAGACAGACAGACAGACAGGGCTTTTTTCTGTCTGGTAAAGTACAGTACAGGATTAGACAGACAGACAGGGCTTTTTTGTGTCTGGTAAAAGTACGATTACAGACAAGAAGGCTTTTATCGCGTAAAGACAGTACAGGACTAGACAGACAGACAGGGCTTTTTTCTGTCTGGTAAAGAACAGTACAGGACTAGACAGACAGACAGGGCTTTTTTCTGTCTGGTAAAGTACAGTACAGGATTAGACAGACAGACAGGCATACAGGGCTTTTTTCTGTCTGGTAAAGTACAGTACAGGACTAGACAGACAGACAGGGCTTTTTTCTGTCTGGTAAAGAACAGTACAGGACTAGACAGACAGACAGGGCTTTTTTCTGTCTGGTAAAGTACAGTACAGGATTAGACAGACAGACAGGCATACAGGGCTTTTTTCTGTCTGGTAAAGTACAGTACAGGACTAGACAGACAGACAGGGCTTTTTTCTGTCTGGTAAAGAACAGTACAGGACTAGACAGACAGACAGACAGACAGGGCTTTTTTCTGTCTGGTAAAGTACAGTACAGGATTAGACAGACAGACAGGGCTTTTTTCCCCATTTGTTTTGCTTTCAAGATGTTCTGCACCTCATGTCATGGGCATATGGCCTGGTACATTAAATGTTCCGAGTTCTCTCTATATATAGATATTATAGATATAGATAGATATATATATATAGATAGATAGATATTTATTTTAAAAAATTTTTTTTACAATTTATTTATACCACTTTAAGTCACGAGATTTCTCTGCGTGAAATTTGGGCTGCTCTCCCCGGGGAAAGCACATCGCCACAAGAGCAGCGCCACCCTTTTTTTTTTTTTTTTTTGGTCTGCAACTGTATTTCTTTCCCTATCAGAGTGGCTTTTTTCTAAGAATTTTGCCAGGGACAACTCTCTTGTTGCCGTGGGTTCTTTTACATGCGCTGCATAATTTTCTGTAACACACGGGACCTCGGTTTATCGTCCCATCCAAAAGACTAGCGCCCAGACCACCACTCATGGTCTAATGGATGGGGGAAAAGTTTCGGGCCCAGACGGGATACGAACCATCGCACACTTCCGACCCGGACTTTTCGCTTTCTAGACAGGCGCGTTACCTCTAGACCACCGATCCATCTGTACAGATATAGACATAGAGATAGAGATAGATAGCAGTGCTGATTGAATGAACTGGATATCAGAGAGACAGATCAGAGAGACCTGTGTTGTCTGTCATGGGGAGTGGGGGTTGCCTGGTGTGTTGCAGCTCGCAGGCAGAGTCAGCCGCTGAACGTTGAAGGCATGCCTGGCTGTGACCGCTTGTTGCCGGCAGAGAAAGAGGTGGGTGCATTGTGATCTGGTCCGCCATGGCGTGTTGTCACACGTGTGTGTATGTGTGCATTAGTTATTTATTTATTTCATTTCAAGGATAGTGAAATAAGTGAGGGTAATGAAATAAGCACTAAAGTGCTTCTTTACATCACATCAAGACCCCATCTGTGTGTAGTTTTTTGTCAATTTTGTCAGCTGTTCCCACCAGCAGACAATGGCCCACTCTTTCAATAAACGGAACAGGTTTTAACACGTGTGCAAAATATTCTGCTGTTCGTACGCAAGGCTTTGGTTTATAGTCTCATCTAAAGCATGCGTGCATGTGTGTGTGTGTGTACATGCGTGTGTGCGTGCATGTGTGTGTGTGTGTGTGTGCTTGTGGCAGTAAACAACTGTAAAGAGAGAGGTGGGTACACTTTGATCTGTTGTAACGTGGTGTGTTGTCGTGTGTGTTATGGCGAGAGAAGAGAAGATGGGTAAGGTTTACAGCTGAATCATACAGGTGTGTATATATTTGCCAGGTGTACATACACTGACTTTCATAGGATGATACTGACAGTGTGATAGGATGATACTGACAGTGTGATGGGAATGCTGACAGTGTGATAGTGATAGGATGATACTGACAGTGTGATAGTGATAGGATGATACTGACAGTGTGATAGTGATGACACTGATGGGTGATAGTGATGATACTGATAGGATGATACTGACAGTGCGATAATGATGATACTGACAGTGTGATAGTGATGATACTGACAGTGTGATAAGGATAGGATGATACTGACAGTGTGATAGGATGATACTGACAGTGTGATAGTGATGATACTGATAGGATGATACTGACTGTGTGTGATAGTGGTGGGATGATACTGACTGTGTGATAGGACGATACTGACAGTGTGATAGGATGATTCTGACAGTGTGATAGGATGACACTGACAGTGTGATAGTGATGGGATGACAGACAGTGTGATAGTGGTGGGATGATTCTGACAGTGTGATAGTGGTGGGATGATACTGACAGTGTGATAGTGATAGGATGATTCTGACAGTGTGATAGTGATAGGATGATACTGACAGTGTGATAGTGATAGGATGATACTGACAGTGTGATAGTGATAGGGTTTATACTGACAGTGTGATAGGAATATACTGACAGTGTGATAGGATGATACTGGCAGTGTGATAGGATGATACTGACAGTGTGATAGGGATATACTGACAGTGTGATAGTGATAGGACGATACTGACAGTGTGATAGTGATAGGACAATACTGACAGTATGGTAGGGTATTGATGCATTACCTTATTCTACTGTCAGTACTACCTATCACAAGCAGCAAAGGAGAGGAGACTCAGAGCAAGTTACAACTTAATGCTGATAAAAACCGAAGCCATGCTCAAAGGGACCGAACATAAACTTTCCTCCATCGCAGCAACTTCAATAGAATTCGGCAATACGTCAGTTCCATTGTCCAACTCTGTGAAGTATTTAGGAGCAGTTCTTGACAACACACTCTATGAAAAAATTCATCACCCAGACCTGTCAGTCTTGCTACTATCAATTACGGTGCATAAACGCGATTCACAAGTGTCTGTCCACTGATGCAACTTCCAAGCTTGTCACATCGCTTATTTTTTCACGTTTAGACTACTGTAATTCTCTTTTGGCTGGCCTACCAGCATCATCCATCCACTCTCTTCAACGCATACAAAACTCTGCAGCACGACTGGTCCTAAGAAAGAAAAAATCTGAAAAATCTGTCCTCTTCTGCAATCTCTTCACTGGTTGCCTGTCTCACAAAGACTGAAGTATAAGATCAATACCCTCCGTTTCAAATGCCTCCACAAATCTGCACCCTTTTATGTCTGTAACTGTTTTCACCTGTAAACTCCATCCCGTTCCCTTCATTCAGCCGCAGATACTTTGTGCTTTCGAACACCCAGATTCAAACAAACCACTGTTGGCTATCGCTGTTTCTCTGTTTCTGGTCCATCCACCTAGAATAACCTCCTTCTTTCACTTCACCAAAAGCCTTCATTTGATACCTTCAAATCCAGCCTCAAAACACACTTGTTTCCTACCTGACTTTCCCTCATATCTGTCCCTACTTTTCAACAGCATTTGTCATCTCCTTCATCACCACCTAAGCGTGAAATCTGTTAATTATGTTATTTGAGGAAAGTTGCATGCGTGTAAATGATTTGAGTGCAAGCGTTTCGATTTGTTTGTTTTGCAAGATTCAGCGCTATATAAATTCCTTATATTATTATTATTATTTGAGGAAATGGGCGCCGCCCTCAATATGCTGGCCCCTTGAGAAGTTGAGGTCTCTGATGCCTCGCTCCCCTACAACCTCATAGGTTATGGGACACCTTTACCTTTTACTACCTATCACACTATCAGTATTATCCTATCACATTAATGTGACATGTCTCCATGTCTGTACTGCTTAATGTGACATGTCACAATGTCTTTACTGTTTTCAACTGTGTAGTTAATATGACCTGTCTGTAGTGCTTCATGTGACCACATGTCTGTATGTAGTGCTTCATGTGACCACATGTCTGTATGTAGTGCTTTATGTGACCACATGTCTGTATGTAGTGCTTCATGTGACCACATGTATGTAGTGCTTCATGTGACCACATGTCTGTATGTAGTGCTTCATGTGACCACATGTCTGTATGTAGTGCTTCATGTGACCACATGTCTGTATGTAGTGCTTCATGTGACCACATGTCTGTATGTAGTGCTTCATGTGACCACATGTCTGTATGTAGTGCTTCATGTGACCACATGTCTGTATGTAGTGCTTCATGTGACCACATGTATATAGTGCTTCATGTGACCACATGTCTGTATGTAGTGCTTCATGTGACCACATGTCTGTAGTGCTTCATGTGACCACATGTCTGTCTGTAGTGCTTCGTGTGACCACATGTATGTATGTAGTGCTTCATGTGACCACATGTCTGTAGTGCTTCATGTGACCACAAGTCTGTATGTAGTGCTTCATGTGACCACATGTCTGTATGTAGTGCTTCATGTGACCACATGTCTGTATATAGTGCTTCATGTGACCACATGTCTGTATGTAGTGCTTCATGTGACCACATGTCTGTAGTGCTTCATGTGACCACATGTATGTATGTAGTGCTTCATGTGACCACATGTCTGTAGTGCTTCATGTGACCACATGTCTGTAGTGCTTCATGTGACCACATGTCTGTATGTAGTGCTTCGTGTGACCACATGTATGTATGTAGTGCTTTGTGTGACCACATGTCTGTATGTAGTGCTTCGTGTGACCACATGTCTGTATGTAGTGCTTTGTGTGACCACATGTCTGTATGTAGTGCTTCATGTGACCACATGTATGTAGTGCTTCATGTGACCACATGTCTGTATGTAGTGCTTCATGTGACCGCATGTCTGTATGTAGTGCTTCATATATCTGTATGTAGTGCTTCATGTGACCACATGTCTGTATGTAGTGCTTCATGTGACCGCATGTCTGTATGTAGTGCTTCGTGTGACCGCATGTCTGTATGTAGTGCTTCATGTGACCACATGTCTGTATGTAGTGCTTCATGTGACCACATGTCTGTATGTAGTGCTTCATGTGACCACATGTCTGTATGTAGTGCTTCATGTGACCACATGTCTGTATGTAGTGCTTCATGTGACCACATGTCTGTTGTAGTGCTTCATGTGACCCATGTCTGTATGTACGTGCTTTATGTGACCACATGTCTGTATGTAGTGCTTCATGTGACCACATTTGTATGTAGTGCTTCATGTGACCACATGTCTGTATGTATGTATGTGACCCATTCGTATGTAGTGACCAACTCTGTATGTACTGCCTATGTGACCACATGTCTGTATGTATGCTTCATGTGACGCATGTCTGTTGTATGCTTCGTGACGCATGTCTGTATGTAGGTGCACGGTGCCCATGCCTTCTTCAGTGCTTCATGTGCCATTCTGTTAGAGGCTCGTGAAACACGCTTAGTGCTCAGGACCACACCTTATAGTAGTGTTCAGTGACCGGAAATCTTGACTAGCTTCGTGTGCGTAAGTCTGAAATGCGAATGTTGAACTGTGACACATGATTATGAACAATCAGTGATTGTTTGGTTAGGTAAGGAACATTGTGATAATGTGTATATACCATGGACCCGATGGTAGGGAGTGTCATGTGACCCAAGCATGTAGTAGTTAGTGAACACTTTTTGTGACTGGCATTGACTGTTGTTGTAGGCTGATTGAATCACTGACCATTGTGGGGAAGCATGTGTCTGTATGCTTGTGCCTCTCTGCTTGCACTCACGTGTACAGTTCAAGTTAATGTGTGTCAGACATTGAGGGGACACGTGGTAAGTTATATGTGTATGGCACAGTGGTGGGTACTTGTGCGTGTGGACTTGTGTATGAGAAAAGAGGTTTCATTCATGTGACAGAAGGAGAATATGCCAATGGTGAATGGAGACACACCATAAGCATACGAAGTTAGTGTTTGTTGGTTAAGAATGTGATTGTTTAAATGTTATACAGACAGAGGAAGGGAGGTGAGAGAATCCCAAGCAATGGAGTGAGGACTTTTTGGGGAGAGGGAGGTTGCTGTTGTATGTGAGGTGATTTGAATCACTGAAGCCATCTGGGGGAAGAAATGTGTCTGTGATTGTGCCTCTCAATGCTTGCACTCACGTGTACAGTCAAGTTAATGTGTGTCAGACATTGAGAGACAAGTGTAAGTTTATGTGTATGCGCACATGTGTGTGTGTACTTTGTGCGTGTGTGCTTGTGTATGAGAGAAAGGGGTTTCATTCAAGTGACAAATGAAGGAGGCTATAGCCTAATGGTGAATGGAGCACACACACCATAAGCTACATGAAGCTTGTTGTCATTGCTATGATTCCAAAATGCTGTTTGTCTTCAATGTTCATTCCCATTTCTGAATAAAAACTGTTGAAAGCAACAGAACAGAATGGGCGTTAAGGTTATGACGTCAGGGTGACGAGAGAGGAAAGGCAGGAAGGCAGGACGCCCATGTAACTTCTCCAGACCCAAGTCAGTCAAGTCAAATGCGCTCTCTCTTCTTGAACAATGATTTAGATTCCCCCCCCCCCTCCTCATGTGGATTCTGGGGGGCCTGTCAGTATAGATAGCATCCCCACCTTCTGGAAATTCTGTGTTAGGAATTCCCTCGTTTCTATCCCTCTCTTTGTTTCTGCCTTGACCTTTTCTTCCTGTCACCTCCTTCTTGTCTATCTTCTACCTTCTTGGTCCATTCTCCTGCCTTTTTTCAAGAAAAACTTAGATAACAATTTTCTCCCACACTGAGATTGGATGTGCTGGGCCTGACTTGTCAGGCGCTTAACGGCAGCGCAAGGCATTTTCACTCCTATGACAGACAACACTAGTTGCTGTCTGAGCGTTCAACCAAGAAGAAGAATTCCCTAGAGGTTTAAAAAACTATTTCTGTCCGGTTTTGTGCAGCAGTAACGATGCAGCGTTTTCAGTGGTGGTTGTTTCTCTTTTACTCTAGTGCTATGTAATGCCGCAAATACAGAAGTTAGTAATTTTATGTGCTCCTTGAAAAGACTGTAATGTCAACAACAAAAAATCTCTCTCTTTTTCTCTGTGTGTGTGAGACACATTCAATTGACTGGCCTAGGAGTGAGACGTGCCCGGAGAGACTCTCCAGAGAAGGTGTGTTTTTAATAGTTGATCAAATGTGATTTATTTGAAAATTATACACAAGGATTCAGTCTTCATTAGTAAACAAAATGTTAAATTTTGGGTTATAAAAAGAAGTGCAAATGTGAGATATTGATGATTTGATTACAAATATTTGGTCTCCAACAAAAAGGTGTGATGTGGTGGACTTGCTGGACCTTTGTGTTGTAACACTTCCGGGGGGGGGGTGCTGGGGCCCTCCTTCCTTGTGTCCAGCATCAAGTGTTTTTCATCATTAGGCTATTGGCCTCTTAGGCCTAGACTACAGCACAGCTAAGGTACTGTGTGCCCTTCCTTACTAGGCCTACCAAGGTTCAACATCACACAGTGTACAGCTCATATATACATACCCTATAGTTTTTCATCTGTTGTGGTAAATTGACTCATGAACAATGCTGTGCTCTGTGCTAAACTGTATATGTAATTGAAATTTCATTTATTTTCATCTATACCACTTTAAGTCACGATATTTCTCTGCGTGAAATTCGGGCTGCTCTCCCTGGGGAGAGCGCGTCGCCACAAGAGAAGCGCCACCCTTTTTTATTTTTTTTCGATCTGTATTTGTTTCCTTATCAGAGTGGCTTTTTCTAAGAATTTTGCCAGGGACAACTCCCTTGTTACCGTGGGTTCTTTTACGTGTGCTGAATAATTTTGTGCACCACATGGGACCTCGGTTTATCGTCTCATCCAAAAGACTAGCACCCAGACCACCACTCATGGTCTAATGGATGGGGGAAAAGTTTCGGGCCCAAACAGGATTTGAACCACCGCACACTTCCGATCCAGACTTTTCGCTTTCTAGACAGGCGCGTTACCTCTAGACCACCGATCCACATGTAATTGAAATGAAGTACATGGCAAAAGGCACCATGTTTCTTTTTTTGTTTAAATAAATAGGTTTTTTTCCTATTTTTTCCCTCTCCTTTAGTACTCCAGAGTTTTTTTTCTAATTTTATGATGTTGCTAACCACACAGCATTTTAGTTTACCAGCTCCTTCTAAGGGTGGGTCCCACTACACGATCCATGAGTGCTAAGTCCTTAACCACTGAGACTATACTGCCCACTCAAGACCCATATCAAGTGACTTTTGATACCCCCACACGAAATTACCCCTATGGAGATTCATACTGTTTGAGAGATACTGTGGTAAATATCAGCCATTAGGTATCTCCTCCACCTTTACAGAATTTGATAAAAATAACAAACATAAATTAACTGCCGACAGAATATACACCCCAACTCTGCCAAGTGAACTCTGGCACTCTTTCATACAAGTTTCTTTGGACTCCACAAACTTTTGTCAATTCACATATACCACTCCACTGGGACACTATTGATACAGGGAAATGTGTGCCAGCTGTGGGTCGAGAAGGAGTTTGATACTCTAAAAACTACTGTGAATGAATTGGCAGAAGTCAACCCGTCTACAGCAAATGCCCAAAATGTACTTTTTTCCATCGTGGCACCAAACCCCCATGATCCACTGGCCATCATGGACAGCACACCTCCAGTGTTGCCATCCCAGTCCCCCCAGACGGCGCTTGTTGATGACCATTCTCTCCCACCTGACCATTCATCATCTACTCCCTTCAGTTCACCCCGCCCTATTCCTCCAAACTCCACAGCCCTCCAATCTGAAATCCACCCTCCTCCATCAGTCCCCTCATCACCCTCCCCTTCCAATCCACCTTGCCTGTGGGGCACTCTCTACACCCCTCCAGACCTCATCCCCTGATAAGGATACTTCACCCCTTCCTCCTCCACCTACAGAGGTGAATACCACCCCCCCCCTCCCTTCTCCATGACCCCTCACCTGATCCTCAACCCCTCCCTTCAACAACAAGACTTCCTGACTCTCCCATCACCTCCCCTTCCTCACCTCCTTACCAACCTCAAACCAGCCCCACTTCTACCCCCTCCCCCAGTCCAGACCCTTCCCTCCACGCCAACGCTCACCTCTCATCAAGTGACCCCTCTACACTGCAACGCACTAAACCATACACTCTCACGGAGATGTCTAACATTGCTACAGTAATCATGCTCTACAGTCAACTCATCACTGCAAACATCACCATCTCCAACATGCAGACCAAAATACATACACTTGAATCTCAACTTTTGCAAACAAGACAACAGATAGAACACAACACCCAAAACATCTCTGATTCAGAGATCAGAATGAAAAACTCCATGAAAATCATGAAACAAGCAGTTTCAAATCAAATCAATGAACTACAAGACAGCCACAAACCAGCAAACCCAACTGAAAGAAACAGCAAACAAGCTCCAGTCATTCAAAGACAGTCAAAGCAATGTCAACAAATGTGTTGGCATTTTGTTGTTGTCCAGATGTACCAACACAGAGTCACCCAACAGTAGTGTGTTGATATTGGGTGGGACAGATTTCTGCTTCAGAGCAGTTAAGGGAGATAGGCGGGGTGGGGCTTTGTTGGTAGCTGGGGACTTGGGCTGTTTGCGTGTCTGTGTATTGAGATGTGTGGCTGTGGAGTGTGAATGAATAGAGTGGGGGGTGTGGGCAAGAATGGGTTGTTTGTTTCGTTGACTGTTAGTCAAAGGGGAGTAAGAGTGAGAAGTCTATAATTTGTCTGCAAGAATTGGCTGCTTGTTAGTCTGTGTGTACACAGATGAAGAGTTGATTTGTTTACATTGTGTCAGTGGTTTGTCTGCAGTGGCTGAGAATGAATCTGTTGCATTGTCTGAAAGAGCTTCAAATCTGTTTGAAACATCTACACTATGTTTTTCTGTTTGAGTGGGGACAGTTCAGCAGGAGGAGGCTCTGTGTTTGCATTGTCTGTCTGTGTCACTGAATGATGTGACTCTTTGGCAGCAGAGAGAGTCTGTAGTTGTGTCTTGGTGCTGTATCGGAGATATACATGGCGAAAAGCAACACCACTGAAGCAAGGTCGCCTTGACCTTCTTTCTATTGTTGGAATACCTTATTTGGTATTTTGAAAACATAGATATACTCCCTGGATATCGTTCTGACCACTCGGGTTATTACCTGGGTTATTACTTAGTGTCGACTTTGAAAAAGCATTCGACTCCTTAAGCTGGGATTTTATGTTCAAAGTCATGAAGGCATAATTATGGTTTTAGAGACAGTGTCTATCAATGGGTCAAAACATTCTGTACAAATGTAAAATCAACAGTCCTCGTAAATGGTAACAGTTCAAAATGGTTTAGAATTGAAGAGGGTGCAGGCATGGTGACCCAATATCGCCCTACTTATTTATTCTTAGTGCCGAGATTTTGGCTATAATGATTAAAGAAGATACATCAATTAAAGGAATACGCATTGGAGTGACAGAACATAAAATTTCCCAATATGCAGATGACACTCAATTGTTAAACATAGGAGATAGAATATCATTTGAACATTCTATACATATTCTAGAGAAGTTTGGAAAAATCTCAGGTCTTACCATGAATAGTGACAAAAAGTCGAGTTATATGGCTTGGTAATAAAAAAGAATCGAGTAGTGTGTTCTGTCCCCACCTAAAAATGATGTGGAATCCCCCCAAATTCAAGATTCTAGGAATCTGGTTTACCTCAAATCTGAAGGACTGTGAAAATATGAACTATAATGATAAATTTTCTGAAATTGAAATGCTATTTAAAGTTTGGTTACAAAGAGTTATTACTCCATTTGGCAGAATTGCCATTTTAAAGTCTCTTATCTTGTCAAAACTTAATCACCTGTGGATGTTATTACCAGATCCACTTGACCATTTCACAAAAAGTCTACAAAAGCTATCTTTCCAGTTTGTTTGGAACAATAAACAAGATACAATAGGTAGAAAGACGGCTATTAAACCCGTTTCTCAAGGAGGGATGAGCATATCTGATCTAAGAAAATATATTTATGCGCTGCAACTTAAATGGATAAGAAAAATTAGAAGTGTAAATCACAAATGGATAAGTATTGCAGAAAAAACATATCATTTCTCATGAATTAGAAAGCTATGGATCAAATATTACAGCCACATTTTCGAACATCAATCCTTTTTGGACACATACGTTTAAAGCTTATAGATTTTTCTCTCGTTGCATTAGTCCCTCAAATGCACGAGAAATGCTTTCTGAACCAGTTTTTTTATAATGAAAATATAACGGTAGGCAATACAGTAATCAAACACATGTATTTAATACAGAAAGGTATATATTCTATTAAACACTTTCTCAATGAAAAAGGTGAATTTATTAATTACAAAGATTTTAGTTCAAGCTGTGGCAGGCCTATTGACTTTCTTACTTTTCATGGGTGGATTTCCTCAATGAAACAGTACATAAGAAAAGCTGGCATACAAATAAGTGACAACATAAGTAATAATCAAGAGACACCCACAGTACTGCAGATCATTGATAGTGTAAATAAGGGGACAAAAAAGTATTACGAACATCTGGTATCAGACATCCAACTTCCAAACTGTTGCACAAAGTTGACAGAAAAACTGCACGAACATTTCCATTGGAAAGATATCTTTGTAAAAATACATAAAATAAAAGATGTAAAACTAAAATGGCTGCAGATGAGAATAATTCACCTCATCATTGCTACAAACGTGGTGTTGAATGCTATGGGTTTAGTGAACACAACACTTTGTACTTTGTGAAATGAGACCAGAGACTCAACATAACACTTTTTATGGGAATGTAATATATTATAACTTTTTGGACAAGTTTAGAAAATGTTATTAAAGAATGATGCACAAATGTCTGTAACATAACATTTTCCCGTAATTTAGTCATTTTTGGGGTAGAGCGACACCTAAAAACAGATAAGATCTTTGATTTGATCATGTTGCTTGCAAAGTTACACATCTACAGATGCAAAATTGATAGACAAGTGCCAATACTTTCTGTTTTTCAGGCACAGCTACACAATAGATTTAAAACTGAGCAGTATAATGCAAGAATTGCAAATAATCTTATGAAATAGAATGGAATCACTACAAATAATTATTTTTGGTCACATAAAGGATGAATAAAACATCAGAAGACACACAGCTTCGGACAAAAAAATAACATCCCATCAAGCCCTCCTGTAATTGGGGAGGGTGGAATGGCAACTGACAAACTGTGTAATATTCTTCAGATGGCATGGCATGTAAATGGCGCACTGTATAAAATGCTGTTGTGTATGTATGCAGGAATGCTGTATACATGCAATTTCTTTGTTATGTACAATATTGAAGTGCATTCATGAACATGCGACTATTACTAGTTAACGTTTATTGATATTGATAATGCTTGTCATGCATATAAGTATTTGTAACAACAAAAGGAATTAAAAAAAATATTTAAATAAAATCAGAAATGAAGTCAGCTTTGCCATCAGGGCAGACAGATTGCGCGTTTAGTAGACACATGTGGAGAAGGTTTGAGGGAGGCAGAGAGGTTGGAGAAGACAGTCGTAAGTGACTATGACTATCTGAGGAACAGGACGAGGGTGATGGTAGAGATGTGTAGATTGGAAGGGCAGACAGTTTGGATGGTGAGTCAGGTATGGAAGAAGGTGACAGAACTGGATCAGTCAGGGGATTTAGAGTCTCATGCAGATCATGACACACGTTAGGGATAGAACCCATGTAGTCAGATTCACACACTAATGTTGAAACAGGTGGAGGACCAGAAAGTGAGGCAGTGTTGTGGCTGGTAACAGTTGTTGCGGAAGTGACGTCAGAAGTGAGGGGGGAGGCAGATGTCGGGGAATCACGCTGCAGTCGATGACGTATGCCCGCACGTGTTCCTCTTCTGGTTTTGTGGCGGTGAATTCCAAGATTTACAATGTGCTCTCTGAGTTGATTTTGCATGTGGTGAAAACCACATGAGGAAAAATCTTTCAAGTCTGTTACAGTTAGAGTCATTGCAGTGGAGTGACCAACACAGGGCAGTGGTGGAGGGGGTGGTTTGGGATCGTGAATCACGTGCAAATTTTCAGGCTGCGGCAGGGTCAGGGTATGAAGGGTCGCAAAGACCAGCACAGACTTGTCTGTGAGTTTCTGTTTGCATGACCAACGTATCTCAGTCTGCATTTATCAATTTCAGCCAGCATTTGTCTTTGCACTGAGAGTTCATTAGAGTGCTTTCATTTGTTCTTCTGTCTGACCATGTGACTCTTAGAAGTTGCTTGCAGAACCACATTTTGGCTGCATTTATTTGGTCTCTTTCCAATTTCCGATGTGTCTAGGCTTCTGACCCATACAGCAATACAGACCAGATTAGTATTTTGACAATTCTTAACATGAGATATTAAGGCATGCCTCTGTCTTTTCAAATGTTGTCTAACTGAATCATTTTTCCTCAGCCATACCGATTCTAGCCTGAACATCTTGTAGGCAGGAACCATTACTCTCTTTTTTACAGAACCTAAATATTTGCAGTTTTGAACATACTACAGATCTGTTTCATGGATTTTGATATTCTGAGGGGTGACTGTACTATTGATGTGCAGCGCTTTGGTCTTTTGGGCAGTTCACTTAAGGTTAGCAGTGCTGCCCTCTGCATCGCCTCTATGTAGAGAATTCTTCTCATGCTTGCAATACATGGGCCAGGAGTGCTGAATCATCAGAATACCTGATGTCAGTGATATGTCTGCCTCCCACATTAATGCCCATGTCATCTACGTCCACCTTTCTCAGGATCACTTCTGTCTATAATTATGCTGAAAAGATGCAGGGATAATGTGCAACCCAGACAGACTCCTTTTTCTTTTCCTTTTTTCTTTGGATAACAGGCTTTTTTATATCAAAGAACTCACAGTGCTCACCATTCCATCAGATGGTTGCCTTCTGATCTGAATACTGAGTCCTTTAGATGAGACTATAAACCGAGGTCCCATGTGTGAACACATGCAGAACATCTTGCGCACATGTTAAAACCCGTTCCTCTTTTTGGAAGAGTAGGTCATTGTGTGCTGGTGGGAATGGATGACAAAATTTACAAAACTGCATACACTCGGGAACTGGATGAAAAAAAGTACATGAGTGCTTATTCCATTATCCTCGAAATAAAAGAATAAAATAAAATACAAATCTGCTATGAGTGACATCCTCTAAATAAAAGAATAAATAACAAAAGAATAAGCACACACACACAATGTGTGCACACACACACAATGTGCACACACATACATTGTGCACACACACACAATGTGCACACACATACATTGTACACACACAATGTGCACACACACACAATGTGCACACACACACACAATGTGCACACACATCACATGCACCAACTGCTGAATACATCCTTGCCATGGAATCACAGTGTACACAGTTTAAAGAGATCTAGAACAGGAGGGTACAGCTGGGAAGGAGGGACATTGTTCCACAGTCAGTTACAATTGTATCACATACTGTCCTCCAATGATACACACCCACATCCCACCACACGTCCACAGTCACAAGACCAGCCAGCACCTGTGCAAAAACACCACCACACCTGTCCACCCTACTTTCCCACATCCCTTACCACTCTATCACTACCTCCCTACCATGTATCCTTCCCAACCCATCTACCGTACCTACCCTAACAAGACCTACGGCCTATCCACCCTAATGTATCACCCTACGACCCTACCATACTGTACCCTTACCCTCACCTACCCTCCCTGACCCTGCCTTACTTCACTAAACTGCCCTACACTAACTACACTCACTGCCCTACATTACACTACACTACACTGCCCTCCTACCTGACTCACTACCACCTACATTGTCCCTATCCTACACTACCTACCCTGCCCTACACTACACTACACTGCCCTACATACACTACTACTGCCTACATACACTACACTCACTGCCCTACACTACACTGCACTGCACTACACAACACTACATTGCCCTACACTACACTAACTACACTACTACACTCCTGCTACACTACACTACACTGCCCTACACTACACATACACTGCCCTACACTACACTACACTGCCCTACACTACCTACACTGCCCTACACACTACACTGCCCTACGCTACACTACACTGCCCTACACTACACTGCCCTACACTACACTGCCCTACTACACTACACTGCCCTACACTACACTGCCCTACACACAACACCACACTGCCCTACACTACACTGCCTACACTACACACACTACACTACATTATACTCCACTACACAACACTACCCTACACAACACTACATTACATTACACTACACTACATTATACTCCACTACACACAACACTACCCTACACAACATTACATTACACTACCCTACACTGCACCAGCATCAAACAGGACTGAAGTGCTTCTTCTGCTGCTGCTCTTGGAGGTGGCTGTTGGGGACAACCACCACCTGGCCACACTTCTCTGCAGGCGCTGTCAGGTCCTCCACCTCCCCCAGCTCCTCCTGCTGCCTGTCTGAGCTGTCCAAGGGGACCCTCAAAGTGTCCGTGGAGTCCTCCACCACCCCCGCATCTAGCTGATGCAACACCAGGCGTTTGTAGACCCCGTTTCTGGCAATGAGGTCGTCGTGAGTGCCCATTTCTGCGATGGTGCCACGGTCGATGACGATGACCTGCACACACACACACACACACACACACACACACACACACACACACACACACACAGAGGCATGTTACAGTCCCCTGCTTACAATGACCAATACCTTATCATCTCATGTTACAGCAGTCCCCTGCTTACAATGACCAATGCCTTATCATCTCATGTTACAGTCCCCTGCTTACAATGACCAATGCCTTATCA
>CM054157.1:34609262-34659262 GCA_028751875.1 Rapana venosa | reverse complement strand
TGATGTATTTCCGAGTTCTATTGAAATTGTTGTAATAGAAGAGTTTGTGTTTGGTCCCTACAAGCGTGACTTCGGTTTTATCTGCGTTTATCTGTAACTTGTTCTATATCATCCAGTTTGGATATCTTGAAAGCTGTAGGTCACATTTGTCAAGAGAGAAGGCAGATTTTCAGGTGTAACACTACTTCGAATCTGAGAGTCATCTGCGTAAAAATGATAGTTGCTATGATGAAGGTTTATTATATGTGATATTATTACCATCATCACCATTATTATCATCCTCCTCATCATTGTTATCATCATCATCATCATCATCATCATCACTACTACTATGACTACGAATGCACACGTGCGTGCACGCACAAAAAATTTTTTTATTTCTTTTCCAATCAATGGTATTTACAATATTGTATTCCTGCATGGGTGTGTGTGTGTGTGTGTGTGTGTGCGCGCGCACCTGGGTTTGTGTATGATAATTTTTTTAAGCTATCCTGGAATGCTTATAACAATCTGAAATGTGTTTTTCTTGTGTCTTGTGAGACAATTATAGGTATCAATGTGCCTGTCAGTATTGTAATTGCCCTTCATGGGATGATTAAAGTGTTTTTGACTTGACTTGACTTGACGACTACTACTACTATAATCATCATCAGTATTATTATTTCCATTTTTTCCATTTTCACACCACTTTTAAGTAATGTAAGATTTCTCTGCATGAAATTCGGGCTGCTCTCCCCAGGAAGAGTGTGTTGCCACAAGAGCAGAGCCACCCATTTTATTCCCTGTCTGCAAGTGAAATTGTTTCCCTATTAGAGTGGCTTTTTTCTACAGAATTGTGCTAGGGATAACTCAATTCTCTTGTTGCCAAGGGTTATTTTATGTGCGCTAAATAATTTGATGAAACACACAGGACCTTAGTTTATCGTCCTATCCGAAAGATTACCACCACTCATGGTCTAGTGGATGGGGGAAAAGTTTTGGCCCAAATGGGGATTGAACCACTGCACACTTTCAACCCGGACTTTTTCGCTTTCTAGGCAGGCGCGCTACCTCTAGACTACTGATCTACATATCATTATTATATCCCATTATCATACTTATTGACTGTAACTGATGCCCACACCCACATCATTATTACTATTACTATCATTAAAAAAAACCCCACCATTATTATTATCATAATATTGACTGTAACTGATGCCCACACCATTATTACCATTACTATCATTTTAAAAAAACCACCATTATTATTATTATCATAATATTGACTGTAACTGATGCCCACACCCACACCATTATTATTATTATTATCATCATAATATTGACTGTGACTGATGCCCACACCCACACCATTATTATTATTATATTGACTGCGACTGATGCCCACACCCACACCATTATTACCATTACCATTATTATCATAATATAGACTGTAACTGATGCCCACACCCACACCATTATTACCATTACCATTATTATCATAATATAGACTGTAACTGATGCCCACACTCACACCATTATTACCATTACCATTATTATTATTATTATCATAATATTGACTGTGACTGATGCCCACACCCACACCATTATTACCATTACCATTAAAGTCCTTCGGATGAGACTATAAACCGAGGCCCCGAGTGCGAACGCATGCAGAACATCTTGCGCACACATTAAATCCTGTTCCACTGTTCGAAAGAGTAGGCCATTGTGTGCTGGTGGGAACAGATGACAAAATTTTAAAAACCGGATACACACGCATTAAAAAAAATCTGAGCGCTTTGATTGTTGCTTTACAAGATTCAGCGCTATATAAACTCCATACATTATCATTACCATTATTATCATAATATTGACTGTGACTGATGCCCACACCCTTATTACCATTATTATTATTATTATTATTATCATAATATTGACTGTAACTGATGCCCACACTCACACCATTATTACCATTGCTATCATTAAAAAAAAAATCATTACCATTATTGTTATCATACATATCAGACATAACTGATGCCCACACCCACACCATTATTATTATTATTATCATAATATTGACTGTAAATGATGCCCACACCCACACCATTACCATTATTATTATTATTATTATATTGACTGTGACTGATGCCCACACCCACACCATTATTACCATTACCATTATCATTATTATTATCATAATATGGACTGTAACTGATGCCCACACTCACACCATTATTACCATTGCTATCATTAAAAAAAAATCATTACCATTATTGTTATCATACATATCAGACATAACTGATGCCCACACCCACATCATTATTATTCTTTCCATTATTTTTTTTTTCATGACTTTTTAGGATTACCATTATTATTATGCATACTGAATGTAACTGATGTCCATGCCCACATCTTTGTTATCATTACCATTGTTATCATTTTCTTCTTTTTAATCACTGCCATTATCATTATCAAACATATCAAACGTAACTGATGACCACACCCACATCATTGTTATTATTATTGTTATTATCAAACATATCCAACGTAACTGATGACCACACCCACATCATTACTCTTATTATTATTACCAAACATATCAAACGTAACTGATGACCACATCCACATCATTGTTGTTATTATTATTATTATTAAACATATTGAACGTAACTGATGACCACACCCACATCATTCTCATTATCAAACATATCGAATCTAACTGATGACTACACCCATATCATTACTCTTATTATTATTATTATTATTATCATCATTATTATTATTATCATACATATCGAACGTAGCTGATGACCACACCCACATCATTGTTATTATTATTACTATTATTATTACCAAACATATCAAACATAACTGATGACCACACCCACATCATTGTTATTATTATTACTATTATTATCACCAAACATATCAAACATAACTGATGACCACACCCACATCATTGTTATTATTATTACTATTATTATTATTACTATCCAACATATCAAATGTAACTTATCATTATTACCATTATTATTATTATTATTATCAAACATATCAAACATAACTGATGACCCCACCCACATCATTGTTATTATTATTATCAAACATATTGAATGTAACTGATGTCCACACCCACATCCTTATCATTATTACCATTATTATTACCCTCCTTAGGTGACTGAAACACCACAACTAATAATACAGGTATACCAGGTAAGGACACCACTCCTAAGGTGTCAACCTAAACACCACAACTAACAATGTAGGTATACCAGGTAAGGACACCACTCCTAAGGTGTCAACCTAAACACCACAACTAACAATGTAGGTATACCAGGTAAGGACACCACTCCTAAGGTGTCAACCTAAACACCACAACTAACAATATAGGTATACCAGGTAAGGACACCACTCCTAAGGTGTCAATCTCAACACCACAGCTAACAATACAGGTATACCAGGTAAGGACACCCCTCCTAAGGTGTCAACCTCAACACCAACAACACTAAGAGTACCGGTCACCTCATCCAGCAGCAGAACGACAGGATTCATGACCAGCGCCCGGGCAATGGCGATGCGCTGTTTCTGACCTCCTGACAGGCGAATGCCCCTCTCCCCCACCAAGGCGCTGTACCCATCTTTGAACTCGGAGATGAAGGAGTGGGCGTTGGCCTGTTTGGCAGCCTCAATCACCTGAACAACCACCACCACCACCACCACATTACAATGCCGTGGACACACCATTTTGGCCGAAACATCCACACACAGAAAAAGGTTTTGGCCCAAACATCCACACAGAAAAAGGTTTTGACCCAAACATCCACACACAGAAAAAGGTTTTGGCCCAAACATCCACACAGAAAAAGGTTTTGGCCCAAACATCCACACACAGAAAAAGGTTTTGGCCACACACCCACACACAGAAAAATGTTTTGGCCACACACCCACACACAGAAAAAGGTTTTGGCCCAAACATCCACACAGAAAAAGGTGTTGGCCACACATACACACACAGAAAAAGGTTTTGGCCAAACATCCACACGCAGAAAAATGTTTTGGCCACACATCCACACAGAAAAAGGTTTTGGCCAAACATCCACACACAGAAAAAGGTTTTGGCCCAAACATCCACACAGAAAAAGGTGTTGGCCACACATACACACACAGAAAAAGGTTTTGGCCCAAACATCCACACACAGAAAAGGTTTTGGCCCAAACATCCACACAAAGAAAAAGGTTTTGGCCACACATCCACACACAGAAAAAGGTTTTGGCCACACATCCACACACAGAAAAAGGTTTTGGCCCAAACATCCACACACAGAAAAAGGTTTTGGCCCAAACATCCACACACAGAAAAAAGTTTTGGCCCAAACATCCACACACAGAAAAAGGTTTTGGCCCAAACATCCACACACAGAAAAAAGTTTTGGCCAAACATCCACACAGAAAAAGGTTTTGGCCCAAACATCCACACAGAAAAATGTTTTGGCCAAACATCCACACACAGAAAAAGGTTTTGGCCCAAACATCCACACAGAAAAAGGTTTGGGCCAAATATCAACAGAAAACATTTTTTTTGGGGGGGTCCAAACATCAACAAAAAGCTGTTTGCCAAAATATCAACCAGTACTCCATCAGTGATGTCACAGCTGTAGGGATGTTTTCACCCCTGAGAAAGACCACCACCTGAACCCCTCACCACCTGAACCATTCACCCCCTGAACCATTCACCACCTGAACCACTCACCCCCTGAACCATTCATCACCTGAACCACTCACCTCCTGAACCACTCACCCCCTGAACCACTCACCCCCTGAACCAGTCACCCCCTGAACCAGTCACCCCCTGAACCAGTCACCACCTGAACCACTCACCCCCTGAACCATTCATCACCTGAACCACTCACCTCCTGAACCACTCACCCCCTGAACCACTCACCCCCTGAACCACTCACCCCCTGAACCACTCACCACCTGAACCACTCACCTCCTGAACAACTCACCACCTGAACCACTCACCTCCTCACCAGTGATGTTTTCACCACCACCACCCCCTCCCATCAGTGAGGTTTTCACCTCATCAGTGAGGTTTTCACCTCCTCATCAGTGATGTTTTTCACCACTCACCTCCTCATCAGTGATGTTTTCACCACTCACCTCCCCATCAGTGATGTTTTCACCACTCACCTCCTCATCAGCGATGTTTTCACTGCTCACCTCCTCATCAGCGAGGTTTTCACCACCCACCTCCTCATCAGTGATGTTTTCACCACTCACCTCCTCATCAGATGTTTTCACCGCTCACCTCCTCATCAGTGAGGTCTTCATCACCCTCCCCATCAGTGAGGTTTTCACCACCCACCTCCTCATCAGTGAGGTTTTCACCACTCACCTCCTCACCGGTGAGGTTTTCATCACCTCACCAGCGAGGTTTTCACCACCTCATCAGGGATGTTTTCAGCACTCACCTCCTCATCAGTGATGTTTTCACCACTCACCTCCTCATCAGCGATGTTTTCACTGCTCACCTCCTCATCAGCGAGGTTTTCACCACCCACCTCCTCATCAGTGATGTTTTCACCACTCACCTCCTCATCAGATGTTTTCACCGCTCACCTCCTCATCAGTGAGGTCTTCATCACCCTCCCCATCAGTGAGGTTTTCACCACCCACCTCCTCATCAGTGAGGTTTTCACCACTCACCTCCTCACCGGTGAGGTTTTCATCACCTCACCAGCGAGGTTTTCACCACCTCATCAGGGATGTTTTCAGCACTCACCTCCTCATCGGTGGCCTCATGGCCGTAGGCGATGTTTTCGCGGATGGAGAAGGCGAAGAGCGTGGGCTCCTGGCTGACCATGCTGATCCTGCGCCGCAGCCAGCAGGCGTCCAGCGACTTGAGGTCATGGCCGTCTGGGGAGCAGCAGTCCAGCAGCATGCACAGGTCAGCATTAGGGATGAGCGAGTGTGTCTGTGTATGACTGTGTGTGGCTGTTTCTGTGCACGACTGTGTGTGTTTGGTACATTGGAAAGCATTGTTATATAATATTATGTGTTTTGTATGTCTGTGTGTTCACTCATGCACATGTGTGCACGTGCATGTCCTTTTCCATGTACATGTAGGCTACATGTCCTTTTCCATATATGTAGGCTACATGTCCTTTTCCATGTACATGTAGGCTACATGTCCTTTTGCATATACATGTAGGCTACATGTCCTTTTCCATATACATGTAGGCTACATGTCCTTTTTTATATATATACATATAGGCTACATGTCCTTTTCCATAATTACACATGTAGGCTACATGTCCTTTTCCATATATACATGTAGGCTACATGTCCTTTTCCATATACATGTAGGCTACATGTCCTTTTGCATATATACATGTAGGCTACATGTCCTTTTCCATATACATGTAGGCTACATGTCCTTTTGCATATATACATGTAGGCTACATGTCCTTTTCCATATACATGTAGGCTACATGTCCTTTCCATATACATGTAGGCTACATGTCCTTTTCCATATACATGTAGGCTACATGTCCTTTCCATATACATGTAGGCTACATGTCCTTTTCCACATACATGTAGGCTACATGTCCTTTTCCATATAATAATAATAATAATAATGTATGGAATTTATATAGCGCTGAATCTTGTATATATGTAGGCTACATGTCCTTTTCCATATACATGTAGGCCCGCTCTCACAGAGTCATGGTCACTACAATGGGCAGTATTGTGTGGTGGTGGTTTGTTGATGGTTCAGCTCCTACATTAGAACTATAGCTAATTGGAGACTCTACTACAAGCAGTCCAATCTAAGCAGAGCCATTGTGGCACTTGACCAGCCAAAACTAACGCACCCTTTTCTTGACAGATGGTTGCAGAATTGGCCAGGACCTGTATACACCAGTCAAAAACCTGTATACACCAGTCAGAACTGCACATTCTTTGCTTTTCTGGTAAGGCGGTGTTGTTGGTTGCTTTTAAAAAAAAAAAAGTGATAAATGTATTTTGGAACTAGTCACAATTCACATCTAACTTCATTACTGTTACTGTGTGTGTATGTTTCTTCATCCTGGTTTAGTCTGTTGGTTGTGGTTGTTTCTTTTTGCTTTGTTTGGTTTTGTTGTTGTTGTTGGATTATATTGGGATTTTTTTCCATTTTGGGGATTTTTGTGTGGTTACAGTTTAAAAAGGCAGGTAAACGTCTGAACTGTCCTGCCACCTTTTTCTCCTATTTTTGTTTGTTCATTTGTTTTGTTATGATTTTTCCCCAAAAGCTTTTATGTATAGAATGATATCACCAAGAAAGAATAGTCTTAAAAGTAAACACCAACAACAACGCACACACACACACCACACTTACATGTGCACAAGCATTTGGGTGTTTGATGTCAAGACCTGATTTACTGCTGATCCTCATAACCCTTATTGGTGATGGAGAAACTGGAATGGCAAGTGACAATCTGTGGAGCCAGGGGGAGGGGACGGGAGGGAGGGAGGGAGGGAGGGAGGGGTGTTGCTACTGAAAGATCATCGCCTGCAAAATGTGGAAATAAAAGCAATGTCAGCATTCCGATGAAACCTAAACATTTCATTGCTTATATTTTAGTTAAATAGTTTTTCCTTTTTTTGTTGATTTAATAATTTTATTTTTGAGGATAATGGATTAAACACTCATGCGCTTTTTTTTTAACATCCAGTCCCCATGTGCACGCAGTCTGTTAATTCTCATCTGTTTCCACCGGCACACTTTTCCAAAAGGTGGAACAGGTTGTGATGTGTGCACAAGATGTTCTGCATGCGTTCACACATAGGGCCTTGGTTTATAGTATCACCTGAAGGCATAGACACAGAAAAGCCTCTTTGGAATGTAGCCTATGGGTCGTGGAGGACCCATAACATCTACGGCACAAAGTCAAGAATGGCATGCGGCAGTCAAGAATGGCATGCAGCAAAGTCAAGAATGGCATGCAACAAAGGATAAAGAGAAAACTAAAACATGCACACACACATGTACAAACTGTAACCACACACATGTACACACTGTAACCACACACATGTACACACTGTAACCACACACATGTACACACTGTAACCACACACACATGTACACAATGTAACCACACACATGTACACACTGTAACCACACACATGTACACACTGTAACCACACACACATGTACACACTGTAACCACACACACATGTACACACTGTAACCACACACACATGTACACACTGTAACCACACACACATGTACACACTGTAACCACACACACATGTACACACTGTAACCACACACACATGTACACACTGTAACCACACACACATGTATACACTGTAACCACACACACATGTACACACTGCAACCACACACACATGTACACACTGTAACCACACACACATGTATACACTGTAACCACACACACATGTACACACTGCAACCACACACACATGTACACACTGCAACCACACACACATGTACACACTGTAACCACACACACATGTACACACTGTAACCACACATGTACAAACTGTCATCAGTCATACAGACAATGGCTCACAGCTAAACACAATAACTCATGCTCACATTCCTATACTGTACACAACACAGCACATACTTTTTTTTCACACTCTCTGATATGCTTGTCCACATTCTCTCTCACTCTCTCTTTCACTCGGACGACGTGACGGGACGAGAACTGTTTGGGCGTGCTGTTAGTAAGCTGCAGCAAATTTGAGCATTTAAGCTTCAAAATATCAGTTACTGGCCTTCCAGCAACTGTGATAACAACTTTAAACGCCCTGCTGATCGACAACGTTGTATCGAGTTGGAAAGTGGCGGGGGAGAGCGGCAGCGTTGTGTTCGTCTTGCGACTGAAGCCAGCTGACAAGTCAGTGTTAACAGAAATAGAGGACCCTGTGCTGAACTGTAACCCGCGAGTTCAGTACTATCGCAAAAAGCCACCTTGCCAAATCTGTTGCAACCTCCAAAGAAGCAGACAACACCAAGAAAGACAGGCAAGTCGCCAGTGTGTCAATGACAGTGTCTTAGAAACGCCGGTCTTGTGTGACAGTGACTCCTTGCATCGATACAGAGTGGAGACAGAATCAAAACAAACCAGCGTGTACACAGAACTGTGTGTCGACAGTGCAGTGAATACCTCAGCCATAACAGAATCACTTGTTCTACCCTGTGAACCAGCAACAGACAGCAAGATCGGTGTGTCTTCTGAGGTGTCTGATGTGCATGAAGAACAGACAGTTGGCTGCACAGTGGATGGCTTTGATACTGGTATTGTGAAAGAGTATGTGTCCACTCTGACAGACAAACATGTGCAGCGTCGATTACGGGACAGCAAGAGAAACACACGGTTTCGAAAGGTTGTGGTACATGGTTCAGGCAATCAAAACATTGTGATGTGTGAATCAATGACATTGCCCTGGAGTACTCTTGTAATAGAGATACTGGCGAGGAATCTAAGTGCGTATTCTGGTACATCAAGCAAGAAGACAGAAACATGTTGCCAGAAGAACGTGTCAGGCTTGCCAGACTTCGTAAAGGGAAGCAGCATCCTAACACACAACACGCAGACACAGTGGCACGTGCTGTATGGGAGTTACATCTTCTTCGGGACCTGATCCGGTTTTACATGGGCTGACTTCGCTGGCTGCAGACTCGAAAAGGAAAGGCTGTTTTGAAAATTGAGACACGGACAATAATGTACCAAATCTTGATGTACATACCATTACTGCCATGGTTTCCATGTCACTTTAATCGCGTTGCGTTCAATATCGCTACCGCGCCGCAGCGCTATATGGCTTGATTGCTAAATAGCAATAAATTTCGTTCATTGTTCTCTCTTTCATTCTCTCTGTTTCACTCTTTCTCTCACACACACTCTCATGCCCTCTCTCTCTCTCTCTCACACTCACTCTCTCTCTCTTTCATACTCTCTCTCACACAAGCTGATTTCTTCTGGTTTGTGAAAAGAGCTATCAAGCACATGTCTCAGGAGGAAGGGACCATCACCTCCAGCTGTGGTCACCTGCTGATCGCAAGAGGTTCAAAGACAGGATTGATGCTGGACTGCACGTGCTAAAAGTGATCATGGACACTGTCAGATTCTTCCTGGGATAACTGATCGTGATTCTGATAGGCTTTCGAATGTGTTTGTGTGTGCATGCGCGCGCGTGCATGCGTGCGTATGCGTGCGTGTTTGTGTGCATGCATGTGTGTATGTGTGTGTACATGTGTGTGTGCATGCACGCGAGCATGTGTGTGTAATCGCAAACTGCTTAGTATTTTAGTGAGAAAAATAAGTAACACAAAAAACCAAAATGTTAATGTATACCCACAACTACCACAATAAAAAATCAGTTTCCAAAAAATATGACTTAAGAAACCAAGATATCTCTTATTCTAAAGGCTTTACACAAATATAAAGCAAGGCTGTGCACAATCTCAGGGTGACTAGATGCCATGAATAGACAGAATCTAAATAAATTAGGCTATCTACTATACTTTACCGGAATGTAATTCTGTCTTACATCTTCTAATACTGGACAGCACAGCACAAAATGAACTTCATCTTCCACTGTTTGCTTACATAATGGGCATAGCAACCTGAGGTCATCATCATCATGTTCTATATATCTAAATTTATGAACATTTATGTCTGATACACCAAGTCTAAATTTAGACATAATTCTTTTCAAATGTATGTCCATATCAAGCTTTAGATAACGTTTGACATCGTGTGAACCTATAAATTGTCTGTACATTTGAAATCTTTCACTGTTTTGTATATGACCACTCCACTGCTGCCAACGGCAGTCAATCAGTCTTTGCCTGAAAACCTTGATAAACTCTCTACAATTTCCGACACCTTGATTGAGCCAAACAAACCCAAAGCCAAGTTCACATAAACAGGTACATATTTGTGAAGCCCAGGTGCTTTCCCCTTGACATCTAGATCATAAAGCATCTTGTAAGACTTAAAAGGTAACCTGCACTCATCCATATGCAGAATCTTAATCCAATATCTAATGCATCTTACAGCAGCATTAACAGAGAGAGGATATCTATTGGTTTCACTATAAACAAGATCATTAGGTGTACGTCTATCTAAGCCTAAAAACTGCTTTAAAGCAAAGAGGTGTACTGATTCACAATGTGTTACAGCTGCATCCAGTCCCCAAATTTCTGCGCCATATAACACAGTGGATTGTATTTGTGCATCACATATCTTAATCAAAAAGTCAAAAGCATTATTATTCAATAATCGTTATTTTTTCAAAACAATTAACAAGCTTCTTTTACTCGACTTGCCAGATCTTTACATGCAGTTGTAAAGCTAAGCTTTGTAGACAAACAGATTCCTAGATATTTATATACATTAATCACAGGCATGACTTTTCCATTGTACAGCCATTTTTCATGAGCAGCTAAATAACCACCTTTTCTGAATACAACTATATACCTCTTATTCAGATTAACCTTAAGATCAAGTGCTGTTGCAGCACTGCTTAAGCTATTCAGCTGCTGCTGTAAGCCTACAACAGTTTCAGATAGCAGGATGACATCATCAGCAAGCAGAAGAATAAACAATTCTGTGAAATCTTGGGGGAAAGTAGCACCATGTTTACCCTTATTAATGACTTCTATGGCTAACTCATTAATGAAGATAGAAAACAAAAGAGGGCTACATACATCACCCTGTTTGACTCCAGTGGTGCATTATTTTATGTCCATCAGCTTAGATCCAGATCTTATTCTGCTTTTGACATTCTGATACATAGCTCTCAAACAACGTAATAATTTACCCTTCACACCATTTTTCAGGAGAATAGGCCATAACAAGTTTCTATTAACAGAATCAAATGCCTTTTCAAAGTTAATAAATGCTACATAGAGCTTACGGTTATGAGCAAACTGTTTCTGGTTAAATGCAAGTAGAGTAAACATATGATGTATAGTGGAATACCGCCTCTTAAAACCAGCTTGGTGTTCACCTGTAATGTTGTTTTTCTTAACCCATTCCTGTAACCTATTATTAATGATGGTACTGTACAGCTTACTACTTATATCACTAAGAGAGATTCCCCTGTAGTTATTAGGGTTGTCAACATCACCTTTTTTGTGTAATGTTCGAATGATAGATTCAGTCCAGTTATCTGGAAAAAGACCATTATTAAACATTTTGTTGAATAATTTTAGCAGAAAAAGTACATCATTTTCACCACCATTTTTTTTAATAGTAATTCTCCAATGATTTGATCAGGACCAGCTGCTTTATCATGTTTAAGTTTTCTAAGTGCCAATAATATTTCATCTTTAGATATGGGACGATCATAATCTTCCTCAGTTTCTTCATAGTCACCATCAGAGTTCAAGGAGTTGTCTACTGAGTCTTTCTCTAGCAGGGTTTGAAGTGCTGCAACCATCTGTTGACAGATATATTATTCTTTGGCTGACTCTTTCTAAATGAAGCCTTCTTAATATTCTTCCAGAACTGAACTGGAGAAGTGATGGAAGACATCATATCTGCAAGTAATGTTTTGTTATACTCTTTCTTTTTTTGGTTGTTTTTTTGTTTCATTTTGTTTTTGTTGATTTTTTTTCCCTTTTTGGTGTTTTTTGTGTGCGGGTTCTTTTCTCTTCCTACTGTGTGAGGGGCTGGGATAGCTCAGTGGTTGGAGCACTTGCTTTCCTTCCCCCAGCCAGGTTAAGCAGCGTCGAGCGTGGTTACCATTGGATGGGTGACCGTTTGTGCACCTTGACTTCAGTACAGTCCCCCAGTTCACCCAGCTGTAAATGGGTACCTGCCCACTTTAGGATCAGGGAAGGTAAAGCAGCGAGGGAGAGGAGGTGGGCGCTGCCCTCAATATGTTGGCCCCTAGAGAAGTGAGGTCTCTGACGCCTCGCTCCCCTACGATCTTATAGGTTATGGGACTCCTTTGCCTTACTGTGTGAGTGTATGGGTATTGGGTTTATCTTATTATCATATGATGTATCCCTAAGGGCAGGGACTAGATGTAAAAAAAGCACATGGGTGCTTATTCATTATCTTTGAAATAAAATAATTCTCTCTCTCTCTCTCACACACACAGACTCGTTACTAAACACACCAATATAGATGTTGAAGGGAAAACAGAGAACCACAAAACAATGTAATTAACAAACGACCATGACCCACCAAGGTAGACAATGCCGGAGTCTGGGTCATAGAATCGCTCAATGAGACCAACAATGGTGGACTTCCCTCCCCCTGAAGGCCCCACCAACGCCACCATCTCCCCGGGCTTCACGCAGAAAGACAGACCCTGCACACACAGTGTCACCATACACTGTCACCATACAGACAACAGTGTCACCATACAGACAACAGCGTAACCCTACACTGTCACCATACACACGTCACCATACACTGTCATCATACAGACAACAGTGTCACCATACACTGTCACCATACAGACACAGTCACCATACACTGTCACCATACACTGTCACCATACACTGTCACCATACACTGTCACCATACACTGTCACCATACAGACACAGTCACCATACACTGTCACCATACAGACAACAGTGTCACCATACACTGTCACCATACAGACAACAGTGTCACCATACACTGTCACCATACAGACAACAGACACTGTCACCATACACTGTCACCATACAGACAACAGACACAGTCACCATACACTGTCACCATACAGACAACAGTGTCACCATACACTGTCACCATACAGACAACAGTGTCACCATACACTGTCACCATACAGACAACAGTGTCACCATACACTGTCACCATACAGACAACAGTGTCACCATACACTGTCACCATACAGACAACAGACACAGTCACCATACACTGTCACCATACAGACAACAGACACACGTCACCATACAGACAACAGTGTCACCATACACTGTCACCATACAGACAACAGCTGTCCACCATACACTGTCCACCATACAGACAACAGTTCACCAAGTCACAACAGTCAACGTCCATACAGACAACAGTGTCACCATACACACAACATGTCACCATACAGACAACAGACTCATATACAGCAACACGTCACATACAGACAACAGACACAGTCACTTCATACATACAACAACACAACATACAGACACAGTCACATACACAACAGTCCACATACAGACAACAGTGTCACCATACAACATCGTCACCATACAGACAACAGTGTCACATACAGACAACAGACACATCACCATACACGTCACCATACAGACAACACACGCACAACAACAACAGTATCCAGACACACATAAACACGACACCATCATACAGACACAGCTCACCATACAGACAACATTCATCACGACAACAGTCACCATAAACACATGCACAAAGACAACAACAGCGCCAACCATAACAAACAGTGTCACACATACAACAGACACACGACACCAGTCATCATCAGACAACATGTCATCCATACAGACAACAGCGATCATCATACACACACGTCATCATCAGCAAAGATACAACACACTCATAACAGACAAACAGTCGCATAAACAACGTCATCTACAGACACAGCTCACATACAGACAACAGTCACAAACACAGTCACCATGCAGACAACAGTCATCATAACACAGCCCATCAAAACAGTCAACCATCAGACAACAGTCACCATACAGACAACAGTGCATCACACACTGTCACATAACAGACAACAGTGTCATCAACAGACAACGTGTCACATACAGACACACAGCGTCATCACAGAAATCATCATGCAACCACTGTCATCATACAGACAACAGAGTTCATCATACCAGACAACGGTCATCATACACAACAGTCATCAGTCAACAACACTGTCATCATACAGACAACAGTCACATACAAACAGTCATCATCGACCATCACAGACAACGTGCATCATACAACAACAGTCCACAGCTAGAGACACATACACAACAACAGTGTACATCATCAGACAACAGTGTCATCATACAGACAACAGGTCACATACAGACCAACATGTCACCAACAGACAACACCACCATACAGACAACAGTCATCATACAACACAGTGTCACACCATACATACAAACAGTGTCATCATACAGACAACACTTCATCATGACAGACAACAGTGTCATCATGACACAGTCACATAACAACATGTCACTGCAGACACAGTCATCATACAGACAACAGTGTCCAACTATCATACAACTACAGCTGTCATCAAAGACAACAGCACATACAGACACAGTGACAACACATAACACTGTCATCACATAAGACAACAGTGTCTCACTCATAAACAACGATCAACAGTGATCAACATGCATCATAACAGACAACAGTGTCATCCATACAGACAACAAACAGATCATCATCAGACAACAGTGTCACCAACATATCAACAGACAACATGTCATCATATACAGACAACAGGTCATCATACAGCAACAGTGTCACATACAGACACAGTAGCACCATACATGTCCACATACAGACAACAGCATCATCATACAGACAACAGTGTCATCATACAGACAACAGTGTCATCATACAGACAACATGTCACACAACCTCTCAACAACACAGATACAGCACTGTCATCATCAACACACTGTCAATCAAACAGATCAGACACAGCATCATTATACAGACAACAGTGTCATCATACAACAGTACCACAACAGTGTCATCATACAGACAACAGTGTCCATCACACACATCTTCATACAATATCAGAAACACATTCATATACAGCAACGGTATCATAAAACAGTGTCATCATACAGGCAACAGTGTCATCATACAGACAACAGTGTCATACAACCCTACAGACACATGTCATCATAAAGAGAAGCAGCAACATATATACAGACAACAGTGTCATCAAAAAGCAGACAACAGTGTCATCATACAGACACACGTGATACACACATGTCACACACCCAATCATATGACACTGATCAATCATACAGAAGATACAACAACAGTCTATACAGACAACAGTGTCATCATACAGACAACAGTGTCATCATACAGACAACAGTGTCACCATACACTGTCATCATACAGAGAACAGCATCATTATACAGACAACAGTGTCATCATACAGACAACAGTGTCATCATACAGACAACAGCATCATTATACAGACAACAGTGTCATCATACAGACAACAGCGTCATCACACACTGTCATCATACAGACAACAGCGTCATCACATACTGTCATCATACAGACAACAGCGTCATCACACACTGTCATCATACAGACAACAGTGTCATCATAAAGAGAACAGCGTCATCATACAGACAACAGTGTCATCATATAGACCACAGTGTCATCATACACTGTCACCATACAGACCACAGTGTCATCATATAGACAACAGCGTCATCATACAGACAACAGCGTCATCATACAGACAACAGTGTCATCATACAGAGAACAGCGTCATCATACACTGTCATCATACAGACAACAGCATCATCATACAGACAACAGTGTCGCCATACACTGCCATCATACAGACAACAGCATCATCATACAGACAACAGTGCCATCATACAGACAACAGCATCATCATACAGACAACAGTGTCGCCATACACTGCCATCATACAGACAACAGCATCATCATACAGACAACAGTGTCATCAGACAACAGCGTCATCATACAGACAACAGCATCATCATACAGACAACAGCGCCATCATGCAGACAACAGTGTCATCATACAGACAACAGTGTCATCATACAGACAACAGCCTCATCATGCAGACAACAGCATCATCATGCAGACTCCAGCGTCATCATAAGAGACAACAGTGTCATCATACAGACAACAGTGTCATCATACAGACAACAGCGTCATCATACAGACAACAGTGTCATCATGCAGACAACAGCATCATCATACAGACAACAGCATCATCATGCAGACAACAGTGTCATCATACAGACAACAGTGTCATCATAGTGTCATCATACAGACGATCCTGAACAGCTTTATATTATAATAATGAATGATAATACATGAATCTTATACATGCTGCTGCTGATGACGATGATAAGAGACATTAGCTGTATTACCTGGGTCTCAGGCCTGGAGAGATAGCGAAACCTGACGTGATGATGATGAGGAGGAGGAGGAGGAGGACAACAATGATGATGATGATGAGGATGATGATGATGAGGAGGAGGAGGAGAACAATGATGATGACGATGAGAGGAGGAGGACAAGGATGAGATGACATGACAATGATCGATGATGATGATGAGGAGGAGAGGAGGAGGAGGACAACAATGATGACGACGATGAGGAGGAGGACAACAATGATGATAGACAACGATATGATGAGAGAGGAGGAGCGACAACAACGTCATGATGCAGACAACAGATATGATGGAGGAGGAGGACAACAATGATGACGAATGATGAGAGGAGGAAGACAACAATGATGATAACGACAGATGATGAGGACAACAATGATGATGACGAATGATGATGAGACAACAATGATGATACAGAAAGTGCACTGAGAGAGGAGACAACAATGATGTGACGATGAATGAGGAGGAACAAAAATGATGATGATGAGAGAGGAGGAGAAGGAGGACAACAATGATGACGACGACGACAACAATGATGATGATGATGATGAGGAGGAGGAGGACAACAATGATGGTGACGATGATGATGAGGACAACAATGATGATGACGACGATGCTGCTGCTGCTGACGATGATGAAACATAACCTGTAACATCCGGGACTCAGGCCTGGAGGACTAGCAAAGCCTCACACGATGATGAGGATGAGGATGATGATGATGGCGATGCTGCTGCTGATGATGATGAAAGATTACCTGTAACACCTGGGACTCAGGCCTGGAGGGATAGCAAAACCTGACATGCTTGAACTCCACAGCTGAAAAGACAAAACATCAGGTGATAAATCCCTGCCCTGTCTTCTGCATAATGCAACGATCACTACAAACATTGACTTTCAATCAGTACAGCAACCAAGCAATTCAAACCACAAAATGTCCCCCATGGGGACGCCAGGGGCCTGTCTGTCAGTATTTGTAGTACTTTAAGTCAGCATAAATAGTATCACCACTTTCTGGAAATTCTGTCCTAGGAATTCTCTCTATTCTTTCCTCACTTCACTTCTGTCTTGTTCCTTTTCTTCCTGTTACCTCTTTCTTATCTACTTTCTGCCTTGTTCCTTTTCTTCCTGTTACCTCTTTCTTATCTACTTTCTGCCTTGTTCCTTTTCTTCCTGTTACCTCTTTCTTATCCACTTTCTGCCTTGTTCCTTTTCTTCCTGTTACCTCTTTCTTATCTACTTTCTGCCTTGTTCCTTTTCTTCCTGTTACCTCTTTCTTATCTACTTTCTGCCTTCTCTGTCTCTGTCTGCAGCTGGTGGTAGAAGTCGTCTTTGCTCTCATCGTTGCTGTTGTTGGTTGGTGCTGGATGATGGTGATGTTGATGTGCCTTCCCTTCAGTCTCGCACTCATTAGTCTGCTGTTGATGGGCTTCCACTCCAAAAGGCATCGCTCAACGCCTTTCTTGAGGATGATGGCAACTCCCTCGTGGTGCTGGTCGTCATCTCTCCCAGAGTAGAGGATGGTTTCTCCGGTGGTGGTTCTCATTCTCCCAGATCCAGTCCATCTACTCTCGCTCACTCCTAGGACATGGAGGTTGAATCTTCTCATCTCTAATGTTACCTGTGCCAGCCTGCCCGTCTCATACATCGTCCTCACGTTCCAATGTCCTAGTCTGATCTTAGTTTTGGTGGTGTTCAGGTCTTCCCTTATCCTGCTGGTAGCTTCCTCTCGGCTTTGGCCATCAGCATTCATACGAGTCTCACTGGACCCTGGAGGTCCTTCGCAAGCAAAAGTAGAAGTTTTCTCTGTTGCTGTTTCCGTAACTTCTCTTCTTTTACAGGTATGCAAAGGTCACAGTGGATGAGTTTAAGGGAGAGGTGTGACCCCCCCCCCACCACACACAATTCCTAAAAGCGGGGGTCAGGAGGCATAGCCCCCTGAAGCTGAAGCCTTTTCTTCAGATCTAGACGAATTATCTCCAAAATGAAAACAATGTCTAACATCCTTTTACTGTTTGAAAAATAACCACAGCCAAGGGGAAAAGTGCAGGCAGCATTGTTGGTGATCCTGAGAAGAAAGTCTTTCCAACTGTGAGGGATTGTGAGCATGTGCCTGAAGACTTTATCCCCATTATGATGTACAGGCTTCACACTACAGCTCTCTGATTCAGTATGACATTCAAAGACTTTTCAAGGAGCTTAAGAAATTTCAAGTGTGATATATGTAGTATTATATTTATAGCCTACCAATGCTATGGTCTTTTAGTGATTTCCACCCAAAACACAAGTGGCAATATATATGCATCTCTCTCTCTCAGATGGTACATTTAATAAGCAATGCATTGTGTGTGTGTGTGTGTGTGTGTGTGTGTGTGTGTGTGTGTGTGTGTGTGTGTGTAGTGAGATGAGAGATCATTTCACTTTTAAAAATAATTTTAGGCATAACATCTGAGTTAATGTCAAACTGTTATGGTCAGGCTAAGTGGTGTTCACGCTGTCAATACATGTATATGATCCTACAGCACCCTTCACCCCCACACACACACACGCACATACACACACACACATAACACACACAACACACACACATACATACACACACACACACACACACATACACACACACACACACACACACACACACATACACACACACATACACACACACACCCACACACACATATACACGCACATACACACACCACACATACACACACACACACCCACCCACACACACCCCCCAAAACACATACACACAGCCCACACACACACACATACACATACACACACACATACACACACACACCCACACACCCACACATGCACACACACACACCACACACACACGCACACACACACCCACACACACACACATACACACACACACACACATACACACACACCCACACACACACCCACCCACACACATACACACACACACACATACACAACACCACACCACACACCCACACACCCACCCACACACCCACCCCCACACAATCTCTGAGGGCAGCAGAGCCCTCACTCACCCCCAGAGAGGTTGTCCAGCACCAGCCCGTCGTCACGGGGCATGGCTGGCGTCCGCTCCAGCAGAGAGAAGATTCTGAACGAGGCCCCCACCGCCTGTTGTTCACCAGCATCACACCCCATCAGACATCATCATCATCATCACCATCCAATCGTCAGACATCATCATCATCATCATCATCATCATCATCACCACCACCATCCAATCGTCAGACATCATCGTCGTTGTCCAGCAGCATCCCGTCGCATCATCACCACCATCCAATCGTCAGACATCTCATCATCATCACCACCATCCATCGTCTCATGACATCAATCGTCAATCATCATCACAATCCAATCGTCAGACTCATCAATCGTCATCAACATCACCATCCAATCATCAGACATATCCACCTCATCATCATCCAACATCGTCAGACATCATCCATCATCGTCACATCATCACCATACCAATCGCACAATCATCATCACACTCAATCGATCAACATCATCGCACCATCAATCATCAATCCAATCGTCTAGACATCATCAAATATCGTCAGACATCATCATCACCATCAAATTGTCAGATATTAATCGTACATCATCATATCCAATGTCAGACATCATCACAATCGTCAAACATCATCGTCATCATCCAATCGTCAGATATCATCATTGTCAACATCACATCATAATCCAATCACAACAATCAATCGTCGTCAGTCACATCATCTCACATCAATGATCCAATCGTCAGACATCATCATCATATCCAATCGTCGAACACCCATCATCATCATCACATCTAACATCATCATCACCATCCATCAATCGTCAATCAACATCTCATCCAATCATCAGACATCATCATCGTCATCATCACCATCCAATCAATCCAGACATCATCATCAATCCAATCATCAGACATCATCAATCGTAATCAGACATTCAGCATCACCACTCACAATCATCAGAATCATTCGTCATCCAATCCAATCATGTCACATCACCATCCAATCGTCCAATCAGTCATACATCATCATACATCATAATCCAATCATCAGACACCACCATCATCCAATCATCAGTCACACCATCATTACACCACCATCCCATCATCCAATCGTCAGACATCACACATCAACCCATCATCAGACACCATCACCCAGTCATCAGACACCATCACCCAGTCATCCAATCAAGCATCACCATCACCCAGTCATCAGACATCATCACCATCCAATCGTCAGACATCACCATCACCCAGTCATCAGACACCATCACCCAGTCATCAGACACCATCACCCAGTCATCAGACACCATCACCCAGTCATCAGACATCATCACCATCCAATCGTCAGACATCACCATCACCCAGTCATCAGACACCATCACCCAGTCATCAGACACCATCACCCAGTCATCAGACACCATCACCCAGTCATCAGACACCATCACCCAGTCATCAGACACCATCACCCGGTCATCAGACACCATCATCCGGTCATCAGACATCATCACCATCCAATTGTCAGACATCATCATCCAGTCATCGGACATCATCATCATCGAGACAGACGTCACCCCATCATCATCATCAATATCATGAGACAGACGCATCACATCAGCCCATCATCATCATCAGACAGACGTTGTCACATCATCAGATGAATATCATCATCATCAGACAGACGTTGTCACATCATCAGATGAATATCATCATCATCAGACAGACGTTGTCACATCATCAGATGAATATCACCACTTCATCATCAGACAGACATCATCACATAAATATCATCACTTCATCATCAGACAGACATCATCACATCATCAGATAAATGTCATCACTTCATCATCACACAGACATCATCACATAAATATCATCACTTCATCATCAGACAGACGTCATCAGATGAATATCATCACTTCATCATCAGACAGACGTAATCACATCATCAGATGAATATCATCACTTCATCATCAGACAGACGTCATCAGATCATCATATAAATATCATCACTTCATCATCAGACAGACATCATCACATAAATATCATCACTTCGTCATCAGACAGACATCATCACATCATCAGATGAATATCATCATGTCATAATAATAATAATAATGTATGGAATTTATATAGCGCTGAATCTTGTAAAGCAACAAATCAAAGCGCTCAGATTTCATTTCATACCACTTTAAGTCACGGCAGATTTCTCTCTGTGAAATTCGGGCTGCTCTCCCCCCGGGGGAGAGCGCGTCGCCACAAGAGCAGTGCCACCTTTTGTTTTTTTCTTTTTCTGTCTGCAATTGTATTTGTTTCCCTGTCAGAGTGGCTTTTTTCTAAGAATTTTGCCAGGGACAACTCTCTTGTTGCCGTGGGTTCTTTTACGTGCGCTAAATAATTATGTGTAACACGCGGGACCTCGGTTTATCGTCTCATCCGAAAGACTAGCGCCCAGACCACCACTCATGGTCTAATGGATGGGGAAAAAGTAATCAGACAGACGTCATCACATGAATATCATCACTTCATCATCAGACAGACGTCATCACATGAATATCATCACTTCATCATCAGACAGACGTCATCACATGAATATCATCACTTCATCATCAGACAGACATCATCACATCCTCAGATGAATATCATCACTTCATCATCAGATGACATCCTCGAAGTTAGAATGCAGCTATGTAAATGGTGGATAGAAAAAAACCCACAGTTGCATACGCATAAATCTCACCACTGGTGAACCTCGGAGCTCTAGCCAAGGAACGGGGAGGAGGATGTGGGGGGGGGGGGGGGGGGGGGGGGGGGGGGGGGGGGGGGGGGGGGGGGGGGGGGGGGGGGGGGGGGGGGGGGGGGGGGGAGGAAGATGACAGACACTGTCCCATCACCATCATCATCATCATCATCATCATCATCATCATCATCATCAGGCAGCCAGCCAGCCAGCCTGACAGACAGACAGACAGACAGACAGACAGACAGACAGACAGACAGACAGACAGACAGACAACCGTAACTCAGTAACTTACTTACCTGCATGAAATCTCCATAGAGGGAAGTCAGCATACCAAAGGCCAGAGCCACTTGTAAAGTGTAGAGAACAAAGGCTGTCCAACACAACAGTCATATCCTATTCATTATTGATATCAATAATAATGATGATGGTAATGATGATCATAACAATGATGATGATAATGATGAGGATATAATTTTCTTCATACATTGCAGCATCTTCTATTCAATTGTGCTCAGTCAAGGACAACATGGAAGTGTGTCAAATCTTCAGGGGTTTGTGTGTGGGGTTTTTTAGCATTCAGACTTCATGTAAAACGAAGCACATGCAGATACAGATTATGAAAATTTTTTTTCGTAAACATTCTAAGTACACAAAGAGACTTTAAATTGATCCATCATATGTCTGATTTTATCCACTTTTAATAAATGATGTTTCCTGATTTTCAACGTACACAAAACACAGCTTCCAACCTTTGAGAAAACAAAAACAGATGCACACCCAGCCCCACCCCCCTGAAAAGTGGGGTCAGGGGGAAGTGCACCCTGATGCTGAAGCATTTTGTTTTTAATGGTTACAGGAGCACACTTGTCCTCTCCTGCCAGGACCAGCACATGCAGTCCCCCTACAGTGTCAAGGTGTCTGGGCTGGACTGGTTGGCTTCTTCCCTCTGTTGTCAGCAAAACCTAAATTTGTAATTGTCTGCCTCCAAAGCTGACTGTTCCCTCAAGATTTTCAGTGCAACGGCCATTATTCTCTCTAAGAAGATGTTGAAGAGGGTGGGAGAGAGCAGACCTCCTTGGCATGTTCCAATTGTGGTTTAGAACCAATCTCCTATGTTGCTGTCATAGTAGACTGCACTGGTTGCCTTGTTATAGAGGCATTCTATGGTTCTGATCAGGTTGGCATTGATGTTATACAGACTCATGGTTGTCCACTGAACAGTATGCCAGACTCTGTCAAACACCTTCTTAAAGTCCACAAAGAGGTGGTAAAGATCTTACTGAAGTTGCAAGTATTTCTCACAGAGTATTCTAAGGTTGAAAATTTACTGTGTCTGTCCTGCTCTGAAACCTGCCTGTTCTTTGATGATCTCTTCAGCTCGAGGCTTCAGTCTGTTCAGGAGGATTGTGAGAATGACTTTACTTGGATGGCTGATCAGGCTGATGGTATGGTAGTTTTGGCACAGTTGTAAGTTGCCTTTCTTCGGGAGAGTGATAGTCAGGGACTCTGTCCAAGCTGTTGGCCACTTGCCTGTCCACCACATCTCACTGCAGATGGTGAGTAACACAGCTGTCATGGCCTCTCCTCCTGCCTGGACCAGCTCTGATGAAATGTCCACTCCTGCTGACTTCCCTCCCTTTATTGATTTTACTGCACTCTCAAATTATTCCCGAAGGATGGGGTAGCTGCTGATGGTGGATGGTGGGGGGACATCTAACACCTTGGGGTTTCCTGTTGCTGTGTGTGTGAACAATTCAGAGCAGTACTCTGTCCACCTCTTTAAAATATCTTGATCTTCTCTCAGACATTTCCCTGCTTTGTCTTGGACGGCAGTGGTTCTCCCTTGTTTTGAGCTTGCCTGGTCTTTCACAAGCCTGTAGGCTTTCTCGCTATTGTTATTCCGCAGGTTTCCTTTGCTACCTTTGCATTGTTCTTCAATCCACGTCTCCTTTGCTTTTCTCATGCCTTTTTAACTTGTGGATTGACTTCTCTGTATAGTTTTACACCCTCAGCCTCCTTCTTCTTTTGATTCAGTTCTCTATGTTTATCGCACAGCTTGAGCATGTCTTCTGTGACCCAGGGCTTTTTTGTTGGTCGATGTTCGCCAAGTATGTCATTAGCTGTGTCAGTCACCACAGTGTTTAAGTTGTTGATCAAAGTATGTACTTTGGTGTCCTGGTTGTTGAGAACGAGGAGTGGGGCACATTTTCCTCCTATCATTGCTTTGAAGTTTTCTGCTATGATTTGGTCCTTTAGTTTATCAAGATTGAACTTTATCCTTACATTGCCCTGCTTCTCAATCCTCTTGAGGCAGAGTCTGAACGTCATCATCACAAGCTCCTGGTCGCTTCCTGTCTGCTCCTGGTCTTTGCAATATTGACACTTGACTGGAAGTGACGTTTGACCATGATGTAGTCTATCTGATTGTGGTGATCTCCTCTTGGGCTGGGCCATGTCCAGCGTCTAGATGGTTTGTGTGGACCAAATGTGTTCACCGCCTTCAGGATAATCTAACTGGCAAATTCCAAGAGCCTCAGGTCTCTTTCATTTGTCTCAGAGTTGCAGTATTTGCCACATATCCCCTTCCAATTCTTGATTGCCTCTGCTCCTACTTTTGCATTCCAGTCACCTTGAACTACAGTGATGTCTTTCCTTGGCATCTGGTCTGTGGCCTCTTGCAGTTGATTTTAAAAGTCTTCAATGTCATCGTCATCATAGTCTGTTGATGGGGCTTAAGCTTGTGTGATGGTGACGTTAAAAGCAGCAGCCCTCGGACCAATGGTAATGAGTCCACTAGAGACTGTCGACAACCCATGATGGCGTTTGCAGTGTCTTTGGGATGAGGAAGCCAACTCCACGTTTATGTTTGTCTTCACTGCCACTGAAGTAGAGTCTATGGCCACACCACCCCTCACCACATCACACCTCACACCACATCACACATCACCACACCACCACACCTCACCACATCACACCTCACACCATATCACACCTCACCACACTGTACTATGCCATGTCACAACACACCCTACTCCATGACACAGACAGCACAGCACAGAAGAGAGAAAGGTCACAGACAAAACTCACAGGTCAAAATGCTGACAGAGACAGGCAGGTGACAGACAAAACTCACAGACAGGTGACAGACAAAACTCACAGGTTCAAATACTGGCAGAGACAGACAGGTCACAGACAAAACTCACAGGTTAAAATACTGGCAGAGACAGACAGGTCACAGACAAAACTCACAGGTTAAAATGCCGGCAGAGACAGACAGGTCACAGACAAAACTCACAGGTCAAAATGCCGGCAGAGACAGACAGGTCACAGACAAAACTCACAGGTTAAAATACTGGCAGAGACAGACAGGTCACAGACAAAACTCACAGGTTAAAATACTGGCAGAGACAGACAGGTCACAGACAAAACTCACAGGTCAAAATGCCGGCAGAGACAGACAGGTCACAGACAAAACTCACAGGTTAAAATGCCGGCAGAGACAGACAGGTCACAGACAAAACTCACAGGTCAAAATGCCGGCAGAGACAGACAGGTCACAGACAAAACTCACAGGTTAAAATACTGGCAGAGACAGACAGGTCACAGACAAAACTCACAGGTCAAAATGCCGGCAGACAGAGTGCCCTGGTTCACAAGCTTGCCACCATACCACAGAACAAGACAGATGGCTCCGTAAGACAGCGTGCCGATCAGTCCATCAAAGGCACCTGCCATTCCATGCCAAAACAACACTGTCATTATCATCATCATCACCATCGTTATCATCACTATTATGATTTTATAATCATCATCACTACCATAACCAACCAAAACAAACATTTTTTTAGTGCTACATGTAGCTTTTCCTGTCTTTTCTCCCCACCCACCCTGTCCTGTCTTGTTTTCTGTTGCTATGTCCTGTATTCTGTCTTGTTTTCTGTTGCTATGTCCTGTATCCTGTCTTGTTTTCTGTTGCTATGTCCTGTATCCTGTCTTGTTTCTTGTTGCTATATCCCCTGTCCTGTCTTGTTTTCTGTTGCTATGTCCTGTATCCTGTCTTGTTTTCTGTTGCTATGTCCTGTATCCTGTCTTGTTTCTTGTTGCTATACCCCTGTCCTGTCTTGTTTTCTGTTGCTATGTCCTGTATCCTGTCTTGTTTTCTGTTGCTATGTCCTGTATCCTGTCTTGTTTCTTGTTGCTATATCCCCTGTCCTGTCTTGTTTTCTGTTGCTATGTCCTGTATCCTGTCTTGTTTTCTGTTGCTATGTCCTGTATCCTGTCTTGTTTTCTGTTGCTATATCCCCTGTCCTGTCTTGTTTTCTGTTCCTATGTCCTGTATCCTGTCTTGTTTTCTGTTGCTATGTCCCCCTGTCCTGTCTTGTTTTCTGTTGCTATGTCCTATATCCTGTCTTGTTTTCTGTTGCTATGTCCTATATCCTGTCTTGTTTTCTGTTGCTATGTCTTGTATCCTGTCTTGTTTTCTGTTGCTATGTCATGTATCCTGTCTTGTTTTCTGTTGCTATGTCCCCTGTGCTGTCTTGTTTTCTGTTGCTATGTCCTGTATCCTGTCTTGTTTTCTGTTGCTATATCCCCTGCCCTGTCTTGTTTTCTGTTGCTATGTCCCCTGTGCTGTCTTGTTTTCTGTTGCTATGTCCTGTATCCTGTCTTGTTTTCTGTTGCTATATCCCCTGTCCTGTCTTGTTTTCTGTTGCTATGCCCTGTATCCTGTCTCGTTTTCTGTTGCTATGTCCTGTAACCTGTCTCGTTTTCTGTTGCTATGTCCCCTATCCTGTCTTGTTTTCTGTTGCTATGTCCTGTATCCTGTCTTGTTTTCTGTTGCTATGTCCTGTATCTTGTCTTGTTTTCTGTTGCTATGTCCCCTGTCCTGTCTTGTTTTCTGTTGCTATAGCCCCCGTCCTATCTTGTTTTCTGTTGCTATGTCCTGATCCTGTCTTGTTTTCTGTTGCTATGTCCTGTATCCTGTCTTGTTTTCTGTTCCTATGTCCGCTATCCTGTCTTGTTTTCTGTTGCTATGTCCTGTATCCTGTCTTGTTTTCTGTTGCTATGTCCTGTATCCTGTCTTGTTTTCTGTTGCTATGTCCTGTATCCTGTCTTGTTTTCTGTTGCCATGTCCTGTATCCTGTCTTGTTTTCTGTTGCCATGTCCTGTATCCTGTCTTGTTTTCTGTTGCTATGTCCCCTGCCTGTCCCCCTATCCTGACTTGTTTTCTGTTCTTTGGTCGCCTCCTCCATGAAACTGTACTCACCCTGAGCTAAAGCCAGCTGGATCCTACACTGTACTCACCCTGAGCTAAAGCCAGCTGGATCCCACACGGTACTCACCCTGAGCTAAAGCCAGCTGGGATCCCACACGGTAGCTTTTGTCCACCTCTTGGTTGTACATGGCCTTCACCTTGTCCTCCCCGGAGAACATGCGCACCGTGCGCATGCTGGACAGGGCCTCCTCTGCCTGGGTGCCCGCATCTGCCAGCCGGTCCTGGAACTCCTTCCTCTTCTTCTGCACAAACCGGCCTGCACACACCACAGCACACCACAGTACAGAACAGTACACCACAGCACAGTACAGCACACCACACCACAGCACAGTGCAGCACAGCACAGCACAGCACACCACAGCACAGCACAGTACAGTACAGCACACCACACCACACCACAGTACAGCATACCACATCGCACCACACCACAGTACAGCACACCACATCACAGTACACCACACACAGTACAGCACACCACAGTACAGCACACCACATCACAGTACAGCACACCACACCACAGTACAGCATACCACATCGCACCACACCACACCACAGTACAGCACACATCACACCACACCACAGTACAGCACATCACACCACACCATACCACATAATGGCATACCCCACACCATACCACATCACACAATACACACACATACACCATACCACATCACACTATACCACCTCCACACCCCCCCCCCCCCCCCCCCCCCCCCCATGTAAATGATGTGCTTCTTTTCCATACATTTCCTTCTCAAAGTATGCATACATACAAGAAGGAAGGTGGCAGGATGGTTAAGACATGCACCTGTCTAAGAAGTGAACTGTGAGGTTCTGGGTTCCATTCCTGCTTTGCTCTCTCTTCACAGCTTGACAAACAAATCTAAGTGCACGTCAAAGCTTTTCAGATGAGGCCCCATGTCACATGCATGCAGAACATCTTGTTAAAAACCCATTCAACCTTTCGGAAGAGTAGGCCATTTTGTGATGGTAAGAACAGACGACAACATTCTTAAAAAACGTGTGCACGTAGGTGTCATGTGTAGACACCGTCCCCGAAGTCGGAATGTGGCTACCTAAACGGTGTAACGGAGTGGGAACTGTTGCATTCACAACAATCTGACCAGTGGTAAACCTCAGAGCTGAAGCCATGGAACAAATAACAACACCCCAACCCCCCCCACCAAAAAAAAAAAAAATCCTATGCAAACAACTGAACGACATCTATTTCTTTTGCCCCTATTGGGGTACGGAGGAAGGTAATAATAATAATAATAATGTATGGAATTTATATAGCACTGAATCTTGTAAAGTTACAAATCAAAGCGCTCAGAAGGTAGACATCATCTGATAAAAGGAAGAAGCAAAACTATACCAAACAAAAGGTCTATGCTTTATATAAATCAACTAATTATACAACTTTAGAAAAGCTAATAATATTTGATAACTGAAGCATTTCATTCCAACTAACGCAAGACATCATTCAACAAAAATTATAATCTGACCTTGGAGTAAAAAAAATTGTTTTTTGCACGCATGTGTATGTGTGTGTGCTTGTGGATACCTTTGCGTTGCGCGTGATGTGCTGAGAGAGAGAGAGAGAGAGAGAGAGAGAGAGAGAGAGAGAGAGAGAGAGAGAGAGAGAGAGAGAGAGAGAGAGAGAGAGAGAGAGAGTATGCAGTTGATTGCTGGTAATGTATTCAGGCATCATGTTAATTTGCCGTGCCTTTCCTGTATTGTGAAAGGTCTTTTGCTTTTCATGTCCATAGTTTGTGCTGTCCTTTCTGCTTTCCATTTTGGGGTGAGTTTGTGTTGTGAATGTTTTTTTGCACGCCCACGTCCGCAAGTTGTGGCTTTGTTGGATTTCATGTGCCCCTTGGGGTTTTCTGGAAATAAATCTTGAATCTTGAACATTCCACAATAAAATGAAATTCAGCCAGCAGCCTTGGCACAGGGATTAGCGCCTTGGGTTACAGACTGGAAGGTCATGGGTTTGAATCCAATAAGAGTCATAGGGATTTTTTAGATTAGGGCTGGCTCCTACCCAGAGTGAGAGTGCTGTGGGATCACTGGGAAGACTGGGACCACACAGTCAAGCTTCATTGGCTTTGCGGATGCTCAAATCACCTGACCAACACTGCAGGTGTATGCATCTCTCGGGCCCAGCTGACACATGATATATCATGATAGTAAGCACAGAATACAACCCTGTCAAGTACTCTCAAAGCACATGCACCTCCATAGCAGCATCATTACGTCATCCTCATCGTCATTGATCATCATGCAATAAAAAATAAAACTGTCTCTGATTCAGTGGTCCCAGTTGCTCTGGTCTCATGGTGACCTCAGATTCGGTTTCCCCATACACTTCTGTGCCTGTGGTGAGTTTGTGTCAAAGCCTTTGGGTTTGGAGGTTCATGGGGACGGTCATTAGAGGGTCGTTGTGGTGGTTGCCACCTCAGGTGGGCAACTCACTAAGTCTGGCTCTGTAACTGAGCTAATACTGTCATTAGTAGGGGGCTTAGTAGGTGGTGTCCTGCGTATGTTAGCTCAGAACAGGCACCAATGAACACCACCAAAGTGACCCAGCAGCAGTGCAGGGTGCCTCTGGCTGGTGTTCCTATGGTAGCCTGATACTGAAGGGCTCCCTGTGGACTTCTGACCCTGCGGATGAGACAGAATGAATTTGGGTATAATAATAATAATAAATGGAGTTTATATAGCACTATATCTTGCAAAACAAATCAAAGCGCTTGCATTCATCCTACTCTTACACATGCATCACATTACAATTAATAGTTTTTACAAATTCAATTGTATACACACTCATGCTCGCACGCACGCATGCACACGCACACACACACACATCATATAGGTTGTACACTTTGGCAGGGTGATGGGGGTTTTGTCTGTTGAGAGCAAGGACAGAAATGAGATGAAACACAACAGGAGAATCCTAGGCATGAAATAAATGTGTCTTGAGGCTGGATTTAAGTGTCATAAGTAGGCTTTTGGCAAAGGGAAAGAGGGAGGTCATTCCAGATCGATGGACCAGAAACACAGAAAGAGCGACGGCCAACAGTGGATTGGTTGAATCTAAGTATTTGTAAGCACAAGGTATCTGCAGCAGAGCGAAGGGAACGAGGAGTGTACAGGTGAAGACATTTATTTATTTTATTTATTTATTTATTTATTTATTCTTTTATATTGAGGATAATGGAATAAGCACTCATGTGCTTTTTTACATCCAGTCTCCGTGTGTAGGAAACACAACTAATGCATTGTTAAATAAAAAAGTAGAACTGGCTTGACATTTTCTCGGCAGAATATTGAATCAAATTACCCCAACATTCAATCATTCATGCACATACATTATTTGACAAGGGATAATACCCTGTTTCATTAATTCATATTTGTCATTATATTCTTTTTCAAGTGAAAAATATATTTCAAAAATTTTTAATGAAATTTATCTCACACACTCACACACTCTCTCTCACACACACTCACACACAGAGAGATTGCCAAGACTTGACCCCCAGCCCAGAAAGAGGCTGCGGCCATCACTGACCATACTGAACGGCAGAGAACGAGATGACTGGGACAACGGCCAGTAGAATGCCGGTCAGTGAGGCGTTGAGGGCAAACATGAAGGCCAGTGACCCTACGATCTGCAGGAGGTAGCGCGTCAGCATGGAGATGTTTACCTGTACACACACATGGAGATGTTTACCTGTACACACAACATGGAGATGTTTACCTGTACACACAACATGGACATGTTTACCTGTACACACAACATGGACATGTTTACCTGTACACACAACATGGACATGTTTACCTGTACACACAACATGGACATGTTTACCTGTACACACAACATGGACATGTTTACCTGTACACACAACATGGACATGTTTACCTGTACACACAACATGGACATGTTTACTTGTAGTCAAAGTCAAAGTCAAAAACACTTTAATCATCCCATGAAGGGCAATTACACAAAACATGGAAATATTTACCTGTACACACAACATGGAAATGTTTACCTGTACACACAACATGGACATGTTTACACACATGGAAATGTTTACCTGTACACACAACATGGAGATGTTTACCTGTACACACAACATGGAGATGTTTACCTGTACACACAACATGGACATGTTTACCTGTACACACAACATGGACATGTTTACACACATGGAGATGTTTACCTGTACACACAACATGGAGATGTTTACACACATGGAGATGTTTACCTGTACACACAACATGGACATGTTTACCTGTACACACAACATGGAGATGTTTACACACATGGAAATGTTTACCTGTACACACAACATGGACATGTTTACCTGTACACACAACATGGACATGTTTACCTGTACACACAACATGGGCATGTTTACCTGTACACACAACATGGACATGTTTACTTGTACACACAACATGGAAATATTTACCTGTACACACAACATGGACATGTTTACCTGTACACACAACATGGAGATGTTTACACACATGGAAATGTTTACCTGTACACACAACATGGACATGTTTACCTGTACACACAACATGAAGATGTTTACCTGTACAGTTCTTGGCCCTGTTCTTTTCACTCTCTACACTGCTCCACTTTCACATATAATAAATCGTCATCAGATCAGCCATCATTTTTATGCAGATGACTCTCAGATTCTTAGCAGTGATACCCCTGAAAATCTGCCTTCTCACTTGGTTAGTATGTCCTACTGCCTTCAAGATATCCAAAATTAGATGATACAGAACAAGTTACTGCTAAATGCAGATAAAACCGAAGCCATGCTTGTAGGTATGAAACACAAATTGTCTTCCATCACAACTCCTTCAATAGAATTCGGCAATACGTCTGTCCCTCTAGCCACTGCTGTGAAATATCTAGGGGTCTTTATCGACAACACACTCTCCATGCCAAAATTCATCACCCAGACCTGCCAGTCATGCTACTATCAATTACGGTGTATTGGTGCAGTTCGAAAGTACCTGTCCACTGATGCAACATCCAAACTAATCACATCTCTCATTCTCTCATGTCTGGATTATTGCAATTCTCTTCTGGCTGGTCTGCCATCATCATCTATCCACTCTCTTCAACGTATACAAAACTCTGCCGTCTGACTGTCCTCAGAAAGAAAAAATCTGAGCACGTTACTCCTCTCTTGTGATCTCTCCACTGGCTGCATGTGTCACAGAGAGTAAACTATAAGATCAGTACCCACGTATACAGTATCAACGTATACAAAACTCCGCAGCTCGACTAGTTCTCAGAAAGAAAAAATTGGAGCACATTACCCCCCTCTTGCGATCTCTCCACTGGCTGCCTGTGCCACAGAGAGTAGAATATAAGATCAGTACCCTCTGTTACAAATGTCTCCACAAAACTGCACCCTCCTACCTCTGTGAATGTCTTCACCTGTACACTCCTTCACGTTCCCTCCACTCTGCTGTAGATACCTTGTGCCTACGAATACCTAGATTCAACCAATCTACTGTTGGCCGCCGCTCTTTCTCTATTTTGGGTCCATCGACCTGGAATGAGCTCCCTTTCTCTTCGCCAGAAGCCCAGCTGACACTTTAAAATCCAGCCTCAAGACATATTTATTTCAAACCTAAGATTTCCCCCCTCCTGTCTCATATCAGAACTATCCCACCCTTCACTAACCCATGTCCTATCACCCTGCTAAAGTATATGACCTGTGTGTGTGTGTGCTTTTGAAACACATTTGACTATTGCAATTTTATTTCATAGATTTGGTCTGCAGCGTACCATGTTTGTAATATCTGTTTAAACTATTGATTATTTGTCATTGGTTGTATGACTGTGTAAGATTAGGTCGAATGAATGCGCTTTGATTTGTCTTTGCAAGATATAGTGCTATATAAGTTCCATTTATTATTATTATTACCCTCTGTCACAAATGTCTCCACAAAACAGCACCTTCCTACCTCTGTGAATGTCTTCACCTGTACACTCCTTCTCGATCCCTCCGCTCTGCTGCAGATACCTTGTGCTTCCGAATACCTAGATTCAACCAATCCACAGTCGGCCGTCGCTCTTTATTTCTGGTCCAGTGATCTGGAATGACCTCCCTTTCTCCCTCCGCCAAAAGCCTACTTTATACACTTTTAAATCCAGCCTCAAAACACATTTATTTCAAATCTAAGACTTTCCCCTCTTGTTTCATCTCATTTCTGTCCTTACCCTCAACAGCTGAAACCCCCACCACTCTGCCAAAGTACACAACCTCTGTGTGTGTGTGTGTGCGCACACGCGCGTGTGTGTGTGTGCGTATGTGTGTGTGTGTTTACATTTCAATTTGTAAAAACTATTAATTGTAACTTGTTGCATGTGTGAGAGTAGGATGAATGCAAGCGCTTTGATTTGTTTTTGCAAGATATAGCGCCATACAAATTCCATTTATTATTATTATTATTACATAGCAAGTGAAGTGAAAGCATTCTATGAAACATTGTATAAGGAAAGAAATGTAGAAGACTGTGAAATAAGTGATCTTGTCAAAAACTTCCTAGATTATCCCATGAGCAAACTAATTTAATGGAAGGAAATATCACTCTTGATGAAGCAAGTCAGGCATTGAAAAACATGAAAAATGGTTTAAGTCCAGGCACTGATGGGTTTACTGTCAAATTCTTAAAAATTTTTTGGACATGTTTAGGACCCTTTGTTGTAAGATCTTTAAATGGAGCATACAGGCATGGTGAACCATCTACAACACAAAAAGAAGGTGTTATGACTTGTATTCCCAAAGGCGATAAATCAAAAGAATGTATAAAGAACTGGTGACCTATCTCTCTACTTAATGTTGTATACAAAATAGGATCTTCATCTATTGCTAACAGAATAAAATAGATACTGCCAATCCTTATCAGTGAAGACCAAACTGGGTTTATAAGTAACAGATATATGGGCGATAATGTAAGATTTTTATATGATATGATTAACTATCTAAATGTAAAAAGTTGCACAGGTTTGCTACTCATATTGATTTTGAAAAAGCCTTTGATTCCTTAAAATGGTGTTTTATGATTAAAGTTTTGAAAGCATATGGCTTTGGCAGTAGTATTTGTTTTGGATTGAAACATTCTATTAGGATATAAAATCAACAGTGGTTCTGAATGGACAGAGTGGGCAGTGGTTTAAAATTGAAAGAGGCTGCAGACAGGGAGATCCAGTTTCACCTTATTTATTTATTCTCTGTACAGAAATTCTAGGTACAATGATAAGAGAAGATAAAATAATTAAGGGAATTAAGATAAATGGTAGAGAACATAGGATTCTACAGTTTGCTGATGACACCCAACTGTTTAAAATATTGGTGATAGGGTTTCTTTTGAACAATCAATATTCGTTCTTGACAGATTTAGTAGAGTGTCAGGTTTATTCATGAATTGTGATAAAACACAAGTTGTATGGTTGGGAAATAAAAGATCTTGGAAGATATTCTGTCCTCATTTAAAAATGATACGGAACCCATCTAAATTTAAAATACTAGGGATTTGGTTTACTGATAATTTAGTAGACTGTGAAAATATCAACTATAAAGATAAGTTAGTGGAAGTGAAAGTGATGTTTAAGATCTGGGCAAAACGAACCACCACTTCAATTGGAAGAGTTGCTGTGCTTAAATCTCTTATTCTGTCAAAGTTGATCCATCTCTAAATTCTGCTACCAGATCCACCTGACCAGTTTATACAGAAGCTTCAAAAGTTATGCTTTCAGTTTGTTTGGAATGGAAAAAACGATAGAATTAACAGGAAAACAGCAGTTAAAACGATTAAACAAGGTGGACTAAACATTCCAGATATTAGAAAATACATTTTTGTTTTAAAAAATTTCTGGATAAGAAAAAGTAAAATAACAGAGCACAAGTGGAAAAATATTGCTATAGAAACCTACCCAATTCTTGAAAACCTAGAATGCTATGGGCCAACATATACCTTAAAATATACAAGTATTAACTTGTTTTGGGCTCATGTATTTAAAGCATATAGAATTTTTTGTACTCAAATCATACCACGTAACCAGTACGAGCTTCTTGAGGAGCCGGTCTTCTATAATGAAAATATTAAAGTAGGAAACGCCACAGTTAAACAAGATAAAATGATAAAGAAAGGGGTATATTCTATAAAGCACTTTATTAAAGAAAATGGAGAATTTGTCAAATACCAAGAATTTTTAAATGATACAAGCTTTTGTATTGACTTTATCGCCTACAATGGAAGGATATCTGCATTAAAACAATATGTAAAAAAAAGGGAAATTCACACAGATGAATAAACTACGCAACATGGAGATATGTTTTGCACAATAAAGTGTATATTAAGGGTACATAAAGGAGCAAAAAAGTACTATGAAATCCTAACATCCAATAACAATAAACCAAAATGTTGTTCCAAATGGTCAGAAAAAATAAATGTATGTATACCATGGGAAACAATTTTCAGCAAAATACACAGAACCAGAGATGTACAATTTAAATGGCTACAAATTAGAATCGTACATAGCATAATTGCCACTAACGTAATTCTTCATGCTATGGGTGTAACAGATACTGCACAATGTTCACTTTGTCAGAAGGAACGAGACTCTATTGAACATTTTTTTATGGAACTGTGACTTTGTATGTTCTTTTTGGAATGCTGTTGAACACTTGTTGAAAGAAAAGTGTCATAATATCCACTCTCTTAAGATGTCACGAGAACTGGTAATTTTTGGAGTTGATCAGTATCTAGAACCAAATGATACATTGGATTTTATCTTAATGTTTGGTAAACTATATATATTTAAGTGTAAAATGACTAGAAAAATCCCAAATTTGTTTGTATTTCAAAACCAGCTAAAAGCTAGATATGCAATAGCCAAAATGTAATGCAAGAATAAGTGGTAAACTGATAGACTTTCACAATGCTTGGAGTGCATTAGAACCAAGTGTACTCGAAACAGATCAGACGTATGTATAAGAAAATCTGACAAACTTGTGAGAATATTGCAAACTTATATATCATAATATACTGTGACATACTGTGATATATACTTATATATTATATACACATGCAGAAAAGATGAACCTGTGACACACTGTGACAGTGTTTAGACCAGTACAGACTGACACCATCACTCACACACATGTATACTATACACATGCAGAAAAGATGTACATGTAACACACTGTGACAGTGTTTAGACCAGTACAGACTGACACCATCACACACATGTATACTATACACATGCAGAAAAGAGGTACATGTGACATACTGTGACAGTGTTTAGACCAGTACAGACTGACACCATCACTCACACACATGTATACTATACACATGCAGAAAAGAGGTACATGTGACATACTGTGACAGTGTTCAGACCAGTACAGACTGACACCATCACTCACACACATGTATACTATACACATGCAGAAAAGATGAACCTGTGACACACTGTGACAGTGTTTAGACCAGTACAGACTGACACCATCACACACACACACACGTATACTATACACATGCAGAAAAGAAGTATATGTGACACACTGTGACAGTGTTTAGACCAGTACAGACTGACACCCACACACACACACACACACACACACACACACACACACATGTATACTATACACATGCAGAAAAGAGGTACATGTGACATACTGTGACAGTGTTCAGACCAGTACAGACTGACACCATCACACACACACACACAGGTATACTATACACAGGCAGAAAAGAGGTACATGTGACATACTGTGACAGTGTTTAGACCAGTACAGACTGACACCATCACACACACATGTATACTATACACAGGCAGAAAAGAGGTACATGTGACATACTGTGACAGTGTTTAGACCAGTACTGACTGACACCATCACACACACACACATATGTATACTATACACAGGCAGAAAAGAGGTACATGTGACACACTGTGACAGTGTTTAGACCAGTACAGACTGACACCATCACACACACACACATATGTATACTATACACATGCAGAAAAGAGGTACATGTGACACACTGTGACAGTGTTTAGACCAGTACAGACTGACACCATCACTCACACACACACACACATGTATACTATACACAGGCAGAAAAGAGGTACATGTGACATACTGTGACAGTGTTTAGACCAGTACAGACTGACACCATCACACACACACATATATACTATACACAGGCAGAAAAGAGGTACATGTGACATACTGTGACAGTGTTTAGACCAGTACAGACTGACACCATCACTCACACACATGTATACTATACACAGGCAGAAAAGATGAACCTGTGACACACTGTGACAGTGTTTAGACCAGTACAGACTGACACCATCACACACACACATATGTATACTATACACAGGCAGAAAAGAGGTACATGTGACATACTGTGACAGTGTTTAGACCAGTACAGACTGACACCATCACTCAAACACACACACACACATGTATACTATACACATGCAGAAAAGAGGTACATGTGACATACTGTGACAGTGTTTAGACCAGTACAGACTGACACCATCACACACACACACATGTATACTATACACATGCAGAAAAGAGGTACATGTGACATACTGTGACAGTGTTTAGACCAGTACAGACTGACACCATCACTCAAACACACATGTATACTATACACATGCAGAAAAGAGGTACATGTGACACACTGTGACAGTGTTTAGACCAGTACAGACTGACACCATCACTCACACACATGTATACTATACACATGCAGAAAAGAGGTACATGTGACATACTGTGACAGTGTTTAGACCAGTACAGACTGACACCATCACTCACACACACACACACATGTATACTATACACAGGCAGAAAAGAGGTACATGTGACATACTGTGACAGTGTTTAGACCAGTACAGACTGACATCATCACACACACACACATGTATACTATACACATGCAGAAAAGAGGTACATGTGACACACTGTGACAGTGTTTTGACCAGTACAGACTGACACCATCACACACACACATGCAGAAAAGAGGTACATGTGACATACCGTGACAGCATTCTGAAGAACCTGGGTGTCTGAAGCCAAGCGGTTACACAGTTCACCTGTCCTGTGGACAGAAAGATCAAACCCCATTTACAATGTTTTGCTCACAGCAAACAACACACACACACACGAGTCTGTTTTACACACACACACACACACACACACACACACACACACACACACACACACACACACACAGAGTCTGTTTTACATACACACACATACACACATACTCTACACTCACATGCAAATCTGTCAAACCATGCTATTCTGTGACAGTAAAATATCAAAGACACATCACACACAATACCACATACTTCCATGTCTTCAGTACAATATCAAAGACACATCACACACAATACCACATACTTCCATGTCTTCAGTTCAATATCAAAGACACATCACACACAATACCACACACTCCCATGTCTTCAGTACAATATCAAAGACACATCACACACAATACCACACACTCCCATGTCTTCAGTACAATATCAAAGACACATCACACACAATACCACACACTCCCATGTCTTCAGTACAATATCAAAGACACATCACACACAATAATGCATGCTACCATGTACAATATCAGAGACAGATCACACACAGAAAATAGTGATTGCTGATCATGGCAATCTCCTCCACCAAATGGGCAGAGAAATGATCAATATCTGGGTTTATACAAAGGTCTTTGTCACAGTCCCATAGGACATTTGTTATAGTTACATTAACGTTAATGACTTGTTTTTGTTTGTTTGTTTTTTGTTGTTGTTTTTTAAAAAATTCCTGTTGCATTGCCAAGTTTTTCGAGATTTTTTTTTTTAACACCACATCCACATCTCCCGGGTTGTTTTTTTTTTGTTTTTTGTTTTTGTTTTTGTTCTTTTTTGAGGGGGGGGGGAGGGATGTCTAATATCACTAAAAGTGAACAGACGTAAAATTGAAGTCAACAACAACAACAAACCAACCACAATACACTCCTCCACATCATCAGCAACACTGAAACAACAACAGCACAACAAAATAAGCACACAAAGTAACCCCCAATCAAACCAACAACAAAAAACTAAAACCCTACCCCAGAAGAAACGGTGCGCATGCTCCTCACATCGCTGCCTCACCTGTTGACATCAAAGAAGGCGATGTCCTGACGGACAACGGCGCCAAACAAGGTCTGACGCAGACGGGCCACCATGCGCTGGCCGGCCAGCACGAAGACCCAGGCTCGAACCATGGAGGCCAGGGCGCCACAGGTGTACACCCCCAGCAGGATCAGAACAGTGCGGTTCAAGGCCTCTGTCACACAACACCCAGCCACTCAGGGCACTCTCACCAACAGGATTCAGATTCAGAATATTTTATTGCCATTTAAATCATGTAGACTTATTTGACACAACAAAAACATCAACTATAATTATTATCTATTTTGGCTAAAAGTGATGTACACTAAAGATACAGGAGATACCCCCCGCCCCCCCCCCCCCCCCCCCCCTCCCCATGTAGTGTGGAATATTGCACAGCTGCTGCGCCACCTCTCACTTTCTGCTCTGTTTGCTGATAACAAGTCTTGGAACACACAGTTGGACAGCAGGCCTAAAGATATGTGGACTATTCTATATATCTATCTATGTATCTACTGCATCACCTGTGCTGTGTTACTGTCTAAAGATGAGTTGATTGTTGTGCAGAAACTTTATTCCGCGTCAAACTGATATTCTGTTTAAGGAACCAGTCCACATGCAGAAACTTTATTCCACAAAAAACTGATGTTCTATTCTTTTAATGAACCAATTCAACAAAAGGTCTGTTACCCAAATCATGTTGTGGTGGGAAGATTGCAGTATATAACAGATAGAATGAACAGCAGCTGCTATCAGATAGCCGATAACAAATGACACTACAGTGCAGGCAGGAAGCTGCTGTATGTTGTACTGTGAGGACACTGCCAGCTGACACTCATCAAAAAGCAGACTCTCTTTATGCCAGGTATGAACAGGAAAAAAACCAACATTTCAGCTGACATCCTTGTTTTAATAGCTGCATTTCCTTGAACAACAATATGAATCAGCTCTGAACTCCCTCTTCAGAACAAATGTAGCACAAACAGTGACAGCACTTCAGCTCACAGTCCCTTTCACTTTGAATGAAAACAAAGACTTTTATGAAAATATCTTTAGATATAAAAAAAAAAAGTAATGCATAATATGCACGTGAGAAAGAAATCATGACAATTCTGAAAGAAATGACTATAAAATCATGTGATCCTGATCCCATACCTGCTTCTCTTTTCACACAGTGCCTACCATAACTCTACCACACCTCTACTCAAAAAGCATGACCTTGACCTTAACATTCTGTAGAATTATAGACCTGTTTCCAATCTACCGTTTATTTCTAAAGTCCTTGAAAAAGTAGTTCTCAAACAACTCAACCACCTTCTCTCCAACAATCTTGTTCCTGAGTTTCAGTCTGCCTATCGCGTCAACCACAGCACTGAAACCACCCTAGTACACACTTTAAACATGCTTCTACTCGCTTCTGACTCCCTTTTCACTCTACTTGACTTTTCAGCAGCCTTCAATACTATAGACCACTCAATTCTTCTCTCCCGTCTTCAAAAAATGTTCAGTGTTACTGGCACTGCCCTCACCTGGTTTAATTCATACCTTACTGACTGATTCCAGACAGTTGCAGTGAACAAGATTCAATCAATACCTACCAAACTGAAATGCAGAGTCCCACAGGGATCAGTTCTAGGCCCTGTTCTGTTCACTCTTTACACTGCCCCACTGTCACATATAATAAAACGTCATCAAATCAACCATCATTTTTACGCAGATGACTCTCAGTTTCAAAGCAGTGTTACTCCTGAAAATCTGCCTTCTCTCCTGGCAAATATGGCCCGCTGCTTTGAAGATATTAAAAACTGGATGACACAGAACAAATTACAGCTAAATGCACATAAAACCGAAGCCATGCTCGTAGGGACCAAACACAAACTCTCTTCCATTACAACAGCTTCAATAGAACTCGGCAATGCATCAGTCCCTCTATCCACTGCTGTGAGGTATCTAGGTGTTGTTATCGACAACACACTCTCTATGCAAAAATTCATCACCCAGACCTGTCAGTCGTGCTACTATCAGTTACGGCGTATTAGTGCAATTCGAAAGTACCTGTCCACAGATGCAACATCCAAACTCGTTACGTCTCTCATTCTTTCACGTCTGGACTATTGCAATTCTCTTTTGTCTGGTCTGCCAGCATCATCAATCCACTCCCTTCAACATATACAAAACTCTGCAGCTCGACTAGTCCTCAGAAAGAACAAATCTGAGCACATTATCCCTCTCTTGCGATCTCTCCACTGGTTGCCTGTGCCACAGAGAGTAAACTATAAGATCAGTACCCTTTGTTACAAATGTCTCCACAAAACAGCACCTGCCTACCTCTGTGAATGTCGTCACTTGTACACCCCTTCTTGTTCTCTCCGCTCTGCTGCAGATACCTTGTCCTTATGAATACCTAGATTCAACCAATCCACCATTGGCCGCCGCTCTTTCTCTATTTCTGGTCAATTGATCTGGAATGACCTCCCTCTCTCTCTCCGCCAAAAGCCTTCTTATGACACTTTTAAATCCAGTCTCAAGACATATTTATTTCAAACCTAAGATTTTCCTCTCCTGCTTCATCTCATAGTTTTTCCCTGCCTTCAACAGCCAAGATTCTATCACCCTGCCAGGGTGTGTGAGCTGTGTGTGTATGTGTGTGTGCGTGTCTGCACATGTGGACTTGGTGGAACTATTAACTGATACTGGTTGTATGGCTGTGCTAAGAATGAGTTGAGTGCAAGTGCTTTGATTTGTCTCTGTAAAATATAGCGCTATATAAATTCCATTTATTATTATAATGATATATGACACTGCTACAAAAAGATCAGGACTAAGGACAGATAACTCCTCCATCCCAACCCCCTCTACTTCTTCGTCAAACGCTCTGACAGCAACTATTGTTATGTCATATGAGAGAAAATGCGTTGTGCTCCTGTTAAGTGCCTGACAAGTCAGGCCCAGCACATCCGACTTCGGCATGGGAGAGAACATCTTTTAAGTCTTTCTGGAAGAAAGGCAGGAAAATGGACCAAGAAGGCAGAAAATAGACAAGAAGGAGGTGACAAGAAGAAAAGGAACAAGGCAGAAACAAAGAGAGGGATAGAAAAGAGGGAAGTCCTAGAACAGAATTTCCAGAAGGTGGGGATGCTATTTATACTGACAGACCCCCAGCATCCCCATGGGGAGATCCCCTCTACTGACCCATTGACTTGGTTGCAGCGTCGACGACTTGGCCAAAGAAGAGAGGGGCTACAATCTGTGATCCGCTGGAAACCAGCATGGCTGCAAGGCCACCCAACAGCAGCAGACTCTCCTGTACTCCACACAAACACAGGTAATTGTTTACTTATTCCTCTTGTTCTTTTTCGTGTGTGTTTGCATTTGTTAAATAAACACAACAACACCCTCTGATGTTGGAGTATGGCTGCCTATTTTGTGAGGCACTCAGAAACAGTCATGCAAGCATACTTCTACTGCATGCAGTGTGTTCAAGTTCACAGTACAGTCTGACTGCCATTGCCAGGTGGTGTGGTGACTGGAACACAGAGTGCTGATCTATTCTAAATAACCCTCACGCTGGCTTCAGAACACACAACACCAACAAAAACAACATGCAGCAACACACAACAACAACAACATACCCAGTCAAATAAAGTCTCTGTCACCAATCTGATATTCAATGAATTCTTCTTTTTCATCGAACACTCAGACAGCAACTACTGTTGTTTGTCATAGGAGTGAAAATGCATGGCACTGCTGTTAAGCACCTCACAAGCCAGGCCCAGTGCATCCGACTTTGGCATGGGAGAGAATTAATATCTTTAAAGACTTACTCGAAAAAAAAGGCAGGAGAATGGACTTAGAAGGCAGAAAATACACTGTTAACCTTTGCGCTTGGCGGCAGCATGGTTTATGTTTCTGATGCAACATACAAACTTGTCACATCTCTCATTCTTTCATGTCTGGACTATTGCAATTCTCTATTGGATGGTCTGCCAGCATCATGTATCCACTCCCTTCAATGCATACAAAACTCTGCAGCTTGACTAGTTCTCAAAAAGAAAAAAATCTGAGCATATTACTCCTCTCTTGCGATCTCTCCACTGGTTGCCTGTGCCACAGTACCCTCTGTTATAAATGTCTCCACAAAACAGCACCTTCCTATCTATGTGAATGTCTTCACTTGTACACTCCTTCTCGTTCCCTCCACTCTTCTGCAAATACCTTGTGCTTACAAATACCTAGATTCAATCAATCCACCATTGGCCATCACTCTTTCTCTATATCTGGTCCATCAATCTGGAATGACCTCCCTCTCTCCCTTCATGAAAAGCCTATTTACGACACTTTTAAATCAAGCCTCAAATGAGACATACCTATTTCAACCCTAAGACTTTACCCTAGTGTTTCATCTAATAATTATCTGTCCAAGCCTTCAATGGCCAAAATTCCCATCACCCTGCTGAAGTATATAGCCTGCATGTGTGCATGGGTGTGAGCGTGCGTGGGTGCATGCATGTGTCTGTGTGTGTTTGAATTTGTTAAAACGAAACTATTAATCATTGGTGGTTGCATGTGTAGGAGTGGGTTGAATGCAAGTGCTTTGATTTGTATGTTTACAAAATATAGTGCCACATAAATTCCATTTATTATTATCATCATTAAAATATACATGGAGGTGACAGCAAGAAAAGGAACAAGGCAGAAACAAAGACCAGGATAGAAAAGAGGGATTTCCCAACACAGAATTTCCAGAAGGCAGGGATGCTATTTATTTGATAGGCCCCCAGCACTTCCATAGGGGAGTTGGTACTCCATTAATGATACACTCTGATAAAAACCCATGTTGGTATTCCATTAATGGTACACTGATAAAAACCCATGTTGGTATTCCATTAATGATACATTCTGATAAAAACCCATGTTGGTATTCCATTAATGATACACTCTGATAAAAACCCATGTTGGTATTCCATTAATGTTACACTCTGATAAAAACCCATGTTGGTATTCCATTAATGATACACTCTGATAAAAACAAACAAACAACCAAACTTGTTACCAATCTGGAACACAATGAATGATACACTGTCATCAAGGTTTTTGTCACCAGTGTAATAAAGCTATTTGTCACCAATCTGAAATTCAATAAATGACACACTGTAACAAAGGTATTTGTCACAATTTGAAATTCAATAAATGACACACTGACTCCCTTTCTGCAGCTGTTATCACTAGGTCTTGTAAAATCACATATCTACACACATATGGCGGTATCTTCACCTTCACCTCACCTATCCCCTAGGTCCCACAGACAGTGGGGACAAATCTTCACTGGTGACATGCCATTCCTGCTGTTCCCATGCTAATCATTCTGATGCCTCCCTCCAGCCACACAAAGTATGTGGTGTCACATTCTGCAGGGAAACAACATCCATGGGGAGCTTATGACTGTGAGGCCTTAGCAGGGTCCCCAGCCAGAAGAGCCCTGCCCTACACTGCTACATTCATGCATGTAGATCTATGTGAACAGTGACTGACGGACTGACTGACTGACCTGTTTTGCCAGAGAGAACAGCTTCAGCAGCCCAGGACTTTGAGGGATGACTCTGCCGTCCTTGTTCAGCTCCTGGCCCTGCTCGTTGAACTGGTGCAGCACGCGCACTGACTGCAAGCCACGCATGGCGCCCACGCTCCACAGGCCCAGGGCCAGCTCCCCCAAGGTCAAGGCCACAAAGGAGACACAGGCGGCATTGTAAGTGGCGTGCATTTTCTCTTGGCTGGGGTTGTGTATAATATCTGTCCAGTACCAGGCCCCCCTTCACCACCCCATACACCAGGCAGGAGAAGGGGATCAGCTTGACTGCCAGGTGCAGCACTGTCGCTCGCCGCTTAAAGTGTCTGTCATAGGGAAAGTCGATGAGTTTGTAGGACACTTCCTCCAGTGTGCTGGTGATGGGCAGGAGGACCACTGTCTTCAGCACAGCCAGGACGGCAATGTCGAATATGGAGTGAGTCAGCTTGAAGTTGATGACGCTGTCCTCAAAATACTTGCTGTCTCCCCCTGTGTCAACACACCAGCAGTTACAACCTCAAGTGCATGCCTACATATACACACAACCTCAAGTGCATGCCTACATATACAACACAACCTCATGTGCATGTCTACACAGCAAACTTGAGTGTACAATATATGCTACCTTTCAGGCATTTATCAAGTCTTTCCTCTTTAAAGCGATGTGGTGGGGATAACCTGCATCCTGTGACTTAATACTGGACTGGTGCTGGAGTCCTTTGCCTTATTTGACCCATTGTGGGAGCTCACAATATTTTTCTGTGACTGTTTTCATAAATCATTTTCTTCTTCTATGATTTCTAATGTCTATCTTATTTTTCGTCCCAAGTTGTAAGGCTGTGGTGACCAGAATTTTGTGTTTTTCAAGAACACTTTGTTGTCCAGACCCATTGTCACATACTGTTTCACCACAGCAGTTACTAGGGAATATAGATACAAGATAGATCTGTCTGTTCATACTAACACAGAGATACAGCATTATAGTGTATGAGCATGTGTGCTTATAAGAAAAACAATATATAAAAAATAAGGGTGGGTGGGATCAAGCTATACCTGTGGTGATGCGCTTACTCCTGGAAATGCAGTCCAAAATAAAAGATCTGAATAATAATAATAATAATAATAAATAAAAGATCTGAATAATAATAATAATAATAATGATGATGATGACGATGATGATGATGATGATGATGATGATGATGATAAAATTAATAAAAACAAAAAGTTCTTCAAATATTCAATTTCAAATTCCATTGTAAAAAACACACCAAAACACCCCCCCCCCCCCCCTCCCCCCAACACACACACACCCTAACTGCAACCCATAACTCCAGAATGTCTCAGTGTCTGGTAAACTCTGAATCCAAACTGACTACTTACTTACTGACCACTACAACTACAACAACTACTACTACTACTATTTATTTTCATTTAATTTTTTATGTTATTCTTTTATATCAAGGATAATGGAATAAGCACTTATGTGCTTTTTTACATCCAGTCCCGTGTGTATGCGTTTTTATACATTCTGTCATCTGTTCCCACCGGCACACAATGGCCTACTCTAACGAAAAGCGGAACAGGATTTAACGTGTGCGCAAGATGTTCTGCGTGCGTTCGCACACACGGGGCCTCGGTTTATAGTCTCATCCGAAGGACTACTAGACAAATCCTGTGGGTCCATCAAGTTGTGGGTTTGAATCTCAGCAGCAGTGTCTGGTGAATTTAGGGTGATCATCTCCTGGTTCCACTTGAAGCACACACCTGCTGGTGCCTTTAAAAGTTAATCTATTCCCACTGTGTGTATACATGTGTACATACATACTATGTATACATCTCTCTCTCTCTCTCTATATATATATATATATATATATATAATAATAATAATATTAATAATGTATGGAATTTATATAGCGCTGAATCTTGTAAAGCAACAAATCAAAGCGCTCAGTTGATTTTTATTTTTTTGCGTGTGTATGCAGGGTTTTTTTATTTTGTCATCTGTTCCCACCGGCACACAATGGCCTACTCTTTCGAACAGCGGAACAGGATTTAACGTGTGCGCAAGATGTTCTGCATGCGTTCGCACACGGGGCCTCGGTTTATAGTCTCATCCGAAGGACTTTGACATTCATATATATATATATATATATATATATATATATATATATATATATATATATATATATATATATATATATATATATATATATAATTGTGTGTGTGTGTGTATACATACATGTGCATGCATGCTAAAGATCTCCTTCATACCCAACAAGCACCCTGTGTACACTCAGACAGACTACAGATCTACACTAGTTAGGGATGGGCACCAGGAGGCCTGTTCCACTTGCTCAGGAGACATGGCCTGAAAAGTTCAGTGCAGTGCCACAATATCATAACTCCTCAAGGAAAAGAGGAAGTTTATAGTAATGGTTAAATTCTTATTTCATGTTGAATACATTTCTAAATCAGTACATAATAAAACACTATAAAAAGCGTATTCCAAAACAACTTTTCCACTCAACAACAGCTACTAAAGTCTACTAGGAAATTTATTCTGAAGGATTTTCAAGTATGACAACAGGTCCTGTCAGTTTCCATGTTCTCTTCTGCCCACCCGCACAGCATACAATCACTTTAATAGAAAGTTCTGTTAGGAGAGAGCAACTCAAATACTGCACTTAGAGTATTTGGATTAGCCAAAGGCTTCTTTTCATTAAGCCTCATAAAAAAGACAAACAAACATAGTAAAAATCAGTATATATATATATATTAATAGTGATCAATCAAAATAATATCAAAATTTATCAATTGTTTAACAACTAATCATTGAATTAAACTAGCCATTCAATCAGTTCTTTTTTCTTTTATTTTGAGGATAACGGAATAAGCACTCATGAGCATTTTTACATCCAGTCCCTGTGTGTATGCAGTTTTGTAAATTTTGTCATCCGTTCCAGTGGCACACAATGGCCTACTCTTCTCAAAAAATGGAATGAGTGTTAGCATGTGCACAAGATGTTCTGCATGTGTTCACACACAGGACCTCAGTTTATAGTCTCATCCGAAGGACTTTTTAGGGGAATGGAGTTGGCACTAATGTTAACTCCAGAGGAAAAATCCTCTTGAACGAGATTCAAACCTGGGTTAGCAGATCACGAGTGCATCACTCTAACCACCAGACTATCCTGTTTACTAGCCAATCAATCAGTAAACAAATAAATTAGATGTACACATCCTGAAATGTTTTCAGCAGGCAAAAAGAAAACAACTGACATACAATATACAACATTCACAATCACACACTTATACCTCTCACAAACAGAATTTGAATTGAACAACCAGCATAAAATGATGCACAAGAAACAGAACCAGAAACTCAGGGATGGGGGGGGGGGGGGGGGGGGGGGGCTAGAGAGAGAATCAAATCACTGTTTTTGTTTTCATTTGGAGACTGACTCACTTCTCTGTGAATTGCAAACCCTCGACTTAATCTTTCAGTTTCACCCAGCTTGCCTTTTCAAATTCAGTCCATTCTGTCTGGAACACTTTGCCTCAGGATCTGTGTCATTCTCCCTCTCTTTCTTCATGCGCACACATTAAAACCCATTCTGCTTTTCAGAAGAGTAGGCCATTGTGTGCAGGTGGGAACAGATGACAAAATGTACAAAACTACATACACAAAGGGACTGGATTTTTTTTTAAAAAGCACATGAGAGCTTATTCCATTATCCTATGAGATAATTCACAGAGTTCATAAGCGAGTCCTCCAAATGAAAAAAAAAAAGATTTCTCTCTCTACCCTCCTCCTTCTCCGAGTTTCTGGTTTAAGAGGATTTTTCCTCTGGAGTTAACATCAGTGCCAACTCCACTCTCCACAAAAGTCCTTTGCATGAGACTATAAAACAAGGTCCCATGTGTAAACACATGCAGAAATCTTGCGCACATGTTAAAACCCTTCCACTTTTTGGAAGAGTAGGCCATTATGTGGGAACAGATGACAAAATGTACAAAACTGCATACACATGGGGACTGGATGAAAAAAAGC
>CM054157.1:34514262-34604262 GCA_028751875.1 Rapana venosa | reverse complement strand
CTAGTGGTTAGAAACATTGCCACTCCTCCGCAAACTGACCGTAACCCCCGTATCAATTCCCAGTTCAAGTGCAGACTCCACTCTCCCCCAAAAGGACTCTTCGGATGAGACTAATAAACCGAGGGCCTCGGTTGTGCGAACGCACTCAGGAACATCTTGCGCACAAAACGTTAAAACCCTGTTTCCTCTTTTCGAAGCAGTAGGCCATTTGAATTTTTAAATAATAAAATAATAAATGGGAATTGTATATAGCGCTGAATCATTTAAAAAAAACAAAACAAATCGAGAAGCGCTTGCACTCAATCATTTACACAGGCATGCAAACTCTCCTAAACAAAAATGAACCCCCCAACAATTTCAAAACCATGCGCGCGCACGTATGTACGCATGTGCACGCCGCTGCGCACCACACACACACACAACACACACACACACGGACAACACTTAGAAGGAGAAAAATTGCTGTGAAAAAATAGGGGACAGATATTATTGGGGGGAAAGTCTCAGGTAGGAAATAAGTGTGTTTGAGGCTGGAATTGAAGGTATCAAGGTGAATCTTTAGTCGAAGTGAAAGAGGAGGTCATTCCTGGTTGGATGGGACCAGAAACAGCAAGAAGAGCGAAACGGCCAACAGTGGTTGTTTTTGAATCTGGGTGTTCGAAAGCACAAAGTATCTGCGGGCGGCCGAACGAAGGGAACGGGATGGAGTGTACAGATTAAGACAGTTATCAGATATAAGGGGGTGCAATTTGTGGATACATTTGAAACAGAGGTAATTGATTTTTTTTAATACTCCAGTCTTTGTGAGACAGGCACCATGAAGAGACATGCAGAAGAGAGTGATGTTTCAGATTTTTTCTTTCTTAGGAACCAGTCTAGCTGCGAGTTTGTGTATGCGTGAAGAGAGTGGATAAATGTGGCTGGTAGGCCATGCCAAAAGAGACTTACAAGTAGTCTAAACGTGAAAGAAATGAGAGATGTTACAAGCTTGGAAGTTTGCAATCATTGACAGATACTTGCAATCGCACTTATGCTCCGTAATTGATCAAGACTGTCAGGTCTGGGTTATGAATTTATTCATAGAAGTGTGTTGTCAAGAACTACACCAACTACTACACAGAGTTGGACGACAAAGGAACGACTATTGCACCGCTTCTAGTGAAGATTTTATTTGCGATATGAGGAAAGTTTATTGGGTCCCTATAGCATCGCTTCGGATTATAATATTAAATCGGCATAAGTAGTTGTAACTTGATCTGAATCATCCATTTTTAATGTCTTGAAGCAGTAAGGACATATTGACAGGAGTGAAGGCAAGTTTACACCGTAATCGCTGCACTTGAAGTCTGAGTATCATGGGGCATAGACATGAAGATCAATAGGTGGTTGTTTATTATATGTAGAGTGGAGCAGTGTAGAGAGTAAAGAGAACAGGGCCCAGGACAGATCCCTGCGGGACTCCACATTCAATTTGACAGGTTTTTATTGATTGAATTTTTGTTTACAATAACTTTCTGGATCCCCTGTCTGTGAGGTATGAAAGTAAAACCAGGTGAGGGCTGTTGCCGTTAATAATTACCAAACGTAATTTAGGAGGCGAGAAAGAAAATTGAGTGCCCGTGGGAAACAGATGACATAATTTACAAAACCCCATCCACACTGGACTAGATGTAAAAAGCAACATACCGTGGCTTATTCATTTCCCATTATCACGATATAAAAGAGAATAATTTAAAAAAAAATCTCTCTCTCCATTCTCCTCTCAACGCTCAATCTCTCTCTCATCTCGATCTCTCCTCTCATCCATCTCTCCCTCTCTCTCTCATCTCTCTCTCTCTCTCATCTCTCTAAGATGGTGCTGGTAGCAGCCAAAAGGAAGAATTACAGTAGTCAAACGTGAAAAGAATGAGATTGATGTGACAGAGCATGAAGTTTCAACAGAGGTCGATACTTGCCTGAAATCGCGCTTATGCATCTCGTAATTGATCAAGACCTGTCAGGTCAGGGTGATGACTTTTTTTTTCATAGATAGTGTGTTGTCCAAGAAACTTACACCTATAAATACTTCACGAGAGTTTGGACACCATATTGAAATATCATATTTATAATATAATATAATATATATATATATATATAAATATATGTGTGTGTGGTGTGTGTGTGTGTGTTGTGGTGTTTTGGTTGTGTGTGTGTGGGTGGTGCGTGTGTGGTGTGTTCATTCATTTATTCAACGTCCTGTTTACTCAAGGAGAACATTAACCCAAAGACCAAAGTGTTTACAATATATTAAGAGAACGTGTGTGGTTTGTGTGTGTGTGTGTGTGGTTGTGATGTGTGTTTGGTGTGGTGTGTGTGTGTGTGTGCAATTTATATATTTTATTTATTATTCTTTTAATATCAAGGAAATGAATAATCACCCGGTGCTTTTTTACATCGAGAGTCCCCGTGCATATAATGCGTGTTTTTGTAAATTTTGTCATCTGACCAACGTGCATGCGTACATGCCCGCGCGCGCCGCGTGTGTGTGGTTTACCTATTAGTGTCCTGTGCACGAGATAAAAAGAGGGAAAAAAAGAAGAAATTATGGGAGGGAGGGGGGGGGGGGGTGAGGTGGGGAGAGGGGGACAGGCATTAAACAGCTTAAACTGCAGCAAGAATAATTACAAAAGTTTGCCAACAGGGCTTCTAACTAAATAACTATCTCCAACATTAATCACATTATTGGCCAATAATTGTTCAAATGACATATTTGAAATTTTATCTACAACTGTATCAGTAAAATATGGTCGAAGTTCTTCACAATGAAGAATGACATGCTTAGGTGGTAAGTCAGAACCACATGTTTACAAAGTATGTTCTTTCGAGCCAGAAGGCTCATAGAGCCGGAGCTTATCCCGGTTTCTGTAGCGTTAAGCGAACTGATGGTTTTTCACCACCCCTGTGACAGGACGCTAGTCTGTCGCCAGATACTTCCCCAGCAGAGCTGGTACCCACTTGTACACCTGGGTGGAGTGAGGAAAATAGGAGTAAAGTGTCTTTCCCAAGGACACAACACCGAGCCGAGCGGGGATCGAACCCGCGACCTCTGGATCACGAGTTGACCGCCTAAACCACTCGACCACGGTGCCTCCCTCTGTTTACAAAATTTAGTCCTAAATGCATCCAATCTGAACCTGTAGATCATACTTCCCACCAGTCTGTGACGAAAATGACACACTCTGACACTTAATCAATGTCCAGGTAAGGAATACTTTTGTTGGCTGTTGACACGGTTCCAAGAAGCTTTTTTTCAGCAGAAATATGCCCTCCTGAAGACAGAGTGAAAGTTCAGAGGTGCTGTAACTTCACAGTCCGTGTCCATGGCAGCAGCTATCAGCTTTGTGTTGCTAAACTGGTCAGCTTTCTTGTTGCCATGGATCCCACAAAGAGACGGAATCCAAGCAAGGGTAGTACCCTCGTGAAGAAAGAAAGTGTATAAAGGAGACAAATTTCAATGAATCCAATTCTCCACTTACCTTAGTATAAATGCTTTTAATGCCATCAAAACACACTAGAAACAATGCAAAAACAGGCACCATAAATATAATTAATAATATGCAGATTAATTAAAAAAAATTTAAGGCCATTATATAGACTATCAGTTCCGCAGAAAAATTGAAAAAATCTTGCCTAATGAATAAGATTTTTTCTATCTTTTAAAGCAGGAACTACAAAAGCAGATACCAGCGTTCCCAACAATTCGACTACCCCACTGAACCATCAGAAAAAAAACTTTAAAATAACCACTATATGTTTCAATCAATGTGAACTCTACTATTGCAACAGCGACAACACGGACTTTCATCTTTTTTTTATATTTAGAATAAACAATAACATACCTCGCACTGTTTAATTCCCACTTGGAATTGAGTGAAAAACAGGGCGAGATGCTACTTTTCTTTCATTTCTGACATCATTCCCTGAAGGTGTAGAACAATCAAGTGAGTAAGAATTTATTGTTTTTCAGTGAATGTAATGGATTTTAGCCCTTTTAGGAATATCTACATCCAATTTTTAAATGAGCACTTAATATTAGAAATTCTGAATTGTCCCAACTTCTATAAAACATACTTTGTCCAAGGCAAGCTTAATTTGTTCTTCAAACAAGTGATATTTATTTCCGCATACATTTTTAAAGTTGATGCGTGTACAGGAACACCAATCGCCAACTTGAATGATTTTACTTTCTACACTCTGCACTTTCTTAGCAAGTATTTAGGAGCGAGACAACTTTTCCCCTGGAAATAAGTTATCTATATCGAACAAGTGTTTGTTGCTAAAGGGAAATGAAGATGACATATCTTGCCCCATGTTTTGCTCTACCATTTTTAGCAATAAAGATTTTTTTCTAGCTTTGTCAAGCCCTTTTCAATGGATTATTCCATGTAATTTTGTGGTGAAAAATTTACCCTAAATTTTAAAAATTTTCTTTAAAAGCTAACACGAATCCTCCTATTTTAAAGGGAGAGTGCCTGTGATTTGAGCCAGTTTTGAAAAGCATAATTTGGATTTGTCGGGAAATAGCATTAATCCATTTTCTTTCATAAATTTGTATATACTTTTTTAACTCATTTTGAAACCTTTCTAATTAAAAAGAGATCTTATTGAGTATGCCTTTTCATGGTTACTTTCATCCATAATGCAAAATTTTCATCTGCAATTAACCAATTCATATATGTTCGACACTATTTGGGAAGAGTACACGATCCTTGGGGATCCCCATATCTATACATCTTGGATTGGAATATTTTCTTCTTCTTTCTTTCTTTCATCTGCTTCTGGTGCCTTTCGGCGTCGCGGGGAGTCACAGACGTCTGTCTGCAGCAAGGCGGGAGGCTTGATGAGTGACAGGTCATGGCCCTCGCAGGGTTGCCCACCAGGAGTCGCTCCATCGTTTTATTTTGGTCTACTCTGGCTTTCCAGCCATTGTAATTTGGTGGTGTATGCCCGTAGGCTGGTTGGTTGGGGCGGCATTCCTATGAGATGCCCAAACCACCTGAATCCTTTTTTTTTCATATGGTGGAGAATTGGTGTTAGTCGACATTCCTGATCAACCTCATTCTTGATCTTATCGCTTCTGGTTATGGAAATTTCCATTTTTTGGAATGATCTATTACCCAAAAACGTTTAAAAATAATTGTACATCATCCAAAACAGACCAATCGTTTAAGTTTGGGTAAGCAATCGCACATGTCTACCTGACATAGTTTTCCGATTCAAAGAAAGCGGCAAGTACATTTTTTTCTTCTGGCAAATTGATATTTCACGTGAGTGGTAAGTTTAATAAGGTGATCTTTGTTGATCTACTTTTTCTAAACTGCTTGGCTCTGGAATGATATTCCTTTTTTCAAGTAATGAATTAAGCCTGTTTAATATATTTTTTTTCCTAAACTTTCCCAATTGGGTCATTGAAATAGGCCTATACTGTTAATTCTGTTTTACGTTTACCTTGTTTGCAGATAGTCATTTACAGACTGCTTCCATAAGGATGGCATTGTTCCCTCTGACCAACATTTTTTTGAAATATTTATGAAAAAATAGAATAGAATTATCAGGCAGGTGTTTTATCATTTCATTAGAAATAGCATCAAGACCAATTGAAGATTTCTTGGAGCTAAGAGTAGACATAGCATCCTTTACTTCTTGAAAAGTGATGGAAGCATTTGTGTAATGTTCTTTATCTTCTGGAGGATCTTTGTATTTCTCTAGGCAAGCTCTTTTTCTCTATAAATTCTGTCTTCCCTTCAGATAACCCTTCTGAACAACTCGTCTCAGAAAACATTTCTACAAAAGCTTCAGCCTTTTCAAGTGGGGGTGGGAATTTGTTGTCTAATTTGATAGGATAGTTAGGTAGATTTACACCCTGTTTCATCTCTTTCTGTTTTTTCAAACTTTTTGCTGATCTTTGGAGCTCAATATGCCATCTTTACAGAAAGTAGACCAGTGCTGAAGCTTAGCTTGTGCTATTACTTTGTTGCAATAATTTTTGGCCTTTTTCATTTCCATCATTTTCCTAACGTTGTTCCTATCTTTAAGATAAATATTAAATGTTTTCAGTCAGTCAAACCACTTTCTGATAACTATATTAGCTTAGTTGCCTTCCCAGTTGCATGGAATTCAGCGTGTTATCCATACCCATACTCCTAGATCTTTTTCGGCCACTGTTTCTCCCTATGTAAGTTTCTGAGTGTTTCCATCTTCTGCTTTCACTGTCACTGAATATGTTGCCTCTGATTTTGTTGTTCCAAGCTTCATGACAGCACACTTCTGTGGGTGGAATTTAAACTGCCACTGATCCGACCACAGCTGGAGTTGATCTAAGTCATCTTGCATGTCTTGGTGATCTTGGGTGATGTCACTCCTCTGTCATCTGAGAACATCTTCACTGCAGATTTTATAGCTCTTGACAGGTCGTTGATAAAGATGAAGAACAGTAATGGGCCTAGTACACTGCCCTGGGAGATACTGTTGGTTAATAATAATAATAATAATAATAATAATAAATAATAAATGGAATTTATATAGCGCTATATCTCGAAAACCCCCAAATCAAAGCGTTTTCATTCATCCCAGTCATTCACATGCAGCCAGTTACCATTAATAGGTTACATCTGCTTCTTGTGAGTGGATGCCATTGATGACTATTTTCGGTATCCTTTCTGTCAGGAAGTCTTGAACCCACCCCAGTACCTTCCCTCCCACTCCCTCTGTGTGTGTGTGTGTGTGTGTGTGTGTGTGTGTGTGCACGTGTGTCTGTGTGTGTAATATAATTATATATATATATATGTATATCTATATCTATATATCCATATATCTATATATATAATCTCATTTCATCTGCTCCTGTATCCCCTCCCGGGTCATAGGGGCACTGCACTGATGAATGTTTCACCAGTTGGCTCCATCTGGACTATTGCAATTGTAGAGAGTCCTAAGCAGAAATCCTGTAGGTCGCCACTCCAATTCCTAGCACCACCTGAGCCAGCGCTAGAAATGGAATCCTAGACTTATTCCTACTGTCTTTAGTATCCCTAAAGAGGATTAGGGCTCGCCTACTAATGGGCTGGGAGTGATAAAGGGGGGATAGGAAGAGGATAGAAGAAAAATAGAAAAGAAATCTAAAAGGGAGACAGTAAGTAGTAGTGAAAATTATCACCTCAACTCACTCAGCAATCACACTGAAACACTGTGAATGTGACGAACAACAACATTCATTCAATGTTATTCTTCAGGCCAAGCAAGCTGGGTTCACAAATTTATTCTACTACTACTACTACTACTACTAAACTACAATCACACACACCACCAATTGTACTACAAGTACAATTTAAAACACAAACTATTCTGTTATTTTGTCCCATTACTAAAAATATAATTGTGTCCAGTCCTCAACACACAATCAATCAAGGATCGCCTCAGATCAGAGATCAAAAGATGCACAACCGATCAGTTAAATGATCAAAAGAAAAGATGATGATAAACGATGAATGATGAACCATAAAAGCGATGTAGGGGATGTATCTTGAAAGCGATGAACGTTGAAAGCGATGAAAGGGATGTATCGATGTTCCTGAAATAAAAGGAACAATCAATAAACCATTTGATCTCTTCATGAAATCAAATTCTTATCACATTATCAAGGATACAAATAAAATTACAAGACCCACACTTTCAGGTATAACATATTAATGATAACTTAATATGAATGCCCACACAGCAAAAACTGAAACACTAACCAGAGTTTGCAACAATAATACAAATCTTCAAAATGTACTTTCCCCTTACCCATTTCCCAACTCTTATGAGAACAACTATCCTCACAACGAAACTAACAAATCCACTATCCACCAAAATCACCACATACAATAACTACTAGTCTTAAACATGTTTCATTTACTTGAAGACAGCTGATGGTCTATCCTATGAAACTGTGTAAACATAAATTCACATTAATTTGATTGAACAATCCCCAATGACATTCCAAAGTCATTGCACCTGTTTAAAGATTGCTATGTCATTCCTAACAAAAAATAAAAGTTTACATTCTTAATAATAACAATCATTACAATACTATACTAGGCTTTTACACACATATATTATACACAGTGATAAGCTTTAGTTTGATTTCTTCAACATTTTGTTGGCTGAACAATATTCTGCCCAAAATCGAGCCTACTACAACAAAGACAATTCCTGTTGGTTTATCAGTGTTCTGTTCTTCCATCTTTCTCTATGTGGTTAAAATTTATATGATTGAAAGTTATCATATCAGCAACTACTGGTGCTAACAGGGTGCCAAAACGATAATACATCTCACAGCCAAGTGTCTCTAGCGTCTTAGACAAAACAGGATCTTGTGCCAGGTCATATGCTAAGTCGGCTTCTGAGTCCACATTAAAAACCCTACTTGTTGCTTTAGCGAATAGGCCAATAACAGTATGCCCTAGGCTTCTCACCATTTTTGCTTCAAGAAGAGATTCATACCTAGTATAATACTTAATAATGTCTTGTGTCGGTAACTGTTGTACCTGTTCAACTGTTAGTTGTGTCCCTAAGTATTGCTTTGTTTTACCACAAGCAGCAAGAGAGTACAACTTCTCCTTCTTATCCGGTAGACTCTTCTCATCAGTTATTTCTTCTTGACTAGAAACAGAAGATGTCATCTGCAAAAGTTCGTCGCGACTCATAATGTCTATCTTTATCAATATATTTTATATTAAACAATTATTGAATAGTTCTTATCAGGTTCTTTGTTAGGTTCTTGTTTAGTTCTTATTAGGTTCTTGTTTTAGTTCTTGTTAGGTTCTTGTTTTAGTTCTTGTTAGGTTCTTGTTTTAGTTCTTTCAGGTTCTTGTCAGGTTCTTGTTTTAGTTATTGTTAGGTTCTTGTTAGGTTCTTGTTTTAGTTCTTAAATAAGTATTTGTGAAGTTCTTGTCAGGTTCTTAAATATTTTATTCAAATAAAATTTGTTTCAGTATCAACCCTATAATTTTATGTTTTACCCATAAGAAAAAGATAGTATCACTTTCATTTTTAGTAGAGAGATAGGGTAAAAGCCGACTCAAGGTAAACTGCTTTGTTTTCATATAAAACTATGCAACTATTGGTCCGATGAGGTGAAGCCGAATCGAATCGGACCAAAAGTTGCGTGGTTTTATATGAAAAGGATGTAGTTGAGCTTGAGTGGGCTTTTACCCTATCTCAAGGAGGGAGGGAGGGAAGGGGAGAGAGAAAGCACACAGTACATTAATTTATATTCCATATGATATTGCATATGATTTTCAGTTCATCAACGCTATCACCATTACCACTCGCTGTGATTTATCATTGTACATGTTAAAATCATCCTAGAGTTGTTTAAAAAAAATCAGTTGCAATAACACAATAGCGAGATATATACAAGTAAAACATTCACACTCATACAGAAAGAGTGAAAGAGAGAGAGAGAGAGAGAGAGAGAGAGAGAGAGAGAGAGAGAGAGAGAGAGAGAGAGAGAGAGAGAGGAGAGGATAATGTGGTATAATGTAAGGGAGGATATTATTTACTTTGTTTCCAACAGATCAAGTGTGGTTTGTTATTTTTGATGCATCAAGTGGATGAAAACGTGACTTTTGAAGACGGTTAATGATTGGTGTTGTCTAAATGAATCAGGAAGGGAGCTCCACAGCACAGGGCCTGGGTAAATTAAACTAGATTTGAAAAAATCTATTAGGACACTCGGCTTTTCATTATTTCTGGAATGATTCATTGGGAACTTGTCTTTTAAGGATGAGGGAACGGTTCCTGTCATTATCTTAAACACCATGAGGCCTTTGTTAAATCTAAGTCTTTGGTGTAGGGGAAGAATATTTAACTGAATATAATCCACTTCTAGCCAGGTTGTGTTCTTCAGAAGGACCAGTTTAAGAGCATGTTTATGCAGACTTCATATTGGTTTTATAGTATTTGCACTAGCAGAATCCCACATGGCTGAAGCGTAATCTATTGAAGATTGTATATGAGCTTGAAAGAATAGTTTCCTTGAATGAAAGTCAAGAAAATGTTTGATTTTAGTCAACTGGTATACTCTTTGAGACATGTATTTGCATAGATGAGATGTGTGATAGTACCAGCTGAAATCTTCATCGATTGTTATTCCTAGAACTTTATAGTGAGAGGTTTGTTCGATGCTTCGTTTATAATATGGATTGGAGGAAGTTTATGAGATAGCTTTTGTCGCTTTCGTCTGGTGGTGATAAGCATGCATTTTTGTTTTTTGTGGGTGTATAGACATGTGGTTCAGATCAGTCCATTTGACAAGATCATCAGTGCTTTTTTGTATTATCTATGCTAGAGAGGTAATGTCGGTATGGATCGTATGTATGGTTGTGTCATCAGCAAAAAGATTGCATTTGGATTTGATGTGGACAGGAGGGTCATTTATGTATAATGAAAAGAGAATTGGTGCTAAGATGGATGCCTGTGGTACTCCATAATGAATGGGTTTTAGTGTGGATGTGGACGTAGTTATTGAAACACACTGTTGCTTGTTTGTAAGAAAAGAAGCAAGAAGTTCTAAGGTATTTGTAGAGAGATTATATAGGTCTAGCTTTTTCATGAGAAGTCTGCGGTCAGTTATATCACATGATTTGTTAAAAAAATTTACAAATAGTACTCCACAAATTTTATTGTCGTTAATGTTTGACAGCCAATTGTCTACAAGACTTATCAATGCAGTATGGCAGAATGATTTTTTCTAAATCCAGACTGATTTGGGTGAAGTAAGTTGTTAATACCTATATGATGGACTAGGTGTTTATTCATATGTTTTTCCAAGGGTTTTGAAAGGTGAGAGAGAGAGAGAGAGAGAGAGAGAGAGAGAGAGAGAGAGAGAGAGAGAGAGAGAGAGAGAGTGTGTGTGTGTGTGTGCACATATTCATGTTTCAGGGATGCATATTTCCATATAATTAGGAGTGCGCGCGCGCGCGTGTATGTGTGTGTGTGTGTGTGTGTGTGGCGCGCGCGCATACACGTGCGTCAACATGTATGTATATGTGCGTGTGTTTCTACAGACATGTAGATTGTCATCATTCCCAGTACTGGCTGTAGTTATGGCGGTGTACAGACATGTGGAGTTGATCATCACCTGTAGTTATGGTGGTGTACAGAGATGTAGAGTTCATCATCACCTGTAGTTATGGTGGTGTACATATACATAGTGTCATCATCACCTGTAGTTATGGCGGTGTACAGAGATGTAAAGTTCATCATCACCTGTAGTTATGGCGGTGTACAGAGATGTAAAGTTCATCATCACCTGTAGTTATGGCGGTGTACAGAGATGTAAAGTTCATCATCACCTGTAGTTATGGCGATGTACAGAGATGTAGAGTTCATCATCACCTGTAGTTATGGTGGTGTACAGAGATGTAGAGTTCATCATCACCTGTAGTTATGGTGGTGTACATATACATAGTGTCATCATCACCTGTAGTTATCGCGGTGTACATATACATAGTGTCATCATCACCTGTAGTTATGGTGGTGTACAGACAGGGGACGGGATAGCTCAGTGGTCAGAGCACTCGCTTTCCCTCAGCTAAGGTTAAGCAGTGTCGAGCGTGGTTACCACTTGGATGGGTGATCGTTTGCGTGCCTTGGCTTCAGTACAGTTCCCCCAGCTGTAAATGGGTACCTGCCCTCTTTAGGGTCAGGGAAGGTAAAGCAGCGAGGGAGAGGAGATGGGCGCCGCCCTCAATATGCTGGCCCTAGAGAAGTTAGGTCTCTGACGCCTCGCTCCCCTACGACCTTATAGGTTATGGGACTCCTTTACCTTTTTTACAGACATGTGGAGTTCATTATCACCTGTAGTTATGGCAGGTGTGCAGACATGTAGAGTGTCAGTAACACCTGTAGTTATGGCATGTGTGCAGACATGTAGAGTGTCACTAACACCTGTAGTTATGGCAGGTGCACAGACATGTAGAGTGTCACTAACACCTGTAGTTATGGCAGGTGCACAGACATGTAGAGTGTCACTGACACCTGTAGTTATGGCAGGTGCATAGACATGTAGAGTGTCACTAACACCTGTAGTTATGGCAGGTGCACAGACATGTAGAGTGTCACTGACACCTGTAGTTATGGCAGGTGCATAGACATGTAGAGTGTCACTAACACCTGTAGTTATGGCAGGTGCACAGACATGTAGAGTGTCACCATCACCTGCTGGAGGTGTCGAGTCACATAGTGTCACCATCACCTGTAATTATGGCAGGTGTCGAGTCACATAGTGTCACCATCACCTGTTGTTATGGTGGTGTACAGACAGGGGACGGGATAGCTCAGTGGTCAGAGCACTCGCTTTCCCCCAGCTAAGGTTAAGCAGTGTCGAGCGTGGTTACCACTTGGATGGGTGATCGTTTGCGCGCCTTGGCTTCAGTACAGTTCCCCCAGCTGTAAATGGGTACCTGCCCTCTTTAGGGTCAGGGAAGGTAAAGCAGCGAGGGAGAGGAGATGGGCGCCGCCCTCAATATGCTGGCCCTAGAGAAGTTAGGTCTCTGACGCCTCGCTCCCCTACGACCTTATAGGTTATGGGACTCCTTTACCTTTTTTACAGACATGTGGAGTTCATTATCACCTGTAGTTATGGCAGTTGTGCAGACATGTAGAGTGTCAGTAACTCCTGTAGTTATGGCAGGTGTGCAGACATGTAGAGTGTCAGTAACACCTGTAGTTATGGCAGGTGTGCAGACATGTAGAGTGTCAGTAACACCTGTAGTTATGGCAGGTGTGCAGACATGTAGAGTGTCAGTAACACCTGTAGTTATGGCAGGTGCACAGACATGTAGAGTGTCACTAACACCTGTAGTTATGGCAGGTGCATAGACATGTAGAGTGTCACTAACACCTGTAGTTATGGCAGGTGCATAGACATGTAGAGTGTCACTAACACCTGTAGTTATGGCAGGTGCACAGACATGTAGAGTGTCACTAACACCTGTAGTTATGGCAGGTGCATAGACATGTAGAGTGTCACTAACACCTGTAGTTATGGCAGGTGCACAGACATGTAGAGTGTCACCATCACCTGCTGGAGGTGTCGAGTCACATAGTGTCATCATCACCTGTAATTATGGCAGGTGTCAAGTCACATAGTGTCACCATCACCTGTTGTTATGGCAGGTGTCGAGTCACATAGTGTCACCACCACCTGTAATTATGGCAGGTGTCGAGTCACATAGTGTCACCATCACCTGTTGTTATGGCAGGTGTCGAGTCACATAGTGTCACCATCACCTGTTGTTATGGCAGGTGTACAGTCATATAGAGTGTCACCATCACCTGTATTTATCGCAGGTGTCGAGTCACATAGAGTGTCACCATCACCTGTAGTTATGTCAGGTGTACAGTCACATCGAGTGTCACCATCACCTGTAGTTATGTCAGGTGTACAGTCACTTAGTGTCGCCATCACCTGTAGTTATGTCAGGTGTACATTCACATAGAGTGTCGCCATCACCTGTAGTTATGTCAGGTGTACAGTCACATAGTGTCACCATCACCTGTAGGTACGGCAGGTGTACATTCACATAGAGTGTCACCATCACCTGTAGGTACGGCAGGTGTACATTCACATAGAATGTCACCATCACCTGTAGTTATGTCAGGTGTACAGTCACATAGAGTATCACCATCACCTGTAATTATGTCAGGTGTACATTCACATAGAGTGTCACCATCACCTGTAGTTACGGCAGGTGTACATTCACATAGAGTGTCACCATCACCTGTAGTTACGGCAGGTGTACAGTCACATAGAGTGTCACCATCACCTGTAATTACGGCAGGTGTACATTCACATAGAATGTCACCATCACCTGTAGTTACGGCAGGTGTACATTCACATAGAGTGTCACCATCACCTGTAGTTACGGCAGGTGTACAGTCACATAGAGTGTCACCATCACCTGTAGTTACGGCAGGTGTACAGTCACATAGAGTGTCACCATCACCTGTAGTCAGACTGTTGGTTTGTGTATTGGCACTAACTTCTTTACAGAGGCCCATGCCCAAGAGGAGAAAACTACAAAAGTATCACAGAAGGTTAGAGAAATCAGGAAAGGTCATGGTGTCATTGAATGTTATATCACTAATCAGAATAGCACTGGATGATTTGCATCTTTGTGAGTGAATAGGAAGTTTCACAAAGTTGATGGAAATATATTGTGAACAAACCTTGAATACATTTAGTGCCAAACAGAGTAACAGCCAGAATAATAAGATAGTTATATACAACTCACACAAACTTTTTGATCTGTATAGAAATAAATACTACATACGACACCCACAGTTGAAGCAGCTCACTTTATTGGCAATAACGAATCTTTGAGTTGGCCATTTTTGTTGACAAACAAAAGAAAACATGTTCAAAACCAAGGACATCCAATTTTTCAATTTGTGTTGGAACGAGTTAAGTACAAAAGGCACAGTGATCATCGTTTTATCACAGCGAGTCTATCACGCATGGCCACTCACACTATGACAAGTCACCTCAACATGAAAAAATGGTGACATGTCATACATTCGAGGTTGTCCCCGACATTTTTGTTGCAGAAACATGATGTCATGGGGTGTCACAGCTGCACACTCTGACTACAAGCTGGGCATTAGTTACGTGTCCCGGCAGAACAGAAAACCGTGTTGTTGTGATGCAATCCCCCCCCCCCCCCCCCCCCCCCCCCCCCGGAGTTATTCCCTACAGAGTGTTGGGAGTTTCCTCCCCTTTTTTTCCACTTCAGAATATCTCTTTTTTGGGGGTCCCACTCAGAATATTTGGGCCCACCCCCTTCATTTTCCCCTACAGAGTGTTTGGAGTCCCCCCCGCCCCCCCCCCCCTTCATTTTCCCCTACAGAGTGTTTGGAGTGCCCCCCCCCCCTTCATTTTCCCCTACAGAGTGTTTTGGAGTGCCCCCCCCCCCCCTCATTTTCCCCTACAGAGTGTTTGGAGTGCCCCCCCCCCCCCCCCCCTCATTTTCCCTACAGAGTGTTTGGAGCCCCCCCCCCCCCCCCCCCTTCATTTTCCCTACAGAGTGTTTGGACCCCCGCCCCCCCCCCCCCCCCCCCCCCCCCCCCCCATTTTCCCCTACAGAGTGTTTGGAGTGCCCCCCCCCCCCCCCCCCCCCCCCTTCCATTTTCCCCTACAGAGTGTTTGGAGTCCCCCCCCCCCCCCCCCCCCCCTTCATTTTCCCTACAGAGTGTTTGGAGTGCCCCCCCCCCCCCCCCCCCCCTCTTCATTTTCCCTACAGAGTGTTTGGAGCCCCCCCCCCCCCCTCTTCATTTTCCCTACAGTGTTTGGAGCCCCCCCCCCCCCCCCCCCCTCTTCCCATTTTCCCTACAGTGTTTGGAGCCCCCCCCCCCCGTTAACCACTGTTGAGTGGTTGAGGTCTCCTCCCCCGTCATTCCACTGTTGAGGCCATACCCCCTCCTCCCTCCCTAACTCGCTCCTGAGTGATTGCTCAGCACTACACTATAACATCTCCATGAATTTACCAACGATCCTCAACCCTCCCCCCAAAAAACCCCCCAACAACCCCAAACCCCCCCCCCAAAAAAAAAACAAAAAACCCAACAACAACCACCAACCCACAACACCAACACACAAACCCACCTTTTCAAAGAAAAGGGAAGCTAAGAGGGATGGAGAAGGCAGGGCAGGCTACATCAGGAGGAAGACGTACACATGCCTGACAGAGGCAGGGCTGATGCTCTGTGCTGGTCTGGCAACATGTCCAGCGCTATAGAAACAGTCTGTCCAGCGCTATAGAAACAGCCTGCCCAGCGCTATAGAAACAGTCTGTCCAGCGCTATAGAAACAGTCTGTCCAGCGCTATAGAAACAGTCTGTCCAGTGCTATAGAAACAGTCTGTCCAGCGCTATAGAAACAGTCTGTCCAGCGCTATGGGAACAGTCTGTCCAGCGCTATGGGAACAGTCTGTCCAGCGCTAAAGAAACAGTCTGTCCAGCGCTATAGAAACAGTCTGTCCAGCGCTATAGAAACAGTCTTAACATAACTGTGCATCCTCCAAGATTAAAGAGGAAGACTTGTTTGGAACTAGCGTTCTCAGGCAGAGGTCTCTCACAGAAATTGAAAAGAACTGGCCTGCTGATGTCAGCATTATCAAAGAACTGGCCTGCTGATGTCAGCATTATCAAAGAACTGGCCTGTTGATGTCAGCATTATCAAAGAACTGGCCTGCTGATGTCAGCATTAGTAAAGAAGTGAACTGCTAATATCAGAATCATCAGCAAACCTGGACTGCACATGTCAGCATTATAAAAAAAAAGAGAAAGAACTGGACTGCTGATGTCAGCATATCTGCGTTATCAAAGGAAGAAAGATGAAAGTCACATACTTCTTCAGCTGTCTATTGGTTTTAATTACAACTTTAAATATATATCTATTCAGCCCATGCTCCCTCCTTTTCTCACTCCCAATCATGTTTATGCACTTCATCATATGCTTGCAGCAATAGAAACCACAAAAACGATTCAAAATTTGCCAGCATTCAACAATGACAACCAAAGAAAAATTTTCTAAAAACAAACAAACCATACACAAAATGAAAAGAATCATTGAAAGTCATGTGCACAGTATTCTAGACCTATCACACACACACACACGTGCGCGTGCAGAGAAAATCCATGAGTCTGGAAGCTACATTGAGCAATGCATTTCAGAGCAGCTCTGGGAATGGTAATGCTTGGAGTCCTTTCATCATGAATACATTCCCTATGGCACTACAATTCCAAATGACACCTAACCAATACATTCCTTACGGCACTACAATTGCTAATGACACCTAACTAATACATTCCTTACAGCACTACAATTCCAAATGACACCTAATACATTCCTTACAGTACTACAATACACCTAAATAATACATTACTAACAGCACTACAATCTAAAATGACACCTAATACATTCCTTACATAACTACAATACACCTAACTAATACATTCCTTCCGACACTACAATTCCAAATGACACCTAATACATTCCTTACAGTACTACAATACACCTAATACATTCCTTACAGTACTACAATACACCTAATACATTCCTTACAGTACTACAATACACCTAATACATTCCTTACAGTACTACAATACACCTAATACATTCCTTACAGTACTACAATACACCTAATACATTCCTTACAGTACTACAATACACCTAATACATTCCTTACAGTACTACAATACACCTAATACATTCCTTACAGTACTACAATACACCTAATAATTCCTTACAGTACTACAATACACCTAATACATTCCTTACAGTACTACAATACACCTAATAATTCCTTACAGTACTACAATACACCTAATACATTCCCTACAGTACTACAATACACCTAATACATTCCTTACGGCACTACAATTCTAAATGACACCTAACTAATACATTCCTTATGGCACTACAATTCCAAATGAGGCTTACTCAATACATTGACATCTATTTTACCACACAAACACATTCATGATAATATAAAAGCTATATCATAAAGGCTACTTAAAGGAATACAGATGCTTGGATGTTATGATGAATGGGATCAATAAGGCTTTTCAGACATTTTACTCACATACATACAGACATACACCTAAAGAAAACGAAACCCCTTTCTATCAGTCAAGACTGTCATATTCACTGAGTGAAGACAGGTCTCACAAAGATGAGGAAACAGCCCACATAACGTCATAAACGTGAAGGACATGACAGGCATGTCTTCCAAAGTCAGCCAATTTCCCATCACAGCTGTCATCTACCTACAGTCAGCCAATTTCCCACCACAGCTGTCATCTACCTACAATCAGTCAATTTCCCATCACAGCTGTCATCTACCTACAATCAGCTAATTTCCCATCACAGCTGTCATCTACCTACAATCAGTCAATTTCCCATCACAGCACACTATTCCATTTGATCCAAACTCACACTATTCCATTTGATCCAAACTCACACCATTCCATTTGATCCAAACTCACACCATTCCATTTGATCCAAACTCACACCATTCCATTTGATCCAAACTCACACCATTCCATTTGATCCAAACTCACACCATTCCATTTGATCAAAACTCCAAAAATCACACCATTCCATTTTTATCAAAATTCACACTATTCCACGCTTCAATACTCACACTCCTTTCCAAGCTTTTCTTACTCTCCTTGATGTCACTGTTTTACATAGCATAACCTTTTGTCTCAAACTCCATTTTGATCACAAGAAAAATCACAGGTAGGTTTGATCATGATGGTGGTTACTGAAAACACAAAAAGCTTTTGTATCAAACTGTAAAAAAAAATCACAAGTAAACTAAAGCTTAGGTTTGATCATGGTGATAGCTATTCAAAACGCTATCAGCCTTTGTGTAAAACTGGAATTTGGTCACAACAAAAATATCAAAGCGTAGTTTTTGATCCTGGTGATAATGGAAACAATAAAAGCTTTTGCATCAAACTGGGATTTGGTATGAACAAAAATCACAGATAAACTAAAGCTTAGTTTTGATCATGATGACAGATGGCAATATACACTGACAATGCATTACACAGCTACTTGAGCACAGCACATCTGGTCTTCTGATTAAAAAAAAACCCACAAAAACTTTCATAACCCCAACAGACGAGGACATTATAATCTATGACACTTTCTTATTAGCCTGCTTGAGACGGTCTGACACATCTTCCAACAAATATAAAAGAAATGATGTTTAATGCAAAAATGACAACAGAAACTAACAAAACTGTTACAGTTTGCAGTTGACAGATTGTGAAGCTGTGTTCATTTTGATCTTGGCTCAATACATGGTGTCAAGAGGCCTGTTGTGGATGTTGGGGGCCATAGTTTGTGATGGCACAGTCTTGCTGCCGACAGACCAAATACCTCACTCTATTTTCCATTTGACTGTTATACAGGAGATGTGTTCATTTGACTGAACATAAGACAAATACATGTTGCAATCATATAATCTAATACACACAACACTAAAAATTGACTGAAAATTAATATAATACACAACCATCCTACAACAAAATGTGCATGCTATGCTTCCACATCTAGTGATGTCAAACTTCTCATTTTAGTGATAAGAACTTCAGACAAATGTAATGACACAAGCACAGAAAAACAGTGCATTCATTCAATTAACATTAGAGGTGAATACAACAATAAACAAACTGATGCACATGGAGAAAACACCACAGAATTCAAAGGAATGGCATGTCGTTAACAGAGGTGCTATCTGACATGACAGGCATAATCATGGTATGGAAAAATGAACAATCTGATATGTAGGAATCAACACAAATACACAGAATCAGTAATACAGAACAGAAGAATCAACAACAGAATCAGTAATACAGAACAGAAGAATCAACAACAGAATCAGTAATATAGAAGAATCAACAACAGATTCAGTAATACAGAAGAATCAAAAACAGAATCAGTAATACAGAACAGAAGAATCAACAACAGAATCAGTAATACAGAACTGAAGAATCAACAGAATCAGTAATACAGAACTGAAGAATCAACTACAAGATAAAGAGAATCAACAATATGAAACAGAAGAAAAGGAACACACACACACACACACACACACACACACACACACACACACACACACACACACACACACAGAGCCAACACTACAGAATGGAGGAATGCAGAAGAAGATAGTAGGAAAAGTCAGGAGGCATTGTCTTTTTTCCATGGAAAAGTTAGGGGGCATCATTTTCTTTCCAAGGAACGTTAGGAGCATTATCATCGCCACTTCTGGAGGTCTGGCGCCGTCGTGTTTCTCTGTCCGCATCCTTTGGCAAACTCTCGTCCAGCACCTGACCACAGGGAAAGACATGCAACATCATCACTACCTTGTGGGTTAACTGGTGGTCTCCAGGTAATGCACCTGTCTACAAAGCAAAAAGTCCGATTCCTGTATGTGGCCGAAACTTCTCCCTCATTCACGACACTTAGAGTAGTGGTGGTGGTCTGGGAGCTTAATTTTTAGATGAGACAATAAACCAAGGTCCTACGTGCAACACACATTTAGAGCAAATGAAAAAGAACCTACAGCGACAAGAGTGATGTCCCTGGCAAAATCCTGTAGAAAAAGCCACTCTGATAAGGAAACAAACACACATGCAGACACGACAATAAGAAAAGTTGACAAGGGTGGCACTGTTCTTGTAGTGACAATGCTCTCCTTGGGGACAGCAGCCCTAATTTCAAACAGAGAAATCTGGCCTGACTTAGAGTGAAAGACAAATAATATCATCATTGCTATGTCATACACACACACACACACACACACCCACACACCGGGGGTGGAATAGCCTGGCGGTTAGAGTGATGCCCATTGTACTCATGATCTGCTGACCTGGTTTTGGACCTTGTTCAAGAGAATTTTTCCTCTGGAGTTAACATTATGGAGATGTATCATAACTGTATATACACCACACTATCATGGATACTTCGGAATTATTACCATCATTCATTCTTTTCAATAATAAATATATACCACATCACATGTGCTTCCCAACTAATACTATCATTGTTATTTTATATATGCAACACAATATCACTACAACAGCCCAATCAATATAATCATTATTATGGCATATGCCATATAACAGAGCATCATATGCCACATAACAGAGCATTATATCACTACAACTTCCTCTTCAATATCATCATTATTATATCACATGCCATAGAATACAGCACAATATCACTACAACCTCCCAATTGATATCATCATTATTATGTTACATGCCGTAAATACATACATACCTACATATTTATATCTATCTATCTATCTATATATAGCACAATACCACTACAACACAGAGCAAGGGATGAAGGGTGTGGGGATATATAACTATAAGCAGGGGAAGGGAGGGAGTGGGGATATATAACTAAGAGTAGGGGAAATGGAGGGAGTGGGGATATATATATGAGTGGGGGGGAGGGAGGGAGTGGGGATATATAACTAAGAGTGGGGGGAAGGGAGGGAGTGGGGATATATAAGTAAAAGCAGGGAATGAGGGAGTGGGGACATATAACTAAAAGTGGGAAGGGAGGGAGTGGGGATATATAACCAAGTGTGGGGGGTGAAGGGAGTGGGGATATATAAGTAAAAGCAGGGATGGAGGGAGTGGGGATATATAACTAAGAGTTGTGGAAGGAAGGTAGTGGGGATATATAACTAAGGGTGGGGGAATGGGGATATAAAACTAAGAGTTGGGGAAGGAAGGTAGTGGAGATATATAACTAAGAGGGGGGGGGGGATATATAACTAAGAGTGGGGGAATAGAGGTAGTGGGGATATATAACTAAGGGTGGGGAAATGGAGGGAGTGGGGATATATATCAAAGAGTGGGAGAATGGAGGTAGTGGGGGTATATAACTAAGAGTGGGAGAATGAAGGTAGTGGGGATATAGAGTGGGGGGGGGGGAGGGAGTGGGGGATATATAACTAAGGGTGGGGAAAATGGATATATAACTAAGGGTGGGGGAATGGAGGGAGTGGGGATATATAACTAAGGGTGGGGGAATGGAGGGAGTGGGGATATATAACTAAGGGTGGGGGAATGGAGGGAGTGGGGGTATATAACTAAGGGTGGGGGAATGGAGGGAGTGGGGATATATAACTAAGGGTGTGGGGAATGGATATATAACTAAGAGTGGGGGAATGGAGGTAGTGGGGATATATAACTAAGGGTGGGGGAATGGATGGAGTGGGGATATATAACTAAGGGTGGGGGAATGGAGGGAGTGGGGATATATAACTAAGGGTGGGGGAATGGAGGGAGTGGGGATATGTAACTAAGTGTGGGGGAATGGAGGGAGTGGGGATATATAACTAGGAGTGGGGGGTATGGGGGGGAGTGGGGATATATAACTAAGGGGTGGGAAATGGATATATAACTAAGAGTGGGGGAATGGAGGGAGTGGGGATATATAACTAAGGGTGGGGGATAGAGGGAGTGGGGATATATAACTAAGGGTGGGGGGGGGATGGGGGGAGTGGGGATATATAACTAAGGGTGGGGGAATAGAGGTAGTGGGGATATATAACTAAGGGTGGGGAAATGGAGGTAGTGGGGATATATAACTAAGGGTGGGGGAATGGAGGTAGTGGGGATATATAACTAAGGGTGGGGGAATGGAGGGAGTGGGGATATATAACTAAAGGTGGTGGAATGGAGGGAATGGGGATACATAACTAAGAGTGGGGGAATGGAGGGAGTGGGGATATATAACTAAGGGTGGGGAAATGGAGGTAGTGGGGATATATAACTAAGGGTGGGGAAATGGAGGGAGTGGGGATATATAACTAAGAGTGGGGGAATGGAGGGAGTGGGGATACATAACTAAGAGTGGGGGAATGGAGGTAGTGGGGATATATAACTAAGAGTGGGGAAATGGAGGTAGTGGGGATATATAACTAAGGGTGGGGGAATGGAGGTAGTGGGGATATATAACTAAGGGTGGGGAAATGGAGGTAGTGGGGATATATAACTAAGGGTGGGGGAATGGAGGTAGTGGGGATATATAACTAAGGGTGGGGGAATGGAGGTAGTGGGGATATATAACTAAGGGTGGGGGAATGGAGGGAGTGGGGATACATAACTAAGAGTGGGGGAATGGAGGGAGTGGGGATATATAACTAAGGGTGGGGGAATGGAGGTAGTGGGGATATATAACTAAGGGTGGGGGAATGGAGGTAGTGGGGATATATAACTAAGGGTGGTGGAATGGAGGGAGTGGGGATATATAACTAAGGGTGGGGGAATGGAGGTAGTGGGGATATATAACTAAGGGTGGGGGAATGGAGGTAGTGGGGATATATAACTAAGGGTGGTGGAATGGAGGGAGTGGGGATACATAACTAAGAGTGGGGGAATGGAGGGAGTGGGGATATATAACTAAGGGTGAGGGAATGGAGGTAGTGGGGATACATAACTAAGAGTGGGGGAATGGAGATATATAACTAAGAGTGGGGGAATGGAGGGAGTGGGGATATATAACTAAGAGTGGGGGATGAGGGAGTGGGGGGATATATAACTAAGAGTGGGGGAATGGAGGGAGTAGAGATATATAACTAAGAGTGGGGGAGTGGGGATACATAACTAGGTGTGGGGGATGAAGGGAAGGAGTAGGGATATATAAGTAAAAGCAGGGAAGGTGGGAGTGGGGATGTATAAGTAAGAGTGGGGTAATGGAGGGAGTGGGGATATATAACTAAGTGTGGGGGATGAAGGGAGGGAGTAGGGATATATAAGTAAAAGCAGGGAAGGTGGGAGTGGGGATGTATAAGTAAGGTGGGGTAATGGAGGGAGTGGGGATATATAACTAAGTGTGGGGGATGAAGGGAGGGAGTAGGGATATATAAGTAAAAGCAGGGAAGGTGGGAGTGGGGATGTATAACTAAGAGTGGGGGTATGGAGGGAGTGGGATATACAACAATTGGAAATGGAGAGATTAGGGAAACAGAACAATAATGCACAGGACAGGGAGTATATATACAAGATGTACGTAACATACACACTCTGACACTGTCACACACACCAATAACCTGACAACCTGTGACAATACCTGACAACCTGTGACAACACCTGACAACCTGTGACAACACCTAGCTACCTGCGATAACACCTGAGAAATGCTGGCAGCCTGTGTCAACACCTGACAACTTGTGACAACACTTTACAACCTGTGACAACAACTGACAATCTGTGGCAATACCTGACAACCCGTGACAATACTTGACAACCTGTGACAACACCTGACAAATGCTGGCAACCTGTGACAACACCTGACAACCTGTGGTTATACCTGACAACCTGTTACAACATTTGACAACCTGTGATAACACCTGAAAAATGCTGGCAACCTGTGACAACACCTGACAACCTGTGGAAACACCTGACTACCTGTGGCAACACCTGACAATCTGTGGCAACACCTGACAACCTTGGCACACCTGGCAAACTGTGACAACACACCTGACAGCCTGTGGCAACATCTGACAACCGTGGCAACACCTGACAACATACCTGACAACCTGTGACAACATACCCGACAACCTGTGGCAGTAACTGACAACCTGTAGCAATACCTGACACCTGTGACAACCCACCTGACAACCTGTGGCAATAACTGACAACCTGTGGCAACACACCTGACCAGTGATCAGCTACACTGAAAACCTGACAGCACAGCTTCACAACAGATGAGCTACCTATACATGATCTGAAAGATCTTTTTAATGATAGGACAGGAGATGGCATGTCATTATTTTGAGGTTTAAAAACAAAAAAACAAACCCCAGAGTAATGCCTGTCAGATTTTGCATGGGCAGAGCAAGCTGTCAATCCTGAGGCTTTCTTCTTCTTCTTCCAGTTCACAGGAGTTGTAAGTCAGCAGATCTGGGACTTCCCAGAAACTATCAGTCACTGCAGTGATGTGTTCACTTCACAGTGTGTCAGGCATACAGTTTATTTGTGTGAACTGTACTGAAGCGAGCTTTAAAGAGTGTCCTCAATTTACAGTGTAACAGGGATATCCTGTGAACTGAAGCGAGCTGTAAAGAGTGTCCTCAATTTACAGTTTAACAGAGATATCCTGTGAACTGAAGTGAGCTGTAAAGAGTGTCCTCAATTTACAGTGTAACAGGAATATCCTGTGAACTGAAGTGTGCTGTAAAGAGTGTCCTCAATTTACAGTGTAACAGGGATATCCTGTGAACTGAAGTGAGCTGTAAAGAGTGTCCTCAATTTACAGTGCAACAAGGATATCCTGTGAACTGAAGTGTGCTGCAAAGAGTGTCCTCAATCTACAGTGTAACAGGGATATCCTGCGAACTGAAGTGTGCTGTAAAGAGTGTCCTCAATTTACAGTGTACCAGGGATATCCTGTGAACTGAAGTGTGCTGTAAAGAGTGTCCTTGTGCTGTAAAGAGTGTCCTCAATTTACAGTGTAACAAGTTTACAGTATGAGGTGAAGGGAAGTAATTGATTTACAGTGCAAAAGGGATACAATATATGTTGAAGCATGATGGAAGGGGTGTCCTCAATTTACAGTGTGAGAGGGATACAGCTTATGTTGAAGCATGGTGTAAGTGCATGCTGAAGCATGTTGTAAAGGGTGTAATCAATTTACAGCATGACAGGGATACAGTGTGAATAGAAGCATGGTGTAAGTGTACGCTGAAGCATGTTGTAAAGGGTGTAATCAATTTACAGTGTGACAGGGATACAGTGTGAATAGAAACATGGTGTAAATGTATGCTGAAGCATGTTGTAAAGGGTGTAATCAATTTACAGTGTGACAGGGATACAGTGTGAATAGAAACATGGTGTAAATGTATGCTGAAGCATGTTGTAAAGGGTGTAATAAATTTACAGTGTGACAGGGATACAGTGTGAATAGAAACATGGTGTAAATGTATGCTGAAGCATGTTGTAAAGGGTGTAATAAATTTACAGTGTGACAGGGATACAGTGTGAATAGAAAGCATGGTGTAAATGTATGCTGAAGCATGTTGTAAAGGGTGTAATCAATTTACAGTGTGACGGACAGGAAGAAACATGTCAGATGTCGAACCCGGCAATTAAACTTCAGTGCAGTGTGAACAGAAGTGAAATACTGAAGCAGGTAAAAGGCGTTTCAATTTACAGGGAAAAATGAAGAAAGCAGCAGACCTTATGATGAAGAAGAATGAAGAAAGCAGTCAGAGTTTGAAGGGAAAATGAAGAAAGCAGTCAGAATGTTTGATAGAGGAAGGAATGAAGAAAGCAGTCAGATGTTTGATAGAGGAAGGAATGAAGAAAGCAGTCAGTTTGATGAAGGAATGAAGAAAGCAGTCAGATTTTGATAGAGGAAGGAATAGAAACAGTCACTTCTGAGAAGGAATGAGAAGAAAGCGTCAAAGAGAGAGGCTGGAAGAATGAAGAAGCATGTTGTAGAAGAAGGATGAGGATGGAAGGAATAAGAAAGCAGTCAGAAGAAGAGAGGTGGAAGGAATGAAGACAGCTTAGAGAAGAAGAGAGGATGGAAGGAATGAAGAAAGCAGTCAGAAGAAGAGAGGATGGAAGGAATGAAACAGCAGCCGAAGAAGAGGATGGAAGGAATGAAGAAAGCAATCAGAAGAAGAGGTGAAGGAGAGGAAGGAAGTGAAGCAAAGCAGTGTGAAGAAGAGAAATGAAGATGAGAAAGCAGTAAGAAGAGGGATGGAAGGAATGAAGAAAGCAGTCAGATTGAAAGGGATGGAAGGAATGAAGAAAGCAGTCAGAGGAAGGGGATGGAAGGAATGAAGAAAGCAGTGTGAGAAGAAGAAAGTGATGAGAAGGAATGGAGAATGAGGAAAGCAGTCAGAAGGGGATGGAAGGAAGGAAGGAATGAAGAAAGCAGTTAGAAGAAGAGGATGGAAGGAGAGGAAGGAATGAAGAAAGCAGTCAGAAGAGAGGTGGAGGAGAGGAAGGAATGAAGAAAGCAGTCAGAAGAGAGAGGATGGAAGGAATGAAGAAAGCAATCAGAAGAAGAGAGGGTGGAAGGAGAGGAAGGAATGAAGAAAGCAGTCAGAAGAAGAGAGGATGGAAGGAATGAAGAAAGCAGTCAGAAGAAGAGAGGATGGAAGGAATGAAGAAAGCAGTCAGAGGAAGAGGGGATGGAAGGAATGAAGAAAGCAGGGAGAAGAAGAGGGGATGGTAAGAATGAAGAAAGTGGTCAGAGGAAGAGAGGATGGAAGGAATGAAGAAAGCAGTCAGAAGAAGAGAGGATGGAAGGAATGAAGAAAGCAGTCAGAAGAGGGGATGGAAGGAATGAAGAAAGCAGTCAGAAGAGGGGATGGAAGGAGAGGAAGGAATGAAGAAAGCAGTCAGAAGAAGAGGGGATGGAAGAGAGAGGAAGGAAGAATGAAGAAAGCAGTCAGAAGAGAGGGATGGAAGGAGAGGAAGGAATGAAGAAAGCAGTCAGAAGAAGAGGGATGGAAGGAATGAAGAAAGCAGTCAGAAGAAGAGAAGGATGGAGGAGAGGAAGGATGAAGAAAGCAGTCAGAAGAAGAGGGGATGGAAGGAGGAGGAGAAGCAGGCCAAACAAGATGAGGACCTGATGGAATGCAATTAAGCACAGTTGAGGGGAGGGGAGGAGAGGATGAGACGAGTAAGGGGGAGGGGGGAGAGGGAGGGGGAGGGGTGGAACGTGCAATGAGAATGCATAGAAGAAGGGGAGCTCACCGAACTGGACACTGGATGGAGCTGTCAGTCAACAGGTGGAAGGACTGTCAATCAACACAGCCTGACATGTAGCCTGCTGCAAGATGCACAGCAGCAGTGATTAATAAGGGTGGAGACACACTGTAGAGAAGGCAGCAATGTAATAAGGGTGGGGACACATGCTAATGGCAGCAGTGATTAATAAGGGTGGATGGACCATGCTAATGGCAGCAGTGATTAATAAGGGTGGAGACACACTGCTAGAGAAGCAGCAGTGATTAATAAGGGTGGAGACACACTGCTAGAGAAGGCAGCAGTGATTAATAAGGGTGGAGACACACTGCTAAAGGCAGCAGTGATTAATAAGGGTGGAGACACACTGCTAATGGCAGCAGTGATTAATAAGGGTGGAGACACACTGCTAGAGAAGGCAGCAGTGATTAATAAGGGTGGAGACACACTGCTAGAGAAGGCAGCAGTGATTAATAAGGGTGGAGACACACTGCTAAAGGCAGCAGTGATTAATAAGGGTGGAGACACACTGCTAAAGGCAGCAGTGATTAATAAGGGTGGAGACACACTGCTAGAGAAGGCAGCAGTGATTAATAAGGGTGGGGACACACTGCTAAAGGCAGCAGTGATTAATAAGGGTGGAGACACACTGCTAAAAGCAGCAGTGATTAATAAGGGTGGAGACACACTGCTAAAGGCAGCAGTGATTAATAAGGGTGGAGACACACTGCTAGAGAAGGCAACAGTGATTAATAAGGGTGGGGACACATTGCTAAAGGCAGCAGTGATTAATAAGGGTGGAGACACACTGCTAAAAGCAGCAGTGATTAATAAGGGTGGAGACACACTGCTAAAGGCAGCAGTGATTAATAAGGGTGGAGACACACTGCTAGAGAAGGCAGCAGTGATTAATAAGGGTGGGGACACACTGCTAAAGGCAGCAGTGATTAATAAGGGTGGGGACACACTGCTAAAGGCAGCAGTGATTAATAAGGGTGGGGACACACTGCTAGAGAAGGCAGCAGTGATTAATAAGGGTGGAGACACACTGCTAGAGAAGGCAGCAGTGATTAATAAGGGTGGGGACACACTGCTAAAGGCAGCAGTGATTAATAAGGGTGGGGACACACTGCTAGAGAAGGCAGCAGTGATTAATAAGGGTGGGGACACACTGCTAGAGAAGGCAGCAGTGATTAATAAGGGTGGAGACACACTGCTAAAAGGCAGCAGTGATTAATAAGGGTGGAGACACACTGCTAAAGGCAGCAGTGATTAATAAGGGTGGGAGACACACTGCTAGAGAAGGCAGCAGTGATTAATAAGGGTGGGGACACACTGCTAGAGAAGGCAGCAGTGATTAATAAGGGTGGGGACACACTGCTAGAGAAGGCAGCAGTGATTAATAAGGGTGGGGACACACTGCTAGAGAAGGCAGCAGTGATTAATAAGGGTGGGACACACTGCTAGAGAAGGCAGCAGTGATTAATAAGGGTGGAGACACACTGCTAAAAGCAGCAGTGATTAATAAGGGTGGAGACACACTGCTAAAGGCAGCAGTGATTAATAAGGGTGGGGACACACTGCTAGAGAAGGCAGCAGTGATTAATAAGGGTGGGGACACACTGCTAGAGAAGGCAGCAGTGATTAATAAGGGTGGGGACACACTGCTAGAGAAGGCAGCAGTGATTAATAAGGGTGGGGACACACTGCTAGAGAAGGCAGCAGTGATTAATAAGGGTGGGGACACACTGCTAGAGAAGGCAGCAGTGATTAATAAGGGGTGGAGACACACTGCTAAAGGCAGCAGTGATTAATAAGGGTGGGGACACACTGCTAGAGAAGGCAGCAGTGATTAATAAGGGTGGAGACACACTGCTAGAGAAGGCAGCAGTGATTAATAAGGGTGGGGACACACTGCTAAAGGCAGCAGTGATTAATAAGGGTGGGGACACACTGCTAGAGAAGGCAGCAGTGATTAATAAGGGTGGGGACACACTGCTAGAGAAGGCAGCAGTGATTAATAAGGGTGGAGACACACTGCTAAAAGCAGCAGTGATTAATAAGGGTGGAGACACACTGCTAAAGGCAGCAGTGATTAATAAGGGTGGGGACACACTGCTAGAGAAGGCAGCAGTGATTAATAAGGGTGGGGACACACTGCTAGAGAAGGCAGCAGTGATTAATAAGGGTGGGGACACACTGCTAGAGAAGGCAGCAGTGATTAATAAGGGTGGGGACACACTGCTAGAGAAGGCAGCAGTGATTAATAAGGGTGGGGACACACTGCTAGAGAAGGCAGCAGTGATTAATAAGGGTGGAGACACACTGCTAAAAGCAGCAGTGATTAATAAGGGTGGAGACACACTGCTAAAGGCAGCAGTGATTAATAAGGGTGGGGACACACTGCTAGAGAAGGCAGCAGTGATTAATAAGGGTGGGGACACACTGCTAGAGAAGGCAGCAGTGATTAATAAGGGTGGGGACACACTGCTAGAGAAGGCAGCAGTGATTAATAAGGGTGGGGACACACTGCTAGAGAAGGCAGCAGTGATTAATAAGGGTGGGGACACACTGCTAAAGGCAGCAGTGATTAATAAGGGTGGGGACACACTGCTAGAGAAGGCAGCAGTGATTAATAAGGGTGGGGACACACTGCTAGAGAAGGCAGCAGTGATTAATAAGGGTGGAGACACTGCTAGAGAAGGCAGCAGTGATTAATAAGGGTGGGGACACACTGCTAGAGAAGGCAGCAGTGATTAATAAGGGTGGAGACACTGCTAGAGAAGGCAGCAGTGATTAATAAGGGTGGGGACACACTGCTAGAGAAGGCAGCAGTGATTAATAAGGGTGGAGACACTGCTAGAGAAGGCAGCAGTGATTAATAAGGGTGGGGACACACTGCTAATGGCAGCAGTGATTAATAAGGGTGGAGACACACTGCTAGAGAAGGCAGCAGTGATTAATAAGGGTGGAGGCACACTGCTAGAGAAGGCAGCAGTGATTAATAAGGGTGGAGACACACTGCTAGAGAAGGCAGCAGTGATTAATAAGGGTGGGGACACACTGCTAAAGGCAGCAGTGATTAATAAGGGTGGAGACAAACTGCTAATGGCAGCAGTGATTAATAAGGGTGGAGACACACTGCTAGAGAAGGCAGCAGTGATTAATAAGGGTGGAGACACACTGCTAAAGCAGCAGTGATTAATAAGGGTGGAGACACACTGCTAGAGAAGGCAGCAGTGATTAATAAGGGTGGGGACACACTGCTAATGGCAGCAGTGATTAATAAGGGTGGAGACACACTGCTAGAGAAGGCAGCAGTGATTAATAAGGGTGGGGACACACTGCTAGAGAAGGCAGCAGTGATTAATAAGGGTGGGGACACACTGCTAATGGCAGCAGTGATTAATAAGGGTGGAGACACACTGCTAAAGGCAGCAGTGATTAATAAGGGTGGGGACACACTGCTAGAGAAGGCAGCAGTGATTAATAAGGGTGGGGACACACTGCTAGAGAAGGCAGCAGTGATTAATAAGGGTGGGGACACACTGCTAATGGCAGCAGTGATTAATAAGGGTGGAGACACACTGCTAGAGAAGGCAGCAGTGATTAATAAGGGTGGAGACACACTGTTAAAGGCAGCAGTGATTAATAAGGGTGGGGACACACTGCTAGAGAAGGCAGCAGTGATTAATAAGGGTGGAGACACACTGCTAAAGGCAGCAGTGATTAATAAGGGGTGGGGACACACTGCTAGAGAAGGCAGCAGTGATTAATAAGGGTGGGGACACACTGCTAATGGCAGCAGTGATTAATAAGGGTGGGGACACACTGCTAAAGGCAGCAGTGATTAATAAGGGTGGAGACACACTGCTAGAGAAGGCAGCAGTGATTAATAAGGGTGGAGACACACTGCTAGAGAAGGCAGCAGTGATTAATAAGGGGTGGGGACACACTGCTAGAGAAGGCAGCAGTGATTAATAAGGGGTGGGGACACATGCTAGAGAAGGCAGCAGTGATTAATAAGGGGTGGAGACACACTGCTAAAGGCAGCAGTGATTAATAAGGGTGGATACACATGCTAGAGAGGCAGCAGTGACAGCACAGTCACAGATCAGGGTGGATCAGTGGTCTAGAGATAACGTGCCTGCCTAGAAAGCAAAAAGTTCAGGATCAAAGTGTTTGATGGTTTGATTCCCGTTTGTGCCCAGAAACTACCCCCCCCCCCCTCCCCCCATCCACTAAACCATGAGTGGTAGTCCTGATGCTAGTCTCTCTGATAAACTGAGGTCCCATGTGCAACACACATTTAGCGCATGTAAAAGAACCCAAGGCAACAAGAGAGTTGTCCCTGGCAAAATTCTATAGAAAAAAAGGCACTGTAATAGGGAAAAAAATACAAATGCAGACAGGAAAAGGACAAAAGATAATGGGTAATGCTGCCCTTGTGGCGACACACTATCCCTGGACAAAGCAGCCTGAATTTCAAGCACAAATTTCTGCCATGACTTAAAGTGATAATATACAGTACAACACAACACAGCACAGCGCAATACAATGCAATACACTACACAACACAATACATTCACTCTTCAATGGTTCTGCCAATCACCTGAGGAGGAGAACCACTGTCAGAGAAAGACCACACGGACATTCTGTGATACTTTGTCCTCACCTCCCTGCCAACACAACAGGCTGTGCTGGGTACCCCATCACTGCCAAGCCTGTCACCCCTTCTAACCTTAGTCGCCACAACCTTTCTCTACACTTTACCTAACGCCACTGTGGTAAGCACACAGGAAAAATTAAGGGTGTCCACCGAGTGTATGACCTTGACCTTGTATGTCCACCCTACGTGGCCCTATCATCAACTGGTAAATGGTTCAGACCTCACTCCTGTGTCTGTTCAGGGATGGATTCCTTTGCATCATCTTCAATGCCCAGTTCTATTGACTCCATCATCTTCAATGCCCAGTTCTATTGCCTCCATCATCTTCAATGCCCAGTTCTATTGCCTCCATCATCTTCAATGCCCAGTTCTATTGCCTCCATCATCTTCAATGCCCAGTTCTATTGCCTCCATCATCTTCAATGCCCATTTCTATTGCCCCATCATCTTCACCTCCCAGTTCTATTGCCCCATCATCTTCACTTCCCAGTTCTATTGCCCCATCATCTTCACTTCCCAGTTCTATTGCCTCCATCATCTTCAATGCCCAGTTCTATTGCCTCCATCATCTTCAATGCCCAGTTCTATTGCCTCCATCATCTTCAATGCCCAGTTCTATTGCCTCCATCATCTTCAATGCCCAGTTCTATTGCCTCCATCATCTTCAATGCCCAGTTCTATTGCCTCCATCATCTTCAATGCCCAGTTCTATTGCCTCCATCATCTTCAATGCCCAGTTCTATTGCCTCCGTCATCTTCAATGCCCAGTTCTATTGCCTCCGTCATCTTCAATGCCCAGTTCTATTGCCTCCGTCATCTTCAATGCCCAGTTCTATTGCCTCCGTCATCTTCAATGCCCAGTTCTATTGCCTTCGTCATCTTCAATGCCCAGTTCTATTGCCTTCATCATCTTCAATGCCCAGTTCTATTGCCTCCATCATCTTCAATGCCCAGTTCTATAGCCTCCATCATCTTCACTTCCCAGTTCTATTGCCTCCATCATCTTCAATGTCCAGTTCTATTGCCTCCACCATCTTCACTCTAATCTTCACTACCCCGCATAGTAGAACATCATCATCTCTACCACTACTACTACAATGGTGTCGATGATAGCAACAACATTACTACCTTCTTGTTCTTGATGTATTTGTATATTCTTGGTGTATTTTTTATTTTGTTATTTCATTTACTCTTTTCCTTTCCATATAATTTTTTTCTTTCAAACATATTGCTTTGCTTTGGTGTTTATACTATATATATTTTCCCTTTTTGAGGGCTGGGTGAAAAAAAGTCATTGTACTTAATCTAGTACACTCTTTAAATTAAATTTCGTATTTCATATTTTGTATTTCTCTTTAGGTGACAGTTTGTATATAAGGCGGACATGTTTGTGTTCTGAACATGACCTGTTTAGGTGACAGTTTGTATATAAGGCGGACATGTTTGTGTTCTGAACATGACCTGTTTAGGTGCCAGTTTGTATGTAAGGCGGACATGTTTGTGTTCTGAACCTGACCTGTTTAGGTGCCAGTTTGTATGTAAGAGGGAGATGCTTTCCACTCTACCAGCCTTAACTGGCCTCCTCTTCTATGAAATAAAGATATCTTTAACATACATGCGTGCATGATGCTCTGCCTGTACCAGCACATGGGTCACTGGTTTATCATCTCATCCAAAGGACATATCAGGACCTGAGTCAGAACCACAGGGAAAAGTCACCTCAGAACCAGTGTTACCACAGGGAAAAGCACCTCAGAACCAGTGTTACCACAGGGAAAAGTCACCTCAGAACCAACGTTACCACAGGGAAAAGTCACCTCAGAACCGGTGTTACCACAGGGAAAAGTCACCTCAGAACCGGTGTTACCACAGGAAAAGTCACCTCAGAACCAACGTTACCACAGGGAAAAGTCACCTCAGAACCGGTGTTACCACATGGAAAGGTCACCTCAGAATCAGTGTTACCACAGGGAAAAGTCACCTCAGAACCAACATTACCACAGGGAAAAGTCACCTCAGAACCACAGGGAAAAGTCACCTCAGAACCAACGTTACCACAGGGAAAAGTCACCTCAGAACCAACGTTACCACAGGGAAAAGTCACCTCAGAACCGGTGTTACCACAGTGAAAAGTCACCTCAGAACCGGTGTTACCACAGTGAAAAGTCACCTCAGAACCGGTGTTACCACAGGGAAAAGTCACCTCAGAACCAGTGTTACCACAGGGAAAAATCACCTCAGAACCGGCGTTACCACAGGGAAAAGTCACCTCAGAACCAGCGTTACCACAGGGAAAAGTCACCTCAGAACCACAGGGAAAAGTCACCTCAGAACCAGTGTTACCACAGGGAAAAGTCACCTCAGAACCAACATTACCACAGGGAAAAGTCACCTCAGAACCAACATTACCACAGTGAAAAGTCACCTCAGAACCAACATTACCACAGTGAAAAGTCACCTCAGAACCAACATTACCACAGGGAAAAGTCGCCTCAGAACCAGGTGTTACCACAGGGAAAAGTCACCTCAGAACCAACATTACCACAGGGAAAAGTCACCTCAGAACCAACATTACCACAGTGAAAAGTCACCTCAGAACCAACATTACCACAGGGAAAAGTCACCTCAGAACCAGGTGTTACCACAGGGAAAAGTCACCTCAGAACCAACATTACCACAAGGAAAAGTCACCTCACACCTCAGCAGCACTGTCAGCCTGCACCCTCAGAGACTGTCCGGTCACTCGCCCCAGGCTTCAACCCCAAGGCCACAACTGCCCTTTGAAGACCTTGAGCTCTGTTCCCTGTAGCTAGCCCACACACTGACAACAGACAGTGCAGCATGGTTGTCTTACCAACTCATGGCAATAGCCCACACACTGACAACAGACAGTGCAGCATGCTTCTCTTACCAACTCATGGCAATAGCCCACACACTGACAACAGACAGTGCAGCATGGTTCTCTTACCAACTCATGGCAATAGCCCACACACTGACAACAGACAGTGCAGCATGCTTCTCTTACCAACTCATGGCAACAGCCCACACACTGACAACAGACAGTGCAGCATGCTTCTCTTACCAACTCATGGCAACAGCCCACACACTGACAACAGACAGTGCAGCATGCTTCTCTTACCAACTCATGGCAACAGCCCACACACTGACAACAGACAGTGCAGCATGCTTCTCTTACCAACTCAATGGCAACACGTTCATCCAGACATTCACTTTTCAAACAACAGGCATCTTCCATACTGTACCACTTTTACAACAGTCCACTCACTCCTCTCTGTCTTCATATAGCTGCACCATGGGCTGCCATCAGGCCACCGTCCAAAGGAGACTCCTTGACTTAAAGGCATACAACAGATGGGGAGGGAGGGAGGGGATGTAAGCTGGGTGAGGAAGGAGAAGAGGGGTGCCCCTGGAGACTCACCTCGTAAGCATCCTCGCCTTTGACATCCATGTATTTCTTGTCCCAGTAGTACTTGCGTGCCTTCAGCAGGTACAGCACGAAGATGTCGCAGATCACTGTTGCCTGCACGCCAGACACATACACACACACACACTGACCACACAGCCAACAAGACAGGGAGGGAGGAGGGGCAGAGATGGGGAAGATGTGTGGTGCAGGGAAGACTAACTGTGACAGTAAGATGGGAGAGAGGTATTTTAGTGTTATAGTTATCACATGAGAAATACTTACATCATAATGCAGCAGGAGATTTGCCTACTGTCCTCATCACAGTCCCCCATATCTAGCATATCTGGTATTGTAGTGTTCACATTGTTCCCATATGTAACATATCCAGTATTGTAGTGTTCACACTGTCCCCATATCTAGCATATCCGGTATTGTAGTGTTCACATTGTTCCCATATGTAACATATCCAGTATTGTAGTGTTCACACTGTCCCCATATCTAGCATATCCGGTATTGTAGTGTTCACATTGTTCCCATATGTAACATATCCAGTATTGTTCACACTGTCCCCATATCTAGCATATCCAGTATTGTAGTGTTCACACTGTCCCCATATCTAGCATATCTAGTATTGTTCACAATGTCCCCATATCTAGCATATCCAGTATTATAGTGTTCACACTGTCCCCAAATCTAGCATATCTAGTATTGTTCACAATGTCCCCATATCTAGCATATCCAGTAATGTTCACACTGTCCCCATATCTAGCATATCCAGTATTATAGTGTTCACATTGTCCCCATATCTAGCATATACAATATTGTCCTTCGAATGAGACTATAAACCGAGGTTGCGTGTGCAAACGCATGTAGAACATCATGCGCACATGTTAAATCCAGTTCCGCTTTTCAAAAGAGTAGGCCATTGTGTGCCGGTGGGAACAGATGACAAAATTTACAAAACCGCATACACACGGGGACTGGATGTAAAAAAGCACATGAGTGCTTATTCCATTATCAACGATTAAAAAAATATTAAAAAGTTATCTGACCGCTTTGATTTGTTGCTTTACAAGATTCAGCACTATATAAATTCCATACATTATTATCATTGTTCACAATGTCCCCATATCTAGCATATCCAGTATTGTTCACATTGTCCCCACATCTAGCATATCCAGTATTGTTCACATTGTCCCCATACTAGCATATCCAGTATTGTTCACATTGTCCCCATACTAGCATATCCAGTATTGTTCACATTGTCCCCATATCTAGCATATCCAGTATTGTTCACATTGTCCCCATATCTAGCATATCCAGTATTGCTCACATTGTCCCCATATCCAGTATTGTTCACATTGTCCCAATATCTACATTGTCCCCATACCGAGCACATCCAATATTGTTCACACTGTCAACATATCTAGCATATCCAGTATTGTTTACACTGTCCCCATATCTAGCATATCCAGTATTGTTTACACTGTCCCCATATCTAGCATATCCAGTATTGTTTACACTGTCCCCATATCTAGCATATCCAGTATTGTTTACACTGTCCACATATCTAGCATATCCAGTATTGTTTACACTGTCCCCATATCTAGCATATCCAGTATTGTTTACACTGTCCCCATATCTAGCATATCCAGTATTGTTCACACTGTCCCCATATCTAGCATATCCATTATTTTAATGTTCACACTGTCTCCCTATCTAGCATATCTAGTATTGTTCACACTGTCCCCATATCTAGAATATACAGTATTGTTCACATTGTCCCCACACCTGTTCACACTGTCCCCATATCAGGCATATAGAGTATTGTTCACACTGTCCACATATCTAGCATATCCAGCATTGTAGTGTTCACACTGTCCCCATATCTAGCATATACAGTATTGTTCACACTGTCCACATATCTAGCATATCCAGTATTGTAGTGTTCACACTGTCCCCATATCTAGCATATCGAGTATTGTTTACACTGTCCCCATATCTAGAATATACAGTATTGTTCACATTGTCCCCATACTTGGCATATCCAGTATTGTTCACACTGTCCCCATATCTAGCATATCCAGTATTGTAGTCTTCACATTGTCCCCATATCTAGCATATCCAGTATTGTAGTGTTCGCACTGTCCCCATATCTAGCATATCCAGTATTGTTCACAATGTCCCCATATCTAGCATATCCAGTATTGTTCACACTGTCCCCATATCTAGCATATCCAGTATTATAGTGTTCACATTGTCCCCATATCTAGCATATACAATATTGTTCACACTGTCCCCATATCTAGCAAATCCAGTATTGTTCACACTGTCCCCATATCTAGTATATCCAGTATTGTAGTGTTCACACTGTCTCCATATCTAGCATATCCAGTATTGTTTACACTGTCCCCATATCTAGCATATCCAGTATTGTTTACACTGTCCCCATATCTAGCATATCCAGTATTGTTTACACTGTCCCCATATCTAGCATATCCAGTATTGTTTACACTGTCCCCATATCTAGCATATCCAGTATTGTAGTGTTCACACTGTCCCCATATCTAGCATATCCAGTATTGTTTACACTGTCCCCATATCTAGCATATCCAGTATTGTAGTGTTTACACTGTCCCCATATCTAGCATATCCAGTATTGTAGTGTTTACACTGTCCCCATATCTAGCATATCCAGTATTGTAGTGTTTACACTGTCCCCATATCTAGCATATCCAGTATTTTTTACACTGTCCCCATATCTAGCATATCCAGTATTGTTTACACTGTCCCCATATCTAGCATATCCAGTATTGTTTACACTGTCCCCATATCTAGCATATCCAGTATTGTTTACACTGTCCCCATATCTAGCATTGTTTACACTGTCCCCATATCTAGCATATCCAGTATTGTAGTGTTCACACTGTCCCCATATCTAGCATATCCAGTATTGTAGTGTTCACACTCCCCTTCCTAAGGGCTATGGCCTTTCTGAATAAATAATATGTCTCTCTCACACAGACACAGACAGACACAAACACAGAGACACACACATAGACACAGACACACACAGACAGACACAAACACACACAGGCAGACACACACACACACAACACACAGACTGACATGTACACAGAGACACAAATACACACAGACAGACAGACACACACAGACACGAACACACACAGACAGACAGACACACACACAGACAGAAACACACACAGACAGACGCTACAAACACAGACAGACAGACAGGACACACACAAACACATACAGACAGACACAAACACAGAGACACACACAGAGACACAGACACACACAAACACAGACAGACAAAAACACAAACACAGAGACAACACAGAGACAGACAGAGACACAAACACACAGAGACAGACACAAACACAGAGACGACACAACACAGAGACACACAAACACAGAGACACACACAGAGACAGACAGACACACACACACACAGACACAAACACAGAGAGAGACAGCCACAGAGGGAAGAAGAAGGCACTGACAATAGACAGCAGAGCCAGGCCGCTGGCAATGTTCAGCAGGAGAGGGATGGGGTTGATCTTGCCCGCCCTGCCCTGCACGCTGATGATGAAGCGAATGCCGAACGCCTTGTACAGCGTGCGCACGTTGGTCCCATTCTCAAACTTGTAGTGGTCAGCATACCTGCGGGCAAAGACAGATGGCTGCTGTACGAGATTCTGTACGAGAGAAATGTCCTGTAGTAAAGATGCTAAAGGGTTGAGCTGAACTGAACTGTGACTTTCACACCTAGTGTGTGGATGCCTGGGGCACTGGCAAGGGAAGCTGAGTTCATAGGGAAGAACCCAACATCTGTGCGCCTGCTGGTGTGCGCGAGTAGGGGTGCATGTTCATTCTGCAATTTTTTGGGGGTTATTATTATTTTTTATTCCTCCGCTAGAGTTCCAAGGTTCACCAATGGTGAGATTCTGAGTATGCAACCATTTTTGCCCACCATGAAGATAGCATGCTGGGTATGTTCATGTTTCCGTCACCCACCTAATGCTGACATGAATTACCGGACCTTTAACAATAATAATAATAATAATAAATGGAATTTGTATAGCACTATATCTTTAAAGACAAATCAGAGCGCTTGCATTCAACATATTCTTACAGAGTCATGCAGCCAATATCTATCAAAAGCTTAAACAAAATTCAAATGTACACACCTATATGCTAACAAGCATATTTGATTGTCTGCATGTGTATATACATGAAAGAAAAAGGCACTGGCAGGTCTACACTTGAAGTTGACCTTCTCATCAGAAAAATCCCCACCCTTAATTCACCAGACATCACCTAGACTTGAACCATTGACTTCACAGACCTAAGGGATTGAAGTGGAAAGGCCTTAACTACTTAGCTGTAGTATCTGCTATCAATCGATTTAACCTCTTTTGAGAGTGAAGGTGGCAAGGACAGTGAAGACATTCACCTGCCTACTAAGTAAGCCATGAGGTTCTGGGTTCCATTCCCAGCTTCGCCCTTTCTTCCCAGTTTGATAAGCAAATCAAACTTAACGCCAAAGGCCTTTGGCTGAGATTATAAATCAAGGCCCCATCTGCAAATGCAGATGGAACATCTTGCGCACACGTTAAATCCTGTTCCACCTTTTGGAAGAGTAGGCCATTGCATGCTGGTAGGAACTGATGACAATTTTTTAAAATGCATGCACACAGGTGTCAATCATGCTGCCTATGCCACAGAGAGTAGAATATAAGATCAGTACCCTCTGTTACAAATGTCTCCACAAAACTGCACCCTCCTACCTCTGTGAATGTCTTAACCTGTACACTCCTTCATGTTCCCTCCGCTCTGCTGCAGATAGCCCTTGTGCCTATGAATACCTAGATTCAACCAATCTACTGTTGGCCGCCGCTCATCCTCTATTCCGGCCATCAACTGAATGAACTTCCTTGCCAGAAGCCTAGCTATGACACTTTTCCAATTCAAGTCCCAGATCATAATATTCAAACCAAGATCCCCCTCCTGTTTCATATCAGAACACCCACCCTCATAACCCATGTCATACACGCTAACATACTACCTGATGTCTGAAAACATGCATACATATTTCATAGATTGTATGCAGACAATGAAATCTGTTAACTATGAACAGTAATACTGTGAAGATTAGTCAAATGCATCCTTATACTGCACATTGCAATAAGTCATTTATTATATATTATATGTTTAACACCATCCCTAATGAATGCAGCTACTAAAGAGTGTTTGTTAACCGGATGAGATGTGTGTTGTTGAGATGTACAGTTTGTGACAGCTTGTCAAGCAGTGAATAGCTGAAAAGCAGTGTACGTACATAAGCTTTACCATACTGCCTCCACGTTCATTACTTGTCTGTTACATGATGCAACATGACATTCAGTCCATGCTGACCAGGACACAACAGTGACTTCAGCCATCGAAGGCCAAAACAACAGTGACATTCAGCCATCTGCAAGCAGGACCTATAATCCAAGGACCATACATGCATCAACTCGTAAATCTCTCTATGAACCAACAGCACAACTCATAACTCTCTATGAACCACAGTCACAACTCCTAACTTTCTAGAACCAACACACAACTGCCTAATCTTGATGAACCAACAGCACAACTCAAACTCTTTATGAACCAACAGCACAACTCATAATCTCTGTACACAACTGCAAAGATATCTCTTAAACCAACAGCACAACTCAGTACTCTCATAACCAACAGCACAAGTCTAACTCTTATGAACGACTACACTCCTAACTCTTATAAAGCCAAGAGAAATCGGTAAGCTTCTTGGGCAGAGGTGACGGAGATGTCTCTATAAAAACAGCCAATCATGGCATAACCACAGCACTAACCTAACTCCTGCCACTGCACAATGTTATCACTAACACATCTAACAAACAACAGCACAGTCATAACCTATCAAACACAATCACACAACACTAACAATCCATAACAACACACAAGCATAACTCTATAACCAACAGCACAACTCATAACCTCTATAAAACCAACACACAACTCATAACTATCTATGAACCAACAGCACAACTCATAACTCCTGTAACAACAGCACAACTCTAATCCTTAAACCAACACAAACTCATAACTCTCGTAAACCAACAGCACAAGCTATACTCTTATAAACCAACAGCAAATCATACATCCATGGATCATAGGAACATTGAACATCGTTCACTGACCTAAGTAACCAGAATCTAGGTTCTATGACCACAGAAACATTACTCAGACAGCCTCATGCTTATCAATCATCCCACTGATAATCTGAATCAATCCAACGAAAACATTAGCACAACAACAACAAAACAACACACACTACAAATCATCAGCACACACATCATCACCATCACACAAACACACAACACAACCTAAAGTATGACAAAATCAGTCACGACAATCATCATATGAAACAACAAAAGTTCTAACCTAAGCATTAAATATCGTAATACAAAACCAACTTCACAAAAACATCATCATCATTTAATCACTCGTTGCACCCAATCTACCATTTAATTAATATCAGACACTTGAATTATCATATTAATTTGACTCATAACGTACACGATTCAGTTAGTTGTTACATATAATATCATGACTTCATATCTTACATATAATGGCAACATGACTCAGTTAAGTCTACATATGCATACATATCACAGTAGTTGACAAGAAACATGACTACAGTTAGTTGTAGTCAGTCTACGTTTGCAGATAAATCATGCTGTCTACTGAGTCTATCCAGTTGTCACATACTCATCAGTTTGAATCAAGCCAAGCACACAACATGCAGTACTTCAAGATGTCTGGACACATCACTTCAACATAATGATCAGGTCAATCAGTTATTTTGTCGGGTAGCTCGTGTAGTTTGGAGCTTATACGGGCAGTTAAGGTGATAGTCTTTAAGTTTTGTTAGCATAGATACAACATCAATTAGTCACTTTTTACTCACATGTTTGTCAGTCACTTATCAGTCATCAGTCACTGCAATAACATTACTAGTTCAGACCATATCCACATCACTAAATCTAATCTTGCAGTCACTGATCATCATTATCAGCTGAATCAATCATGAACTCATCATTCACTGTCAAATCAATCAAGACAATCATATCACTAATCAATATTGAACAGTCATCAAGTTTCACTGAATCAATCATCATCAGCACTGAATCAACCATCATTATCACATAAATCATCATCAGTTTACTGAATCAATCTAAGACATCATCATGCACTAAGTCAACATTATGACATCACTTAAACAATCATCAGTTACTGAGTCAATCAATCATCAGTTCACTAATCAACAATCATCAGTCATGATCAAGCTCATCATCAATTGAATCAATCTATCACAGTACTGAATCAATCAGGAAACAATCATTAGTCACTGATCAATCAAAGAACTAATCATCAGTTACTGCAAGCAATCATCAGTCACTAAATCAATTGACAGTCACAATCATCATCAAAACAATACATCTGTCACTCATCAATCTCAGTCATGATCAATCATCATCACTGAATCAATCAAGGAAATCAATCATCAGTTACTGAATATCATATCCAATGCACAATCATGAACAATCTCAGTCACTAATCAATCATCATTCGTCTTGAGACTCATCATCAGTTACACTAATCAATCATAGAACGATCAATCATTTGCCAACTCATCAGTTTGGCAGCTCTATCTACAGTTTGGCAACTCTGTCTACAGTTTGGCAAAGCTACAGTTTGGCATCTCTTATCTACAGTTTGGGGAAGCTACAGTTTGGCAGCTCTATCTAGTTTGGAGCTCTATCCACAGTTTGGCAGCTCTATCTACAGTTTGGCAGCTCTATCCACAGTTTGGCAGCTCTATCTAGTTTGGAGCTCTATCCACAGTTTGGCAGCTCTATCCACAGTTTGGCAGCTCTATCCACAGTTTGGCAGCTCTGTCTACAGTTGGCAGCTCTATCTAGTTTGGCAGCTCTATCCACAGTTTGGCAGCTCTATCCACAGTTTGGCAGCTCTATCCACAGTTTGGCACCTGCTACAGTTATTGGCAGCTCTATCTAGTTTGGCAGCTCTATCCTAGTTTGGCAGCTCTATCCACAGTTTGGCAGCTCTATCTAGTTTGGAGCTCTATCTAGTTTGGCAGCTCTATCTACAGTTTGGCAGCTCTATCCACAGTTTGGCAGCTCTATCCACAGTTTGGCAGCTCTGTCTACAGTGTGGCAGCTCTGTCTAGTTTGGCAGCTCTATCCACAGTTTGGCAGCTCTATCCACAGTTTGGCAGCTCTGTCTACAGTGTGGCAGCTCTGTCTAGTTTGGCAGCTCTATCTAGTTTGGCAGCTCTATCCACAGTTTGGCAGCTCTATCTAGTTTGGCAGCTCTGTCTAGTTTGGCAGCTCTGTCTAGTTTGGCAGCTCTATCTAGTTTGGCAGCTCTGTCTAGTTTGGCAGCTCTGTCTAGTTTGGCAGCTCTGTCTAGTTTGGCAGCTCTGTCTAGTTTGGCAGCTCTGTCTAGTTTGGCAGCTCTGTCTAGTTTGGAGCTCTGTCTAGTTTGGAGCTCTATCTAGTTTGGAGCTCTATCCACAGTTTGGCAGCTCTATCCACAGTTTGGCAGCTCTATCCACAGTTTGGCAGCTCTATCCACAGTTTGGCAGCTCTATCCACAGTTTGGCAGCTCTATCTACAGTTTGGCAACTCTATCTACAGTTTGGCAGCTCTATCCACAGTTTGGCAGCTCTATCTACAGTTTAGCAGCTCTGTCTAGTTTGACAGCTCTATCTACAGTTTGGCAACTCTTATCTACAGTTTGGCAGCTCTGTCTAGTTTGGCAGCTCTGTCTAGTTTGGCAGTTCTATCTACAGTTTGGCAAAACTACAGTTTGGCAGCTTTATCTACAGTTTGGGAAAGCTACAGTTAAGCAGATCAATCTACAGTTTGGCAACTCTTTCTACAGTTTGGTAGTTCTATCTACAGTTTGGCAAAGCTACAGTTTGGCAGCTCTGTCTACAGTTTGGCAAAGCTACAGTTTGGCAGCTCTGTCTACAGTTTGGCAAAGCTACAGTTTGGCAAAGCTACAGTTTGGCAGCTCCGTCTACAGTTTGGCAGCTCCATCTACAGTTTGGCAAAGCTACAGTTTGAAGCTCTGTCTACAGTTTGCAAAGCTACAGTTTGGCAGCTCTTATGTACAGTTTGGCGCTTTTATCTACAGTTTGGCATCTCTATCTACAGTTTGGCAAAGCTACAGTTTGGCAGCTCTATCTACAGTTTGGGAAAGCTACAGTTAAGCAGCTCTATCTACAGTCTGTCAAAGTTACAATTTGGCAGCTATATCTACAGTTTGGCAAAGCTAAAGTTTGCAGCTCTACAGTTTGGCAAAGCTACAATTTGGCAGCTCTAGCTACAGTTTGGCAGGTCTGTCTACAGTTTGGCAAAGCTACAGTTTGGCAGCTCTGTCTACAGTTTGGCAAAGCTACAGTTAAGCAGCTCCATCTACAGTTTGGCACTCTATCTACAGTTTGGCAAGGCTACAGTTTGGCAGCTCTAACTACAATTTGGCAAAGCTGCAGTTGAGCAGTTCTGCTATCCTGCACCTATGTTCCCTATATGACCTTGCCTGCTGTTGTCGTGTGCCTATGTTAATCACATGACCTTAATTTCATCTTTCACCTGACTATTTTCATCGCATGACCTTAATTTCAGCTTTTACCCGACTATTTTCATCGCATGACCTTAATTTAAGCTTTCCCCTGACTATGTTCATCGCATGACCTTAAATTCAGCTTTCATCTATGTTCATCGCATGACCTTGCTTACAGCTGTCATCTGCCTACGTTCACCGCATGACCGTGCTTACAGCTGTCACCTATGTTCATTGCATGACCTTGCTTACAGCTGTCATCCGCCTATGACCTTTCTTACAGCTGTCACCCGACTATGTTCATCACATGACCTTGCTTACAGCTGTCATCTGCCTATGTTCATCACATGACCTTGCTTACAGCTGTCATCTTCCTATGTTCATCACATGACCTTGCTTACAGTGGTCACCTGAGTATGTTCATCACATGACCTTGCTTACAGCTATCACCTGACTATGTTCATCACATGACCTTGCTTACAGCTGTCATCTGCCTATGTTCATCACATGACCTTGCTTACAGCTGTCATATGCCTATGTTCATCACATGACCTTGCTTACAGCTGTCACCTGACTGTGTTCATCACATAACAGTGATGGGTTTAAAGACTACACTGTGAACTAAAATGTAAAGACAATGTCGAGACAGATTTACAGAGCTACAACAACAACAACGCCATGACATCCCGTTGTTTTCTGTGCCCTGGGAGGACCCGACTGATGCCCCACCCACTCCACACATTTCCATCAGAACAGACAGCAGGTGAGGTCTGAGGGGTCAAGGCCAAGACAAGGACAGACCAATTACCGATAAAGCCAGCTCAGTGTAGTCCGTCACTCCAGCCAGCTCCGTGATTTTGCTCAGAACAAAAATGGGACACAGCTTGTTCTGGGGGTCGTTGGGGTCAAAGCGGCAGCTGGACAATGCTTCATCGTTCTTAAAGCCCAAAATGTTCCTCCTGCAACCAGGGTTTAGGTCAGTCACAGGAATCACTGCGAGGTTAGGAAGAGGCTTACATACACTCTAGCACAATGTGCACAGAGTTGGGGGTAGGGGGGGGGGGGGGGGGGGGGTATGCGAGTGTGTGTGAGTGGGTGTGTATGTGTGAGTGTGTGTGTATGTTAGTGTGTGCGCGCATGTTATAGGTTTCTATGCAGAGTGAAATGTATTACTGTTTGATATAGGTTTCTATGCAGAGTGGAATGCATTACTGTTAGTTATTAATAATGTATGGAATTTATATAGCGCTGAATCTTGTAAAGCAACAAATCAAAGCGCTCAGGTGACAATTTAAAAACAAAAATTATGTGTGTGCATGCGGCTTTGCAAACCCTGCCATCCGCCCAGAGTGAAATTATTCTATGCAGAGTGAAATGTATTACTGTTTGTTGTTCTATGCAGAGTGAAATGCATTACTGCTTGTTATTCTATGCAGAGTAAAATGCATTACTGTTTGTTATAGGTTTCTATGCAGAGTGAAATGCATTACAGTTTGTTATAGGTTTCTATGCAGAGTGAAATGCATTACTGTTTGTTATTCTATGCAGAGTGAAACGCATTACTGTTTGTTATAGGTTTCTATGCGAAGTGAAATGTATTACTGTTGATTCTATGCAGAGTGAAATGCATTACTGTTTGTTATTCTATGCAGAGTGAAATGTATTACTGTTTGTTATAGTTTCTATGCAGAGTGAAATGTATTAATTTTTGTTATAGTTTCTATGCAGAGTGGAATGTATTACTGTTTGTTATTAATATTCTATGCAGAGTGAAATGCATTACTGTTTGTTATAGGTTTCTATCCAGAGTGAAATGTATTACTGTCGATTCTATGCAGAGTGAAATGCATTACTGTTTGTTATAGGTTTCTATGCAGAGTGAAATGCATTACTGTTTGTTATTCTATGCAGAGTGAAATGCATTACTGTTTGTTATTCTATGCAGAGTGAAATGCATTATTGTTTGTTATTCTATGCAGAGTGAAATGCATTATTGTTTGTTATAGGTTTCTATGCAGAGTGAAATGTACTACTGTTGATTCTATGCAGAGTGAAATGTATTACTGTTTGTTATTCTATGCAGAGTGAAATGTATTACTGTTTGTTATAGTTTCTATGCAGAGTGAAATGTATTAATTTTTGTTATAGTTTCTATGCAGAGTGGAATGTATTACTGTTTGTTATTAATATTCTATGCAGAGTGAAATGCATTACTGTTATAGGTTTCCATTTTCTGTGAAATGTATTACTGGTTGTTATTCTATGCAGAGTGAAATGTATTACTGTTTATTATTCTATGCAGAGTGAAATGTATTACTGTTTGTTATTCTATGCAGGGTGAAATGCATTACTGTTTGTTATAGGTTTCTATGCAGAGTGAAATGTATTACTGTTTGTTATTCTATGCAGAGTGAAATGTATTACTGTTTGTTATAGGTTTCTATGCAGAGTGAAATGCATTACTGTTTGTTATTCTATGCAGAGTGAAATGTATTACTGTTTGTTGTAGGTTTCTATGCAGATTTAAATGTATTACTGTTTGTTATAGGTTTCTATGCATAGTGAAATGTATCACTGTTGACACTATGCAGAGTGAAATCCATCCCATTACTGTTTGTTATTCTATGCAGAGTGAAATGAATTATTGTTTGTTATAGGTTTCTATGCAGAGTGAAATATATTACTGTTGATTCTTTGCAGAGTGAAATGTATTACTGTTTGTTATGGTTTCTATGCAGAGTGAAATGCATTAGTTTGTTATAGGTTTCTATGCAGAGTGAAATGCATTACTGTTTGTTATTCTATGCAGAGTGAAATGCATTATTGTTTGTTATTCTATGCAGAGTAAAATGCATTACTGTTTGTTATTCTATGCAGAGTGAAATGTATTACTGTTTGTTATTCTATGCAGAGTGAAATGCATTACTGTTTGTTATAGGTTTCTATGCAGAGTGAAATGCATTACTATTTACTATTCTATGCAGAGTGAAATGCATTACTGTTTGCTTTAGGTTTCTATGCAGAGTGAAATGCATTACTGTTTGTTATAGTTTCTTTGCTGAGTGAAATGTATTACTGTTTGTTATTCTATGAAGAGTGAAATGTATAACTGTTTGTTATTCTATGCAGAGTGAAATGTATTACTGTTTGTCATAAGTTTCTATGAAGAGTAAATTGAACTAATGTTGTTTGTATGAGTTTTCCACAGACTGAAATGTACAGTCAATGGATTGTGAGCAACATCATGCATTCCTAACATGACAGTTTTTGTTTGTTTTTCTTATCTAATCTATCACAGGATCAGTTTCCGTCTGAACCATTGCAATTGCTGGACATTGTGTTAGCGCTAATAATAAGTCCCATACATTTGTAGTTTGTTGAAGCTAGTTTTATATTTCATCTTTGTTATCTGACATTGTTTCAGCTATTGTTCAAATGTTTGTTTTGGGATTGTTTTCTTCTCTGTGTGTGTGTGTGTGTGTGTGTGTGCGTGTGTGTTTGTTTTGTTGTATAACATCACTTGATGTGAATAGACGTTAAACTGAAGATATCACAGTCCTTATGTAAACAAGGAATATTTCCTCATCTCCAGTGCCATGACAAAGCAGACCTGCCAATGCCTCACAGAATGCAGAATAGCCAACACACAGCCTCCATATTTCCCATCTCCATGACCATGCAGACCTGCTGGTGCCCTCAGCATGCAGAACATTCAACATAATTATAACCTCAACAGTTTCCATCTCCATGACCATGCAGAGCTGCTAGTGCCTCATAGCATGACAGAATAGCTGTTGAAAGATAGGAACGACAGTTGTTTTTTTTCCCTGGTCAGACAACCCAGCTGATCCCCCGGACTGACAGACAGAAGAAGAACCCACAGTGCACCAACTGCCGTCTGCTATTAACCCAAACATCCACACAACCAAGCAAAGAAGGAGGACAATGAATTGCTGCTCCTACCCGAAAGACCAGTTTTCCCAGGAGAAAGACCGGTTTTCCCAGGAGAAAGACCGGTTTTCCCAGGAGAAAGACCGGTTTTCCCATCACCTGAACAGTCTCAGCATGTGCAGTGGGTGGAGGGGCGAAAGTCAAGGCCAGTGAAAAATCTTATCACAAAGAAGAAAAGAAAGAGCAAAGAGAAGGACAAAATGCAATTAACCTATACACTATAACAACAACAACAACACACGATCTTGACCCCTTTTCTGCACACAATCTTAAACCATCATCAAAACCCATTCTTCCTACATTTTCTGTGACTGATCAGCTAAATTCACTAATTGATTGACTGACTGATTGATTGATTGATCGACTGAATAAGCCACAGCTTTATAAGTCAGTCAACTGATTGACAGCTGACTGACCAACAGATCTTACACACTTTACAGGCTAAGCAAACAAAGAGGTCCTCTTTAAGCAAAGGACAACACAACACGACAAAGTAACTGTCATAGTGAGGGACAACACAACAAAGTAACACATAGTGAGGGACAACACGACAAAGTAACACAGTCATAGTGAGGGACAACACAACAAAGTAACACAGTCATAGTGAGGGACAACACGACAAACTAACACTGTCATAGAGAGTGACAACACGACAAACTAACACTGTCATAGTGAGGGACAACACGCAAACTAACACTGTCACAGTGAGGGACAACACAACAAAGTAACACAGTCATAGTGAACCTTCATATTTCTGTCATTGCCAAAGAGCTTGTCCTGCATGCACAACACACACACACACACACACACACACACACACACACACACACACACACACACACACACAAAGCAAATACAAAAAAGAGGGGAAAGCAACACAGGGCTCATTTCTGCACAACATTCACAGAGAGGTTAGATATGCCCAGAATATACAACAGTTTGCCTAATATTTACAAGATGGTACAGTTGCCAAAACAATGTTGACATGTGATAAAATCATGTTGTTTTCATACAGAACAATGCTGACAGTCGCGACACAATACTGACGAGTTATGTTATCCTGCTGTTTTCATACTGTACAATGCTGACAGTCCCAACACAATATCGACAAGTCAAAACATCATATTTCTTTCATAGTGTACAATGTTGACAGTCACTTATTGATTGATTGACTGATTGATTGAATATGCCACAGCTTTATAAGTCAGTCACAATATTGAGCAGAAAGCAGTGCAAAGACAAAATCAAACAGAAAGCAGTGCAAAGTGAACATCAAACAGAAAGCAGTGCAAAGTGAACATCAAACAGAAAGCGTGCAAAGTGAACATCAAACAGAAAGCAGTGCAAAACAACATCAAACAGAAAGCAGTGCAAAGACAACCAACAAGCAGTGCAAGGACAACATCGAGCAGAAAGCAGTGCAAAGACGACAACAAACAGAAAGCAGTGCAAAGACAACAGAAAGCAGTGCAAAGATGACAACAAACAGAAAGCAATGTGAAGACAACAGAAAGCAGTGCAAAGACATCAAGCAGAAAGCAGTGTGATGACAACAGAAAGCAGTGTGATGACAACAGAAAGCATGTGAGACAACAGAAAGCAGTGCAAAGACAACAGAAATCAGTGCAAAGACAACAGAAATCAGTGCAAAAGACAACAGAAATCAGTGCAAAGACAACAGAAAGCAGTGCAAAGACAACAGAAATCAGTGCAAAGACAACACCAGGGTATGTGTGTGTGTGCTATGGTGTCTGTCATTACCCCCCCCCCCCCCCCCCGCCTGGGCTGGATACTTCACTGTCTGCTAACACCGACAAGTTTTGTCATCTGTTTCTACCGGCACACAACGATGTACTCTTCCAAAATGAAGGACGGGTTTTACCACATACGCAAGATGTTCAGCATGCATTTGCACACAGGACCTTGCTTTATAGTCTCATCTAAAGGACTTCTGAGGAGCAGAGCTGGCACTGATGTTAACTCCAGGGGAAAAATCCCCTTGAACAGGCCTCTTGACAAACCACCAGGTTACCCCCCTCCAAAAAAACAACAAACACCCACCTTTTTAACCTGTACACAAATCAAAGACCTTATGCATGCAAACTTCAATTTGTAGGCAAATCAAGAAATTTATGTCGTGCATGCACACTTCAATTTGTAGGCAAATCAAGAAATTTATGTTGTGCATGCACACTTTAATTTGTAGGCATATCAAGAAATTTATGTTGTGCATGCACACTTTAATCTGTAGGCAAATCAAGAAATTTATGTCGTGCATGCTATAGGCAAATTTTTAAAAGATGTATGTTATGCATGCAAACTTCAACATGAAGGAAAATTTTAAAATTTTTGTCATGTAGATGAACTTTCACCTGTATGCAAACTAAGAAATGTATGTCATGCATGCAAACTATGACACACTGTGTATTGCTAAATGGTATGTCTATGACACACTGTGTATCGCTAAATGGTATATCTATGACACACTGTGTATCACTAAATGGTATGTCTATGACACACTGTGTATCGCTAAATGGTATGTCTATGACACACTGTGTATCGCTAAATGGTATGTCTATGACACACTGTGTATCGCTAAATGGTATGTCTATGACACACTGTGTATCGCTAAATGGTATGTCTATGACACACTGTGTACCGCTAAATGGTATGTCTATGACACACTGTGTATCGCTAAATGGTATGTCTATGACACACTGTGTATCGCTAAATGGTATGTCTATGACACACTGTGTATTGCTAAATGGTATGTCTATGACACACTGTGTATCACTAAATGGTATGTCTATGACACACTGTGTATTGCTAAATGGTATGTCTATGACACACTGTGTATCGCTAAATGGTATGTCTATGACACACTGTGTATTGCTAAATGGTATGTCTACGACACACGGTGTATCACTAAAGGATATGTCTATGACACACTGTGTACGACATACTGTGTATCGCTAAATGGTATGTCTATGACACACTGTGTACGACATACTGTGTATCGCTAAATGGTATGTCTACGACACACTGTGTATCGCTAAATGGTGTGTCTATGACACACTGTGTATCGCTAAATGGTATGTCTATGACACACTGTGTATCACTAAATAGTATGTCTATGACACACTGTGTATGGCTAAATGGTATGTCTATGACACACTGTGTATCGCTAAATGGTATGTCTATGACACACTGTGTACCGCTAAATGGTATGTCTACGACACACTGTGTATCGCTAAATGGTATGTCTACGACACACTGTGTATCGCTAAATGGTGTGTCTATGACACACTGTGTATTGCTAAATGGTATGTCTATGACACACTGTGTATCACTAAATAGTATGTCTATGACACACTGTGTATGGCTAAATGGTATGTCTATGACACACTGTGTATCGCTAAATGGTCTGTCTATGACACACTGTGTATCGCTAAATGGTGTGTCTATGACACACTGTGTATCGCTAAATGGTGTATCTATGACACACTGTGTATCACTAAATGGTATGTCTATGACACACTGTGTATCGCTAAATGGTGTGTCTATGACACACTGTGTATCGCTAAATGGTGTATCTATGACACACTGTGTATCGCTAAATGGTATGTCTATGACACACTGTGTATGGCTAAATGGTATGTCTATGACACACTGTGTATGGCTAAATGGTGTGTCTATGACACACTGTGTATGGCTAAATGGTATGTCTATGACACACTGTGTATGGCTAAATGGTATGTCTATGACACACTGTGTATGGTTAAATGGTATGTCTATGACACACTGTGTATCGCTAAATGGTATGTCTATGACACACTGTGTATCGCTAAATGGTATGTCTATGACACACTGTGTATCGCTAAATGGTGTGTGCACAACTACCATCACCTCCAGAAAACCCAGAGCTCTGTGTCCAGGTGTCATGTTTATTTTTATTTTAAAATTTTTTTATTATATACCACTTTAAGCCACAGCAGATTTAATGGCATGAAATTCAAGCTGCTCTCCCTGGAGAGGGCGAGTCACCCCAATAGCAGCGCCACCCTTTCCTTTTCCTGTCTGCAACTGTATTTGTTTCCCTATCAGAGTGCCTTTTTTCTACAGAATTTGGCTAGGTCGACTCTCTTGTTGCCGTGGGTTCTTTTACGTGTGCTACATAATATTGTGTAACACACAGGACCTCGGTTTATTGTCTCATCTGAAAGACTAGCACCAGACCACCACTCATGGTCTAATGGATGGGGGGAAAGTTTTAGGCCCAAACAAGGATCAAACCACCACACACTTCTGACCCGGACTTTTGCTTTCTAGGCAGGTGCATTACCTCTAGACCATCAATCCACTACAATGACAGTGTCTTCATAACTCTTGGTGGCCACACAGAACCCTCATTGTAGTGTAACCCTGCTCTAGTTACTACAATGTCTTCACACTCCTGGTGGCCACAGAGAACCCTGACTCTAGTGTAACCCTGCTCTAGTTACCACAATGTCTTCACACCCTGGTGGCCACAGAGAACCCCCACTGTAGTGTAACCCTGCTCTAGTTACTACAGTGTCTTCACAACTCCTGGTGGCCACAGAGAACCCCCACTCTAGTGTAACCCTGCTCTAGTTACTACAATGTCTTCACACTCCTGGTGGCCACAGAGAACCCCCACTGTAATGTAACCCTGCTCTAGTTACCAGTGTCTTCACACTCCTCGTGGCCACACAGAACCCCCATTGTAGTGTAACCCTGCTCTAGTTACTACAGTGTCTTCACACCCTGGTGGCTACAGAGAACCCCCACTGTAATGTAACCCTGCTCTAGTTACTACAGTGTCTTCACACTCCTGGTGGCCACAGAGAACCCCCACTGTAGTGTAACCCTGCTCTAGTTACTACAGTGTCTTCACACCCTGGTGGCCACAGAGAACCCCCACTGTAATGTAACCCTGCTCTAGTTACTACAGTGTCTTCACACTCCTCGTGGCCACAGAGAACCCCCATAGTAGTGTAACCCTGCTCTAGTTACTACAATGTCTTCACACTCCTGGTGGCCACAAAGAACCCCCATTGTAGTGTAACCCTGCTCTAGTTACCACAATGTCTTCACACTCCTGGTGGCCACAGAGAACCCCCACTGTAGTGTAACCCTGCTTTAGTTACTACAGTGTCTTCACAACTCCTGGTGGCCACACAGAACCCCAACTGTAGTGTAACCCTGCTTTAGTTACTACAGTGTCTTCACACTCCTCGTGGCCACACAGAACCCCCACAGTAGTGTAACCCTGCTCTAGTTACCAGTGTCTTCACACTCCTGGTGGCCACAGAGAACCCCCATTGTAGTGTAACCCTGCTCTAGTTACTACAGTGTCTTTACAACTCCTGGTGGCCACACAGAACCCCCACTGTAGTGTAACCCTGCTCTAGTTACCAGTGTCTTCACACCCTAGTGGCCACAAGAACCCCCATTGTAGTGTAACCCTGCTCTAGTTACTACAGTGTCTTCACACTCCTGGTGGCCACAGAGAACCCCCACTGTAGTGTAACCCTGCTCTAGTTACTACAATGTCTTCACACTCCTGGTTACCACAGAGAACCCCCATTGTAGTGTAACCCTTTCTTTTCTCTTTCTGATCAATCCACCGAACAATCTTTTCTCTCTCTGATCAATCCACTGAACTGAACAGTCTTCTCTCTCTCTGATCAATTCACTGAACTGAACAATCTTTTCTCTCTCTGATCAATCCACTGAACTAAACAATCTTTTCTCTCTCTGATCAACTCACTGAACTAAACAATCTTTTCTCTCTCTGATCAATTCACTGAACAATCTTTTCTCCTCTCTGATCAATCCACTGAACAATCTTTTCTCTCTCTGATCAATTCACTGAACTGAACAATCTTTTCTCTCTCTGATCAATCCACTGAACAATCTTTTCTCTCTTCTGATCAATCCACTGAACTAAACAATCTTTTCTCTTCTCTGATCAATCCACTGAACTGAACAATCTTTTCTCTCTCTGATCAATCCACTGAACAATCTTTTCTCTCTCTGATCAATCCACTGAACTGAACAATCTTTTCTCTCTCTGATCAATCCACTGAACAATCTTTTCTCTCTCTGATCAATCCACTGAACAATCTTTTCTCTTCATCTCACTGAATCAACTTTCTCCTGAATCACTGAACAATCTTTTCTCTCTCTGATCAATCCACTGAACTGAACAGTATTTTCTCTCTCTCTCTGATCAATTCACTGAACAATCTTTTCTCTTTCTGATCAATCCACTGAACAATCTTTTCTCTCTCTGATCAATCCACTGAACAATCTTTTCTCTCTCTGATCAATCCACTGAACAATCTTTTCTCTCTCTGATCAATTCACTGAACTGAACAATCTTTTCTCTCTCTGATCAATTCACTGAACAATCTTTTCTCTTCTCTGATCAATCCACTGAAACAATCTTTTCTCTCTCTGATCAATCCACTGAACATCTTTTTTCTCTCTGACCAATGCCATCTGACATCTCTTTGTCTTGGCTCTGATCAAGACTGACCTGCATTTTCTTTTTGTTGTGATCAATGACTTGACATGCTAAGATTATCTCTCTCTGGCCATCAAGTTCCTGACTGTGAATAAATGCAGTTTTCGTTCTGATCAACACTGGTTTAGTGTTCTCTTGACCAATCTACTTGACAATCTTGGGAGGTGCGTCTCTTTGGGAGAACAACAGCTGTAGACAAGCTATTTTCTATCTCTCATTTTCTGTTTTCTTCTGACAGCTGTTACACCATCTGACACATTGCATGTAAGGATGTATAGTTGGTCATTGCAACACAAGTTCATGAGCTGTGAGATGACATGATGTGTTTGGAGCCAACATGTGTTTAGTGTTTTGCCTTTACCTGCTGACAACATCTATCTCTGGCAGATCGGAAGGGAGTGGCGTGCCTTTTGGCTGATAGGGCGAGAGTGAACAATGGGGCAGAATTGTCGTGGGTCCCAGTTTAGAAAACGGGCACTGCCATGGAAGCTCTTTCAGTCAGGAGGTTTCTTTCTGGACAGCACCAACACCAATCAGCCATCCTGCACCACACGCTTGCCATGCAGACTTGGTCAGTCCAGTTTGTCTTTTTTTGTCTGCAGGCTTAACAGAGAACACCGCTAGGTCAGTGTGTGTGCGACTGCACATGTCTTGAATGTGTGGGTGTCACCTTGACCCTGTGCTGACTGATAATCAACCATCAGCCAATGTTCCGGAAGACGTGCCGCCTGTTGCGCTATGGTCCGAGATGAAAATGGCAATAATTATATCAGTGATTCGCCATGGTTGATAGCGTGCACTGCGCCAGAAAGCGCTGTGGCATCGTCATGGGACGTATGCTCCTGAGGCAGTCACCAACACACAATGAGCAAGAAATGCCATCAGGCTAGCCACACTGCCAGCTTTATTTCTATCAACTTCGACAGGTCTCCTTACTCATTTTTTATCGACAGTATTAACAATCATTGAATACACTGCTACCGTTCTACAGACTGTGTGCAATGAACTACACCTCATGGTTTGCATTTGTGTCTTCTGTCTGCAAGTGCCCATGCTTTCTACTGATAACAAGCCAAACAAACAAATTGTACTTAAATTCTGCACAGAACCAAACGGCTGGTCTATCAATCAATCAATCAATCAATCAAATCAAAATCAGTCAATTCAGCATGCTGATGATATGCTGTGCACTTTCTGACCATAGAAACACTTAGCACGGTCAACCCCTGAAAACCAGGCAAACATATGCATTCCAAATGACATCAAGACTGCTGGAAAAAAATAGAAAGAAAGAAATCACCAGATATTGAACTAAACCACACTGCACAAGACAGTTCTATCAGAAGAGAGGAAAGGTATATACATATATACACATAATTATATACACACACACACACACATCATGCATACACTGCTGCCCACCTGTCCTCACCTGATGGTAAGAACTATCACCTCATGGTTTGTCCTCTTTGTCTTCCTGTCTGCAAGTGCCCCCTCCCCCATTAACACAGTGGAAAGAACACACACACACATACACAACACACACATACACACATGCAAGCATACATGCACGCAGGCACACACACTCACACACACGCATACACAACACACACACGCACGCATGCACACACACACACACATACACACACACGCACACACACACACAAGTGACACATGCACTTGTGCCCTTCATTGGTCTGTCTGAGGAGGAAATAGAGGGAAGAACAGCTCCTCTTACACTGAAATTACCCAAAAGCCTATGCCATGTTGCAACAATTAACGCAGCGTTCAAGCAGAGGCAGACACACGCTGCTTCAGTCTGGGGCCTCTGTCATGGAGATGCTGGTTTTTCCCCGTGCCTTGGCTAGAGCTCCGAGATTCACCAATGGTGACATTTTGCGTATGCAACCTTTTTGCCCACCATGTAGGTAGCTGCATTCTGACTTCAGGGATGTATGCTAAGTATATTCTTGTTTCCGTAACCCAACAAACTCTGACATGAATTACAGGGTCTTTGATGTGCATATTTGATCTTCTGCATTCGTATAGACAGGAAGGAAATTAAGGCACTAGCAGGTCTACACTTGAAGTTAACCTGGGAGATTGTGAAAATCCCCACCCCTGATTCACCAGACGCTGCCAAGATTCAAACCTACAACTTCACGGGACCATGGGATTGAAGTCAAACGGTCTTAGCCATGGCATCCATCTGTCATGAAGAGGACAACACACAGCTCCAGGAGCAACTGACTGACCGGATCCAGATTTATCAAGGGCACAAAAAGCTCCACACTCAAAAGTGGCGAGCACATCCTTCCTTCAAAGATGCAGCGACCCGAGGAATCTGACCGTGTGGCCAAAGGAGATAACTCTGCAAACCAAACTGTACTGCTCATGAGAGGAGCTGGAAAGGACCTTTACTTTTCCCAAACAAATCTGATGATGTAAAGTGAATGAGAGAAGAAGGAGAAGGAGAAGAAGAATAAGGAGGAGGAGGAGGAGAAGAAGAAGAAGAAGAAGAAGAAGGAGGAGAAGGAGAAGAAGAATAAGGAGGAGGAGGAGGAAAAGGAGAAGAAGAATAAGGAGGAGGAGGAGGAAAAGGAGAAGAAGAAGAAGAAGAAGAGGAAGAAAGGAGGGATGGCAGTGCTGAAACCCCTACACAGACACAACAGACTGAAGCACAGCACAGGTCTGTCTGCCCGAGTCCCCTAGGATGGGGCCAAACTGTCTGACAGCAGTGTGTACACACACACACACCAACAGTGTCCCCCTCCTTTCCAGAAAACACAACACCCTACGTCCACATCACCTCACCCTGCAAAGAGATTCAACTTGACCCCTGCAAACTGCCACACCTCTTCCAACACAACATCACAGTGCAGTGCAGCATAAAATATGTTTGTACTTATCATATTAATCAAGAAGGAAGGTGGCATGACGGTTACGACGTTCATCTGCCTAACATGTAAACGTGAGGTTCTGGGTCCGTTTCCCAACCTTGCCCTTTCTTCCCAGTCTGATGAAAAAATCTAACTGTATGTCAAAGTTCTTCAGATGAGACTATGAACCAAGGCCCCTTATGCAAATGCATGCAGAGTATCTTAAGCTCACGTTAAAAACCTGTTCCACCTTTCACAAAAGTAGGCTGTTTGGTGCCAGTAGCAACGGATGACAATTGAAAAACACAACACCACATGAACACAGGTGTGTCATGTTTAGACACCATCCCCTACGTTGGAATGCGACTACCTAAATGGTGTGTGGAGGAATCAGCCACATAATAATAATAATAATAATAGGATCTCACTATAGGCAAACCTTGAGAGCCAAAAGAAAAGTACTGTTTGCATTTTGCATTGCATTGCACTGTAAACAAACAGCTTTCACTGTGTAAATTCAGGCTGCCCTCCCAAAGGAGACAAAATCGCCACAGGTACAGAGCCACTATTGTTCTTGTTCCCCCTGTCTGCAGGTGTGTGATTTCTTTCTTTCCTACAAGAGAAGCTTTATCTCCTGCATGCAGCGTCTTGCCAGGGTAAACTCTACTGTTGCCATAGCCTTTTTTCTCATGTATGTGTTTTTGTCGTTGTTGTTGCTTTTTCTTCCTCGATTAGTGCTACAAGGTTTACCAATGGCAAGATTTTGCAGTAGCGGCACTCCGATTTCTGGGATGTATGCTGGGTATGTTCGTGTTCCCGTAATCCACAAAACACTGACATGAATTTCAAGATCTTTTTTTTCAGTTGTATTACAAGATCTTTAAATGCGCATATCTGATCTTCTGTATGTGTATATACACACAGGGAATTAAGTCAGCACCTGAAGTAGACCTTGGAGATTGTAAAAATCCTCGCCAGACACCACAGAGATTTGAACGCACAACTTTATGGACCCATCAACTTGAAGTCAAATGGTCTTAACCACTCGGCTATAGCAGCCGTTGTACACTGTTTTAATTCCACTGCCACATAGACAGCGTTTCACTAAGTGTGAGTAAAGGCACTCCGATAGGCAGGTATTTCCTTCAGGTCTGCAGAAACTACAGCCCTATGTTCATGGTGATCACTGTTCAGCCTTCCATTCAGCCTACCTCACACCGGGAATGGCATCAAACATCCTGGACCGACCTGGACTAGGCCTCTGTAACCATGATTGTCAGAAAACTCATTCATGGTGCTTCAACAGCTTTCTGCTTTTCAATTTAAAAACCAGTGAAACAGTTATTACAAACTGACTATCAGACATTTGTTGTAACTTCTAGGAACTGCAAAACAGTAATGTGTGTGTGTGTGTGTGTGAGAGAGAGGAGAGGAGAGAGAAGAGAGAGAGAGTGTATGGTGTTGCATGTGTGTGTTGTGAGAGAGAGAGAGAGATGAGTAAAATTATGATGCCCTTTTACCCCCGGGCCCCCCAACCCCCCCCCCCCCCCCCTTACCTCTGCACACCAAACTGGGAACTCGATGTTGTTTTTGATAAAGACGGTGAAGTTCTCCGACTTCTCCAGGGCTGGCTGAGGAGCTCTGCAGGACAATCATCCACACAACATAACAATCATCCACAACACAACAATCATACACAACATAACAATCATCCACAACATAACAATCATACACAAAATAATCATACACATCATAACAATCATACTCCACAACACAACAATCATCCACAACAAACAATCACCACAACAAAACAATCATCCGCAACATAACAATCATCCACAACATACAATTTTCAACAAAATGACAGTCATCCACTAAATGACAATCACATACAACATAACAATCATCCACAACATAACAATCATCCACATAAAAAGAATCATCCCAACCTTAACAATCATCCACTAAATGACAACACACAACATCAACATCCACAACAAAAACAATCATACATCCACAACATAACAATCATCCACAACAAACACATAATCATACATGACATCACAATCATCCACAACATAATAATCATCCACAACTAAACAATAATACACATCACAATCATCCACAGCATAATCATCCACAACACACAATCATCCACTAAAACAATCATCCACAAATAACAATCATCCACAATATAGCAATCATCCACAACATAACAATCATCCACAACATAACAATCATCTACTACATAACAATCATCTACTACATAACAATCATCTACTACATAATAAATACATGCCCATCACAATCACCACTCATAACAATCACCCACGACATAACAATCATCCACAACATAACAATCATCTATTACATAAAAATTTCGATCACTGCACAATCATCCACAACATCACAAAAAATACATTCACAACATAACAATATTATACAACATCACAACCATACACTCACAACATTACAACCATACACTCACAACATTACAACCATACACTCACAACATTAAAATCATACACAACATTGCAATCAACACAACATCACAATCATACACAACATAACAATCATCCACAACATAAAAATTCAAAACATCCACAACATAACAATCATCCACAACAATAACAATCATACATCCACAACATAACAATCATCCACAACATAACAATCATACATCCCACAACATAACAATCATCCACAACATAACAATCAACATCCACAATATAACAATAATACACATCACAATCATCCCACAACATAATCATAACACAACATCACGATCATCCACAACACACAATCATACATCCTACAAAACATCACAATTACAACAACAAAACAATCATCCACAACAAACAATTTCATCCACAACATCAACAATCATCCACACCATAACAATCACACACAACAAAAACCTCAATACCCCAACAAAAACAATCATACACATCAATAACAAACATCCACAACACAACAATCATAATTATACAACATAACAATCATACATAACATCACAATAATACACAACATAAAATCACCCACAACATCACAATCATACATCCCACGGCTGCTCAAAACAGGAAAAACCCGACTCTTTAGTTTGCCGCTGGCACTTTCACTCCGTAACCTAAATACCATTTGGCTGCTATCTAGGCACCGCGCGGTCAGGGGTCCAAGTCCAGCGTCTTGCGGTGCCAGCACACTTTCCTTCTTTGCTGTCTATTAGCGACTGGGCGAATTTTTATTTGAAAGGCTTATTTATCATTCGCTGCTGGATGTCCTACTTGTTTTGTACATGCCTCCTTAGTGAACAAAACTTTAAATACCTGCTTACTGTTTGTGGTGACGGTTGTACAGTTTATTTAGTTAACTAATTTTAAACATTTTTTTTACAAACACGGTGTTTCCCAGAAACGTAGGGCTAGTGTTTGTGTTTTCTCTCCTCTCCTCTGTGTATGTGGGTGTGTGTAAGTAAGTAGTAAGTAAGTCTTCAGCCCAAACCCCCTAAAAAAGGAGACTCATGAGAAAGAGGAGGGGGGAGGAGAAAAAGAGAGAGGGGGGGGGGGGGAGATCTACTTTGTGTGAGTGTGTTGTGTGTTGGTGGTGCGGTCATGCATGCTTTCGCGTGCATTGTGGTGTGGGGTGTGTGTTATTGTGTGTGTGTGCGGGATGTGAGTGTGCGTGTGTTGCGCGCGTGTGCGTTTGCGCGTGGTGGGGTGTTCGCGCACACGTGTGTGCGTGCGTGTATGCGTATGTGCCCGTGTATAAATGTGTGAACGTGTGTGTGTGTGTGTGTGTGTGTGTGTGTTTGTGTAAATCGGCCACAGAAACCAACATGTGCCAGGTGCTTCCTGGCTGTGTGTCCGTTTCAAGCTGTTGTTTTTCTCAAGCACATGTGTGCCGTGCGCATCTTCTTGTAGTTACCATGTGTGTGGTGTGCACACCGCGCGTGTATGAGTGTGCGTGCGCGAAATATGTGTGATATAAAGGGTATCGTATATGTATTTAGGCCATTTTGTGTGTGTGTAGTTTGCCCTGCTTGTGTGTGTATGTGTGTGTGTGCACGTGCGCTCATGTGTGTGTGTGTTTATTTATTTTGCTTATTCTATTATTTCAAGGATAATGAAATAAGCACTCATGGCTTTTTAAAAAAATCAGTTCCCGTGTATATGCAGTTTTGTAAATTTTTGTCATCCGTTTTTTTGTGTGTGTGTTTTCTTCTGCTTTTTTTTTTGGGTGTTGCTTTGATGTCAAAGTGTAGGCCTGTGTGCAATTTTTTTTTTTGTTTTTTTACACAACACAGGACTGATAATTTAGATAAACATTTGATCACAATTTCTTAACAGATCAGAAAATGCTTTTTGAATAGTATCAGAAACATCAGTGAAATAAAAACCTGACCATTTGTGAGGTATCTTGGCTTGATGACAGTATGGGATACTGACAAGACATTTGTTTTCTACTGTGTTCTCGGGGTTAAAATTATGAGCTGTACGGGAAATTTGGGTTCATGAACAAACCTTCACTTTAGCAAGGATACCACTAAAAGCTGATGAAACAGTAGACTGTGTACGTGCTGTAACGCCTGACCAGCAGGAGTGTTTATAGAGAAGTCAGAAGCTGACACTAATGACTGGGCAGACTCTCTCCCCACTCTCTCCATCACCCTGCCTCTCACGGCGCTGGCGCGGCGGTAGCGGGTAGCCGCTAAAGGTGGTTTTATTTATGGCCTCGTTCTGCCAACAGGTTCAAATTCCGCAGCCCCCCCAAAAGGGTTAGTCTGCATGCAGAAAATATTCAATGTTTTCTCTATGTTCATTGTTTATATAATTAAATATGCTTTTTTAGAGAGAGAGTTAGAAATGTCTGTTTTTTGTGATTGTGGTTTTTTCCTGCACCTCTCCTGTTTATCTTCATGTCTGTTTGAACTGCGTCCCCATCAACCAGTATGAAAGAAAACAGGAGTTGGAGTCAAAAGAAAGCTCGTTTAAACTCATTTTAAAGAGTGCTTTGCTTGGGCATTTTTAAACAATTCACTGTGCAAAGGATGTGTGAAAGACACAAGGGTAATTAAGGCTGAACACGGCTACAGCTGCAAGCGGCTAGTGCTGCCTTTCCTTTTGCCCCGTTATTTATATCCACGCCCTGCCAGCTGCCAGTCATGAACTTGGTGGAAACTAAACGGGGTTTGAAAGGTAAAAACAATTATCCACAAATAACAATTATAACAACCAACAACACAACAAAACAAATAACCACAATAACAACATCACAACAAACAATCATCCACAACATAAACAATCCACAACATCACAATCATCCACAACATCACAATCATCCACAACATAACAATCATCCATAAAAACCAACACACAGCATCACAATCATACACACACAATCACAGCTGTGATATAATAACTTCCTCGCTCTCTACAGGACACGACCACAACATCAATCATATCAACACCTGTGACAGGGACAACATGCCCACATTAGAGCCACTCCACAGTAACTCCCCAAAAGTTGGGGGTTTTTACATTTTTTTCTTCTGGTCAAAAAAAAACCCCAATTTTTTAAATTTGTAATAGTGAAAAAAACTTTTTTTTTCTTTTCTGAACTAAACTTCAATTGCTTTTAATTGTCTTTTTGGGGTCTGGTTTTGGGTCTGGGCCCCCCCCCCCCCCCCCCCTCCCCCCCCCCCCCCCCCTTTTTCCTTTAAATTTGCAAAACGTTTTAAAAGATCTTTTCAAAACCTTTTGATGTTAATGTTAATCATTGTTAGGAAATTTTTAAAATGAATTGTTCGTAAAATTAATTGGTGTAATTCTTTTTTTCATTTGTTTTTTTTTCCCCCATTTATTTCTCTTAGTTTGATGTTTCTAACTCACCAGTTGATGTTTTCTACTCACTTGTTTTGATGTTTCTACCACCAGTTTTTGTTTTCTACTCATTTTGATGTTTTCTACTCGTTTTATGTTTCTACTCAGTTTTGATGTTTCTACTCACCAGTTTTGATGTTTCTACTCAGTTTGGGTGTTTTCTTCTCACTTAGTTTGATGTTTCTTACTCACTTAGTTTGGGTGTTTTTCTTTTCTTCCAATCAGTTGTGTTTCTACTCACTTAGTTTTGATTTTTCTACTCAGTTTTGATGTTTCTACTCACTCAGTTTGATGTTTCTCTCACTTAGTTTGATTTTCTACTCCGTTTTTTTTGTTTCTATCAACCCTTTTTTGTTTCTACTCACTTAGTTTCGTGTTTCTACTCATTTTGATGTTTCTCTCCCCCATTTGTTGTTTCTACTCACTTAGTTTGTTTTCTACTCACTTAGTTTTGATGTTTCTACTCACCCAGTTTTGATGTTTCTACCATCTTAGTTTATATTTTTATTTTCTACTCACTAGTTTTGATGTTTCTACTCACTTAGTTTTTGTTTCTCTCACTTAGTTTTGATGTTTCTTCATTATTTTTGATGTTTTCTACTCACCTAGTTTTGATGTTTCTACTCACTAGTTTTTTTTCTACTCAAAAAATTTTGATTTTTTCTACTCACCAGTTTTGATGTTTCTACTCACCTAGTTTTGATGTTTTACTCACTCAGTTTTTGATGTTTCTACCACTCCAGTTTTGGTTTCTCTCCTCAGGAGTACTCACTCATTTTATTTTTACTCCCTGATTGTTGATTTCATTCCCGTTTTGATGTTTAAAAAAATAACTACTCCCAGGTGTTTTATATATTTATTCTACTCCCCCAAATGAGGTTTAACTTAGTTTGATATTCAAAACCCCTCAAATGAGCCCACTACCTATTTAGTTTAACCCTTTTGTCTACTCACCAGGATTTTCACATATAGTTTATTTTCTACTCACATACATGGGGGCCACTTCCCTTTGATTCTAACCCCTCACCACCATAGGAATTTTACCTATTTAAATTTTATCACTCCACTCATTTTAGGCACTGCCTATTTTTATAAAATACATTTTATTTTCCAAATCACCATGAGGCACCCCTGTTGGAATGTAACTCAGATTATGTTTACTCACCTAGGAAAGTTTTATACAGTTATTCTAACTACCATTTTAAAAGGGCACTACCTATTTTTGTTTTTACTCACTCACTAAATACCCCAATGTTCCTACTAAGTTATTTCACTCACCTAGTTTAACCCCACTCACTTAATTTGAATTTTAAAACTCATTTTTATTTTCAAACCCCATGGGGGTTTTATTATAAGTTTAATTTTGCTACCACTCAATGAGGCCCCTTTCCCCCATGATTTTATCATCATTTTGATCCACTCACCATGAAGGTCACACTAGTTTATGTTAAATCATCATTTTGAAATTTTAAATCACCATTTTAAGTCCAAAACAAGGAGCCTTTTCCCCCCTTTGCCTTAAAAAGGGTTTGGGAAAAAGGGTCCTGGTGGTTAGGAAAAAAAGTTGCCAACCTGGCACCCAACAATTCTTAAATGATAAAAAAACATTGGCAGAATCCCCATCCCGCAAAACCAACTTTCCTTTTCTCTTTGTCTAAAAAATTGGGGTTTCCCGGAAAGGGAGAAATTTCTTTAATTGGGGCCCCGCAGGGACCCAATTCCCGGGAAAAATCTTATTCCAACCCCGGTTAATATCCCCTTTCCCTTAAAACCTCAAAAATCCAAACCTCCCCATGCGTTAAATGAAAGAATTTTCCCCGGCCTCATTTTGAATTTTTAAAATTTAATAAAATAAAAAAACACCCATAAAATAAATTCTTATTACCACTGCTTTTCATACCCCCCTTACTCAAAATATTACAAAATTCCTTATTGTTTGAAAAATTTGTAATTACTTGAGGCCCCAATTTTGTTTAAAAATTTTATTTTTATTTTAAATGTAAAATTGGCCAAATACATTTTTCACATTTTAACAGAACCCCACACAATAAAAACAAATCGAGGCAAATCTCATTTTTTAATTTATCACGATTCCAAAACCCCGGTTTACCTTTTAAAATTTTGGGGTTTTTTTCCCTTTACAGCAAGGAAAGGTTTTTTTTCTTGGGGGCGAACCCGGCGTAAAACCAAAGGGAAAAGGTTAGAAATTTTTGGTAAAGTTGCCAGGATTGGGGTGACACCTTAAGGAGTTTTTCCCCTGGTAAGGATCAGGTTTAACTTCGGTTTCGAAACCCGAAAAATTCCGGTTTCATAAGGGCCCCGTCTTAGACCCGAATTTTCCGGGTAACAGTCTGGAAAAAACACCAAAAGCCCATTTTGTGGCTAAACGCTCAAGCCCCCGTGACCGATCAATTTAACACACACCAACCAACACACAACAAAGGCTTTTACTCCACCCCCCCCCCCCCCGGGGGCCCCCCCCACCCCCCCCCAAACCACCCCCCCCCCTTAAAACCGGAAATTGGAAAAAATAAGGGCCCGAGTCCCATTTCCTTTCCTACCATCCCATACAAAGGGTGTTAATCAAATCATAAATTTGGGGCATGGAAATTAACTCCACCTTTTTTTTCAAATGGGCTGATAATAACATATGCCTCTTCTATTTGGAAATAAAACCACCATACAAAATGGTTTGATAATTACATAAGCCTTTCTATTCCTAATAAAAACCATACAACAATGTTGGATTAAAAATAAGGGGTAATTTAATTAAAAAAAAATTTAAAAAATGAATTTTTTGTTTGTAACCAAACAAGTAATTTTTTTTTAATTATTGAAATATTATTTTAAAATTCCCTAAGCCTTCCCATTCCTATACAACACCATACAACAATGGTTTGATAATATCACATTTTGGTTTCTTCTACCCTGAAATAACAACACCATACACAATGGCTGATGATATCGCCGGATAGGGGGTCAAGGAACCACCGCCTAGAAGTGAAAATTTCCAGATTCGAAGGTTTTGGGGTGGTTTGACCCCCTTTTTGGGGAAAGAAACTTTTTCCACTCCACTAACGTAAATGGGGGTTGGGGGTGCTAGCTTTCAACAAACAAAAAAACCAAGGTTCCATGTTTACACAAAATTATTTAGGCAGTAAAAAAACCCCACAATAAGGGTGTTGTTCCTCCCAAAAATCGAAAAAAGTCACTCTGATGGGAAACAAAATAGTTGCAGACGGGAAAAAAAATAGAAAAGGTGTGCTGCCTTGTGGGGGCGCGCCATCCCCGGGAAGAGCACCTTTTTCACGCAAGAAACTGTCAAAATTTAAAGGGCAACAATACAGACAATACAATATCACAACTTCCTTTTTTTTGGCCCTAAATAAATACCACAGACCATAATAAAAAACAATCGAGGGCGTTACAGCTACACCACTCCCTTTGGGTAAAAATTATTATCATCTACGCCCCCGTACTGACGACCTGGGGGTACCTCAAAGACTCAACAACCATTCCCCTCCATTCCTCCCTGTCTGCCTTTCTCGGGGTTTTGTTGATTCTAGCCTGCCATTCGCTGAGTTATCCCCCCATTTCTTCCTTTGGGTCTGCCCTTCTTCTTCCCCCCTTGGACAGTGCCTGTAAAATTGTTTTTTTTGCAAGTCCTTTTGGGATTTTGTGACAATGCCCATACCATTTAATTTTCCTTTTTCACGATCTTAGAAGGTTCTCATAGGTCCAAGTTTGCTGGGTTCTTTATCACCCTTTTGTTTCTTTTTTGGGCTTTGAGGGGACCAAGAATTTCCGAAAGCATCTCTCTCACCGCCTGAAAATCCTTCTCTCCAAAAACTGCATCAGGGTCCTGATTTACAGGCATACAGAAATATGGATATAAAAAGGGGGCGCATTATCGATCTTGGAGATAAGTGAAAAATTTTATCTCTCCCAAAAGTTTTTTTTTGACAGTGCTGTTATTGGGCTGTGCAGTCCTGCATACTACTTTGGCTTGGGTCCCTGGCTGATACAATGGTCCCTGGGGATTGAAACTTGAAATGTTTTTCCCGCTTCTGGTCATTAACCATCGTGTACACAACAAAAAATTGGGGAAAGGTTTTTGAACAACATTTTTGGGGTAAGGCAGGGCTGTCACTCTCCCCCACTCTTTTCAACATCTTTTTTGAGAGAAAAAAAGGGGATGCACTGGAACATCCAAAAAAAATCAGTCAGCATTGGTGGAGAACGATCACAAACCCCCCTTTGCAGATGCATTGAGGAAAAGCAGGACACAAAAAGAGCTTGCCAGCCTAAAAAGAACCTTGAAAAAGGCCTCCAAAACATATGGGAGGAATCAGTGCAAAAACAACGGCAGGGAAAAAAGTGCAGAGAAACCAAAATGATGACTAAAAAAACCAACGGGTTTGCCGATACAGGTAATGACCAGAAATATATAAAAGTACATATAAAAAAAATAATAATAGTAATAAAAAACATGGGAATTAACAGCGCTATATCTCGCAAAAAACAATCAAAGTATAAAATTTTCATATCATATACATTAAAAAAATATTCTTTTCTGAAATAAAACTCACACAAAAACCAAGGTTGAAAAATTCAATAATGCATCTTCTCTCTTAAGTTATAAAATATATGACACCACATAGCACCGTAATACAATGCTGTGGCACTGTGCAATGAAACTGTCAACTACACAGTGCTGAAAATGTCAACACTACAACATACAGTAAAACTCAGCGCTATATAAATTCCATACATTACTATATTTATAAAACTACACAGTGCTGAAAATGTCAACACTACAACATACAGTAAAACTACACAGTCCTGAAAATGTCAACATTACAACATACAGTAAAACTACACAGTTCTGAAAATGTCAACTATTACAACATACAGTAAAACTACACAGTTCTGAAAATGTCAACTATTACAACATAAAAGTAAAACTACACAGTTCTGAAAATGTCAACACTACAACATACAGTAAAAACTACACAGTGCTGAAAATGTCAACACTAACAACATACAGTAAAACTACACAGTGCTGAAAATGTCAACACTACAACATACAGTAAAACTACACAATGCTGAAAATGTCAACACTACAACATACAGTAAAACTTTACAGTGCTAAAATGTCAACTACTACAACATACAGTAAAAACACACAGTCCTGAAAATGTCAACACTACAACATACAGTAAAACTACACAGTTCTGAAAATGTCAACACTACAACATACAGTAAAACTACACAGTGCTGAAAATGTCAACTACCACAACATACAGTAAAACTACACAGTTCTGAAAATGTCAACACTACAACATACAGTAAAACTACACAGTGCTGAAAATGTCAACACTACAACATACAGTAAAACTACATAGTGCTGAAAAATGTCAACACTACAACATACAGAAAAACTACACAGTGCTGAAAAGTCAACACACAACATACAGTAAAACTACACAGTTCTGAAAATGTCAACACTACAACATACAGTAAAACTACAGTGCTGAAAATGTCAACTATTACAACATCAGTACAACTACACAGTGCTGAAAATGTCAACTATTACAACATACAGTAAACTACACAGTTCTGAAAATGTCAACACACAACATACAGTAAAACTACACAGTGCTGAAAATGTCAACTAGTACAACATCAGTACAACTACACAGTGCTGAAAATGTCAACTATTACAACATACAGTAAAACTACACAGTTCTGAAAATGTCAACACACAACATACAGTAAAACTACACAGTTCTGAAAATGTCAACTACCACACCATACAGTAAAACTTTACAGTGCTGAAAATGTCAACACTACAACATACAGTAAAACTACACAGTTCTGAAAATGTCAACTACCACACCATACAGTAAAACTTTACAGTGCTGAAAATGTCAACACTACAACATACAGTAAAACTACACAGTGCTGAAAATGTCAACACTACAACATACAGTAAAACTACACAGTGCTGAAAATGTCAACACTACAACTACAGTAAAAACTACACAGTTCTGAAAATGTCAACACTACAACATACAGTAAAACTACACAGTTCTGAAAATGTCAACTACCACACCATACAGTAAAACTACACAGTTCTGAAAATGTCAACACTACAACATACAGTAAAACTACACAGTTCTGAAAATGTCAACTACCACACCATACAGTAAAACTACACAGTTCTGAAAATGTCAACTACCACACCATACAGTAAAACTACACAGTTCTGAAAATGTCAACACTACAACATACAGTAAAACTACACAGTTCTGAAAATGTCAACTATTACAACATACAGTAAAACTACACAGTTCTGAAAATGTCAACACTACAACAAACAGTAAAACTACACAGTGCTGAAAATGTCAACAAATAAGAGAAAGAACACACACACACATCATTTAACTATCATTTGGGTACAGAGATGTTCAATAAAAGAAAGAACACACACACACACACACAGAGATATACTTACTTCTTCGCAGGTGCTCTGTGTCTGTTGCGGCGTGATGAGGACAAATTTGGGCATTACAAAGAAAGCGTTGTTTTCCTAAACAACAAACACCACACACATCATGCTGACAGCAATGACAACCCACCTATCAATAATCATATGTATCATGTCCATGCTGACAACAGCAACCAATGTCACACCAGATCATGTTGTGACATGACAACCAATGTCACACAGATCATTTGTAACAACAACCAATGTCACACCAGATCATTTTGGGACATGAAAAACCCAAATGTCAAAACCAGATCATTTTTTTATAACAAAAACCCAAAATGTCAAATGAAAACTGCAGACAGTGGACCCCCCCCAACCTTTGTCACCCCCCAGATTTTGTTGTGCCCAACAAAAAACCAATGTTTAAATAAATTTTGCTGACAGAAACCCAATAAATTGCCCAAAAAAAATTTGTCAACTCACAAAAAAAAAAATTTTTTTTTCAATGACAATGAAAATTTTTTGGGGAAAAAGCTTTTCAAAAATTAATGTGGAAATGGGGAAAAAAGAAAAAAAACAATCCAGAATGTTGAAGAAAAATTTACTGAAAAAAGGAAAAGAGTTTGTGAAAAATTAAATGACAAAAACTGCTGGCAAATTGGATGGGAAATCGTGCCCTGATTATAAAAGAAACACAGAGGGCCTTAATAAGTTTGGGTCAGGTTGGCCCCTTTCTTGACCAAAAAGGAAAGGGCCCCACGGGGGGGAACCCTTTCAGACGCCCACTGACCTGGGGAAATTTTAAAACATAATCGCAACGCCCCAAAGGTTTTTGTTTGGCCCATTTCCAGGTTCCCAAAAGGGATTTTTGGTGTACACCACCCCCCCTTAGTTTGGCCGTCTCAGCGCCTGAACGTCATAAAGTTTTGGGGTTAGCCTTTCTTCCACCCGATCAATACCTGCAAAAAACCATAACAACAAAAACACAACTTTAAAACAACAGTTTCTGCAGGGTTTTCCCAAAGTTTGGGTTTAGCTTTTCCCCCTAGGATCACACCTGCCAAAAACTAAAAAAACCCAAAGCCCAAAACCCTTCACAAACGCTTGCACCGCACCCAAAGCTTTGGTAGCCTTTTTTCCTCCAGATGATCAAAATTGGGTTTTTGCCCACAAAAATAACGGCAATTTTCAAACTCCCCTTCAAGATGTTCAAAATTGGTTGAAAACGGGGCAATTCCCAGATTAACACCCCTTAAAACCTGAAAAAAAGCTTGTCGGCCCAAAAAAAAACTCTCTTCCTTACAACAGTTTCAATAAAGGAATTTTTTTTGGGGGGAATACATCGTCCCTCTTCCACACCCGTAAAGTATCTTGGACTTGGAGTCTTTATTGTCAACCACCCCTTTTTTGAAAAAAAACTAAATAAACCCAGACCGGGCAAAGTATGCTATTATCAATTAATCAACCTTTTTATTTGCAATTTGGAAAGTCCCGGGTTTTCCACTGGGGCAACACCCCAAAAACTTATCCATCTTCATTTTTTCAAGTTTTGGTCGTTTATAATTCTCTTTTGGTTTGGGTCCCAACTCCCTTTACTTAAGGAATTTTTTTTTAACAAAATTTTGCAGCTGAACTAGCCCCTCAAAAAGAAACAAAATCTGGGGGAAACAAAACTGTTCTCTTGAAAAAATTCTCTCCTTTGGTTTTCCGGGGCCCCAGGGGGAGTAAAGCATAAGATCAGTACCCCCTTTTTTACAAATTTTCCACAAAAACTCCCTTTCCTTTTTTCTGTAAAAGTCTTCATCTTTTACACTCCCTCTTTTTCCCCTTTCCATTTTCCTACGAGGCCCTTTGCTTAGGGAATACCTTCATTGGGACAATTCCCATTTACTCACCCCTTTCTCTTTTTCTGGTCCACCCAATTGTAATGCCCCCCCCTTTTTCCCCTTCCCCAAAAAGCCTACTTTTCCCACTTTTAAACCCAAACCCTCAAAATTTATATTTTCAAACAAAAAATTTCCCCCCCCTTTTTTCTTTCCCAATATCTGCCCCCAGCCTTTCATGGGTGGAAACCCCCATTACCTGCGAAAGTGTATATTTAAATGTGTTTTTGTGTGGTGGTGTGTGTGGTGGGTTTGGAGGGTGGGTGTGGGCATGGAAGGTGTTTTGGGGGACTTTTAAAAATTTTTTTTTTAAAACTTTTATTTGTTTTTTAATCGTTTTTTTGGTTTCATGCGTAAAATGGGTTTTTTAATGCAATGTTTTAAAAATTTTTTGGTTTTTTTTTTTCAAGATACGTGCATAAAAAATTTCTTTTTTCATCTTTCATTTTATTTTTTATTATTTTTTTATCATGATTAAGATTCATACCGCCCAAAGTTTAAAAGCCCCTTTCTTTAAAAAAAGCCTTTCTTTTGCCCCCCCCCCCCCCCCCCCCCCAAACCCCCCCCCCCCCCCCCCCCCCCCCACCCCCCCCCCCCCACCCCCCCCCCCCCCCCCCCCCCCCCCCCACACACCCCTTAACCCCCTAAAAAACCAACTTTAAAACTTATACACCCGCCTGCATCCATAAAAGCCTCAGTGATTTTCCTCCTGAAAATCTTTACACACACCCCAATAAAAAAACCCAACATACCAATTTTCCATACCAAAAATTTCTGCACACCATAAAAGTGCTCTTTGAATTTTTCCCCCCCCTGACAATAATGCACAAACATTTTTATAAAACCACCATACAACTTTTTTTCAGCTCTGCACATCGAAAAAGTTTTGGATACCCCTTCACCTAATTGACCCACAAAACTACAAACACCCCCCAAAACATAAAGGTTCTCATAATTTTTATTTAAAAATTTTAAAAGTTTGGGCCCTTGGGGTAAAAATTTCTTGCCCTAGGGGGAAAACCAATGTATGTGTGCACAAAAACATAACACTGGGCAGTACAAAAACTTCATAAAAAATGGTGGCAAAACTTTCCCCACAACATGCAGATAACGTTAAATTTGCTTTTTTCCTTTACTGGAAAAAAAAGGTTTTTAATGCAAAGGAGCTAACCCTTGGATAAAGGGAAAGGCCCCACATTGAAAAATCGATATTCAAAGATTTTGACAACTTTTTAAAACATATTTATGCTTGGCTGAAATCCTTTCTTAAGGATTAAAAAATTTTTACGCCCCAAATGAAAAGAAGAAGAATGATGGTGATTCAAAAAAAAACTTTTTAAAACCAAAATTTGCAACATAGCGGGAAAAAGGGGAGAAAAATCAGAAAGTAAACCCCCTTTTAAAAATTACCTTGGTTGTCTATCCCCCCAGACGGCAAGGTGACACAGAAATCAAGGGGGAAATCAGTCAATCTAAGGCAACTTTTAAAAAACCCATGAAATGCTTTTTTACCAACAGTAAAGAAACCCCAAAGGCAAATTTCCCAGGGTTGTGAGACCCTACGTATGGTTTCTTCTGTATGGATGTGAGTGCGGGCCCTCCAAGGACACAAAACAGTAAATGAAGCAGGGGAGATGGGTTCACCCGGAAAAACCCATAAAAGTCTCATGGAAAAAAAGAAAAACAAAGCGAAGAAATGGAAAGGGCTGGATAAAAGGACCCCTTCTAAAACCCCATCAGAAAAAAAGACCGCCCGCTAAAATTTTTTCGGCCATAAAATCAGGGGGGACAGACTAGAAAAAAACGGGTTTAGGGAGTGGCAAAATATGGGGAAACAAGAGAGGGGGAAGACAACGCACAAAATTCACGGGACAGCTTAAACAAATTTGAAACGAATAAAAAAAGGGCCCACCAAATTTTTGGAGCTCAGGAGAGGGCCCGGAAACAGGGAAGAATGGGAGCCATGTCGTCAAATTGTCTGCGGACCAGCCCGGAACTTAAAGGAGAGAGAGTTTGCCTTGGCTGATTTAGTTATTTAAATATATATTTTTAATATGTTTAAAGGGTGAAAAAAATTTTTTGGTCTTTCCCAAAAAGAAGGTAATGTTAACTTTATAAAACTTTACACAAATTGTATGGGATATTCTAAAATTAGTAAATAAGTAAGGCCTATTTTTTTTTTTCCTTTTTGCCCCCTCCCCCCCCTTTTTATGTCCAGTTTCTTTCCCCGGGCACTGTGCCACAAAGACCCTTTTCAAACAGGTAGGGAAAAAGTTTTCTTCTCTTTATTATAATTTTTTTTCATGGGAACTCTTTAAAGTTCATGAGTTATACTTATGATTTAACAGTTTTTAAATTTCCTATATTCTTTATAAAAAAATTTCAAAAATTTACATAGGTTTCTAATTTTCCTTTGGAAAAAACAAAATGTATCAATACAAAGGCAAAAAAATTTCTTTCAAAATTTATTAAAAATGGGGAAATTTTAATAAATATGTTACCTATAGTGACAAGAAAAATAAGTTGAACAGGGACAAAACCCTTACCCCATAATAAAAATAATGTAGGGAATTTATATAGCGCTGAAATCTTTTTTAAAGCAAAAAATTCAAAGCGCTCAGTTTTTTTTTTTCTTCCATTTTTAAGTCTTGGCCCGATTTTCCCCGTAAATTTGGGTGTCTCCCCGGGGAAAAGAGGGAAAAAGGCGTGGGCCACTTAGGCTGCCCCAACCCTTTCCCCCTTTTTTTTTTTTTTTTTTTTTCCCCAGCAGCTGTTTTTTTTTTTTCCCTTTTTCACCATGAAAATTATATTATATAATATTTTATTATTATATTTATATATTTATATATATTTATATATATTTTTATATATTCTTTTTCCCTTTTTTGCCCCATGTTTCTCCCTGGGGGGGTTTTGGGACATTGATGAGCTTCCCATCTCCCCCTTTTTTTGAGTTCCCTCCAAAATTTATCCCCCTTTTCCCTCTAAGATCATCTGCAATACGGGCCAGCCCCGGGTTTTTTGCAGGTTTTCCCCTTTTGGCCCTTTTTTCCCTTCCCCCACAAAGTTCATTGCTCTTTTTTATAAATTGGGGTGGTCTGTTTTCCGTTGAAATCCCCCAAAACCAGCGCCGTTTTTGCTACTAGCTACATACTTTAGATCACCCAAATTTGCCCCATTCTCCATGGGTTCTTTATTCGTGGACCCCTTTTTTCCCCATTTGATCTTTTCATGTAGCTGCTTTTGGGGTTTTCAAGCTTTCAACAAAATGTTCGACAGTTTTTTAAAAACCCCCGTCTCTGGGGCCTTACGGGGAAAACGGGGTCAAATTGCGGGCCCTTTTGTATATGACGGGTTTTTCTCCCATTTGGATTTTCTTTTTCCGGCAAAAATTCCCCAATTTTTCCCCATTTTTTCCCAAAGAACTTGCAATCCTGGTTCCGAAAAAGCTAATGTTTTGTTTTGGGAGTTTCATCATTTTCCCCTAGGTGCAGAATTGTTAACCCTTCTATCCCCCTTGTTCGGGGTTCTAGTTTCCTTTTTTCCCTCCCTCAGTATTGTTTTATCCTTCTTATTATAAAACGGGGGCAGCCCAAATACTACGCCCCCCTTCTTCAGCTTTTGAGCTTTGGAGAATTTTTTGTGACACCAATATTGAATTTTGGGCATTTAAATTCGAATTTTTTCCCTACACCTTTGTGGCGGGACAACAAGGGTTTTTGCCTTGTTTCTCTTTTGTGTTCTCCCAATCTTTCCAACTGTCTTTTGTTTTTGGTCTTTTTCCAACATTCCCCTTCACTCCTGGCTTTCTAAACTCTGTTTTTAAATTTCCCCAAATCTTTGGTGCATTACCACTGTTTAAAACCTATTTATATATATTATATATTTTTTTATATATTTATTATATATATTTATGAAAGCATGCATGCTTTGCGAAAAGGGCATGTGTGTGATTTTTAGTTTTTTACGGGCATGGTGCATGCATGTGTGGTGTGGGGAAAAGGGGAGAGGAAGGGGGGAAAGGAGAGGGATAGTAGTAGTGGCTTTAAAGATAAAGATGAACATCTAAAGGGTTTTGGGTTTTTTTTTTAACAGCTATTTTTAAATTTCAACTTTGCCTTTTGAAATTAGTGAGCAAGACCTGGTTTTTCACTCGGCTATCATTATCAATAAACACCATTTGGGGGTTTTGTCATTTAAACCGTGTCAGGGAAATAGGGGCAAAAAAAATGCCGGGTTACCCAAGATAAAGGGTTGGAAATTCAGTACAACCAATTGCCCTATTCGTTTTAGTCACTCCCAGCAGTCCCTCTTTGATCCCTGTCATTTGATTTTTCTTTTCTGATTGGGGAAAAAAACCCCGGGATGGCGAAAGATCTAGGCGCCCATGATGGGGCCCCTGATCATGCTATGTGCTTCGGGTGGGGCTATAAACCGAGATAGGTCCGGGGTTTTGTGAACGCATGCAGAAAGTTTGGGGCCCCACTTATAAACCTGTTTCCGCTTTTTTTGGGAATTTTTGGGGGGCCCAAATTGTGTGCCAGTGAGAACGGGCAAAAAAAATTTACAAAACTCCCTGCCCCACAGGGAATGGTGTTAATGAAAATGAAAATTGAAAAAATTTTTTTTAAAATTTAAAGGTAATGAATAAGAAACCCATTTTCCCCGGGCCCTTTAAAGGGATATATATGTTTAATAAAATTTTTTAAAGCCCTTACCAAGGCACTCACACAGCTTCTTTTCTTCCTTTTTTTTTTCATTTTTTCCCCAAGGGGGGTTTGACTTTTGTTTGACCCTTTTCCCCATCTTCTGTTTTGGTTTCCTTTCCTTTAAATTTATGCCCCTTTCTCTAAGTTATCTGCAAATACAGGCCCCGGGGGGTTTTGTTAGGTCTTCCTTTGGTCTCTTTCCATCCACCAGAAGTTCTTGCTCTTTTTATGTTTGTGGGGGTCTGCTTTCCGTTGTCTTTTAAACGTGCCCAAACCAGTGCAGTTATTTTTCTAGCTACAGATTTCAGATCCTCAACTTTGCAAAACCTCCCCTTATCAGTTTTATCACCTTTAGCACCCCCACTGTGATTAACATTTTTCATTTTAAGTGCCCTAGGTCATAAAAAGAGTAGGATAGTGGAAAAAAAAAAAATTTTTTAAAAGTCAGTTTGCAATAACAAAAATTAGCTTTTAATTAAAGTAAAACATTCACACTATACAGAGAGGAGAGGGGACGGGAGAGAGGGGGGGGGGGAGGGGAAAAGAAAGAGAGAGGAGAGGGGGATAATTTGGGTTTAAAATTTTTAAAGGGAGGCATATTTACTTTTTTCCCAACAAAATCAAGGGGAAAATTTTTTTTTTTTTGGATGAATCAAGGGGATGAAAAATTTTGATTTTTTTAAAGATTTTTAATGATTGGTGTTGTCAAAATGAATCAGGAAGGGAGTTCCACAGCCAGGGCTGATTTAAAGTAAGCTAGATTTGAAAAAATTTTCTTGGGATTGGGACACTCGGTTTTTCAGTATTTCGGGAAATGATTCATGAAAAAATTTGTTTTTTTAAGGTTGGGGAAAAGAGTTCCTGTCATTATCTTAAATTTTATGGGGCCCTTTTGTTAAATCTTAGTTTTTGGGGTGTAGGGGAAAAAATTTTTTAAACCCGGGAGTATAATCCACTTTAGTAAGGTTTTTTCTTCTTTAAAAGGGACCATTTTAAGGGAGAACGTTTTTTTCGTTAAAAAAGGGGTTTCTTTAGTGTTTGCGCTAGCAGTATCCCCGGGTTTTAAAGATAATCTATTGAGACTGTATTAAGTTTGGGAAAGAAAAAAAAAACCACACTTGATGTTTTAAAAAACCCCCCATGACCCAACTATTCCTTTAATTCTGGGAAATAAAAACCCAATTTTTTTTAAGACTATACCCAACAAAATATTTGGCATTTAAATTTTGGGCTTAAGTTTGCAAACACGGGTTTTTTGCACTGGTCAGTCTTTGGCCCCTTTCTCTCTGTGGCGAGCGCTGCCCTTGCTTGAGCCTGAAAATTGTCACTTTTTCATTAAAAGGGCAGTGAAGTTGTCATGTCAGCTTCCCAAAACTGCCCAGGATTTAAAAAAAAAGGGGCCATACATGTATACAGGTTGTATAAACCCTTCATACGGGCCACCCCTGACAGAGCCCTGAACTGGAAAAAGAAAAACCAAAAATTGCCCAAAACCCGCATCCCACAGGGGGAATTTGGTTTGAAAAAAAGCACATGGTGCTTTTCCCCTTTTATCCTCGATATACAAGTTATATAAATAAATAAATAATAAACTAAACCAAATGAGATCAAAAACCTAGTGTATCCATCACCTAAATCCCCCTTTTAAACTGACTACTAAGCATTGTATCCCCACCCATCAACAAAAACCTTTTTGGCATTTAGTTCGGTCTGTCCGCTTTTTTCCCAACTCACTATGGGAATTTAGGGCCCGAGTCTTTGTGCATAAAACAGGTGTGTGTTTTGTGTTGTGTGGGTTTTTGGCGTGCGTGGTGTTTTGTAAAAGGTCAAATTTTTAAATTTTCAGATGGTACAGTGAAAAAAGCAGGAAATTTTTTTTTTTTTTTAATCAAGCCACTATCTAAAAAAAAAAAAGAAAAAAAAAGATAATATATTATATATGCAGACATAGAAAAAAAAAAAACAAACCCAAATGAAAAACATACAAAATCAAAAAAGAAAAGACAATTATATTGTTTGCAGGGAAATTTAAAAAACAAAAAAAAAAAGGGCCCCCTAAAACAATTTTAAAAAATAACAATTCAAAAAATTTTTAAAATCTTGAAAAAAATCCCCTTTAATACAAAAAAACAAGCAAAAAGGGAAAACCAAAAAAAAAAAAAAAAGAAGCCAAAAAAAAAATTTTAAAAAAAGCCCACCCAAACTGCTCCCCCCCCCCCCCCAAAACCACAATAACCCCAAAAAAAGGGTTTTAAAAAAAAAATAAAATAAAAAAAAAACCCTTCAACTATACAAAAAAATGAATAAAACAAAAAAAAAATAAGATAAAAAAACAAAAAACAACCCCCAAAAAACCCAAAAAAACCCAAACAAAAACCCTTACTTAAAAAGCAAAAACAGCAACAATAATTATTTGCAAACATAAGAAAAAGAAAAACAGCCAAAAAAAATGAAGAAAAATTTAACCCCCCCTAAAAAAAGACGAAAAAAAAGTTTCCCAAAAATTACCCCCCCCCCAAAAAAAAACCAACCCTAAAAAACCCCAAAACAAACAAAAAAAAAAAGGGGCAAAAAAAACCAAAATTCCACCCCCCCTCCCACCAAAAATTTAACAACACCAAAAAAAACCCAAAATGGTTTTTAAACGAGGGGGGAAACTGATGTTTAAAAATACACACCCTCACCCATACCCCCTTTTCACCACATACTCATATAAAAAGGGGAAAAAAAAAAAAATTAACCAAAAGGCTTTGGGTTTCAGAGCAAAAAAGTAAAGAAAAAGACCCCAATTCCCTCCCTCCCCCTGGTCATTACATGCATTTTTAAAGGGGGTTTTTTGTTTTAAAGCAGAACAACATTAACCTTTCCCATAAATAAAAATTCAGGCAATAAAAACCCGACCCGCAATACAAACCATCCCCAATAACAATTTGGGTTTCATTTTAATACAATAAAAAAGATTTAAACACCCACAAAAAAAAAATTAAAATTTCCCCAATTTTTTTGGGTGTTACAAAAAATGTTATAAAAACCCCCAAACAAAAAGAAAGAAAAAGGCCCAAAACAACCAATTAAAACAATACACCACACACCGATTCAAAGGGTGCTGGGGTTGATACCCATATAAAACCCTATGTGATCAATGCTTCCCACATGTATCTATATGAAAATAAAAAACTTGGGTCATATCTGTTTTTTAAGGGCAAGATAATGGTCAGTGACACTTTAATTTCACTCTTTTAATTTTTACTTAAACGAGAGTGTGCGTGCGTCCCGTGCGTGCGTGCGCGCTGGTGTGTGCTTTGGCGGGGTGGGGCTTTGCGTTGCGTGTGTTGTTTTTTGTTTTGGCTTTGTTTAATGCCCATTCTGTTTTGGACCACCCCCTTTTTAAAGGCCCCCAGTCATTTTGGCTTCAGCGCTGGATAAACGACCATTCCCGTTTGATATTCAATGTTTTTAATAATGCTTTTGAGAAAATTTTTAAAAAAAAACCTGACCGTACAAAAACAATTTGTGATCAACTTTTAAAACGAAAGTGAGAAACCCAAAAAATTTTCTGCAAAAAAATCAATCCTACTAGAAAGTAGAAGTGACCCGTAGACCCACACCAACTTGTTTAAGGGGGAAAAGTCCCCAAACGATGTAGCCGATGATCATTAGCTGTCCCAGTCTTTTAAAAAGACCCCAAACCCTTTTTTTCGCGAAAGTGGAAAATTTTTTCGGAGTGCATCTCAAAAAAAAACTGGGGGCCCGATCTCAAAACCCTCAAAGGGGGGTGACATTTTTTTAAACCCTTTTTCGGGGGCGCAGCAACCGAGACCCTCAGCAAAAAAGAAAGGAAGTATCACTTTGAAAAACGAAAAAAAAGAACCCATAGGGACGGTTCAAAGTGAACGAAGAATTCCCCAATTGTGCAACCGTTTAGAAAAAAATCATTGGGGGGGAGGGGGGGTTTCTATGTAAAATTAAAAAATTTTCCCAAAAGGGAAAAATTTTCTGCTTCAGGCAAAAATCCCCCTTTGGACAGGCTCCAGGGCCTTTTTTTGAGATCTTTTTTAAATTTTTGGGGAAGAAAACTTTATGGCTTTGTAAAACATGTTGCTTGTTTTCTCGGAGATAGTAATGATGCTCAATTCATCCCCATCGCGTTTTATCGATAGAAAAAAATTTAAAGATTCAAAACTTCAGAAATCCAAAGCCTACGAATGTGATCTTATCATTTCGTAGTTGCCCCAATTTAAAAAAACAAAAATCTAACCCCCCACCCCCCCCCAAAAAAAAAAATTTTAAAAGGAAGGGAAAGAAAACCCCTGTCCTTTATTACAAAAGGCAATAGCAGTTATGTCCTCTATTAAAAACTCCATTTCTTACGTTTGTCATTTGATTTGAAAGAATTGTCCCCCTAAACAAATCAAGGAAAAATGTTTAATTCAGTGGAAAGAAAAGCACGTGTGAAAGGGCATTTGCAAAAGCACTAGGCAAGAGGGGTACACACCCCACAACACAAACCGCGATGTCTGTCTGGTGCGTGTGTGTGTGTGTGTGTTTTGTGTGCGCTTTGGCGCGCATTTGCACTTTTTGTGCGTGTGTAGTGTGTGCGGGGTTTGAAAAGGATAGGCTAAATGGGCATTGGGGTAAAAGCCCCCTTTTTGTAAAAAATTTTCTAAATTTTTCCCGTCTCCGGTTTATAACCCCCGGGTCTGAATATTGCAGTTTTGTTTTTAAGGGGGGGGGGGGGGGGGGGGGGGGGGGGGGGGGGAGGGGCCAAACCCGGAATGCCCTTTTTCCCATCTCTCAAAACAGAAGAAAAAAGTTACATTTTTTCTTTTTCCATTTTTTTTAAAAATAATTCGTTTTGTATGCGTTTTAGGGGGAGTTACTTTGTTTCTTTTGCATTCTAAATTCCCTTCTTTTAAAACCGGGGGTTTTCAAAATTAAAAAAGTGACCCGAAACCCCATATTTTTATTTTTAATATATATATATATATATATATTTTATATTTATATTATATATATATTTTAAAATATATTTTATATTATATATTTTATCGTGCTGTATCTTAAAAACCCAGATAAAAAAGTGTTTGCATTAAACCCCTACTCTTACCCCTTGCAACAATAAAAAAATTGATAGTTTTAACAATTAAAATTTTACACACCACACGCCCCCACCCCAAAACCACACTAAACACAACACACACACCCCTTCCCACACGCGGGCGCGGAAGGTAATACACTTTGGTGATTTCTTTGGGGGTTTTTGGGTGTTCAATCTAATCCTTTCTTGTTTACAACCCCCGGGGGACCAAGGGCTTTTTCGGGGTTTTTTCTCGGGAGGACACTCGCAACTATGTCCAGGTCCAGGTAAAAAACGGCCCTGTGGAAGGTGGGGCAGGTTTGAGATGAAACAGCGGGAAAGTTCAGTTAGAAAAAAAGGGTTGTCTTGAGGCCGGATTAAAAAAAGTGTTACTTTGTAAGTTTTGGGGGAAGAGGATAGGGAGTTCATTCCAGATAGTTAGACAAGAAATGAGAAAGAGTGGGGGGCCCCAACCAGGGGAATTTTTTGAATCTAGGTGTTTTTAGCAAACAGAGGGAAAGGGAAAACTTTTTGTAAAGGTGCGACTTCACAGAGGTAGGGGGGTGATAGGGTTGAGGGGCTTTTGAAAAGGGGTATGATTTTGCCCTTTACTTCTGTGGCACAGGCAGCCAGTGGGGGGCCCGCCAAAAGAGGGAGAAATTTGTGCTCAGGAAAATTTTTTTTCCTGGGGGATTTGGCGAGCTGCAGAGTTTTGTATACTTGTTTGGGAGGGGGACAGATGAAGCGGGCCGGGCCCATGCAAAAGAAAATTTTAAGTACCCAAAAACGCGAAAAAAATTGAAAAAATGTGAAAAGCTTGGATGTTGCATCAGGGGACAGGTTTTTTTCAAATTTACCTTTTCGCCTTTAATTTTTTAGTAGCAGGAGGGGATTTTTGGGTGATGAAGTTTTGCAGGGAGAGTGTTTTTTTCCTAGATATTTTAAACAGAACTGGAAGGGGAACTCCCCACTGATGTTTTTGCCAAATTCTACTGCGTCGTGTTGCTGAGGACAGTTTTTTTTTTGGTCCCTAGATCATGGTTTTGGGTTTTTATCAGGTTTCAGTTGAAAATTTTTTCTAAATCACCCATTTTTTAACATTTTAAAGGGATTTTTGACATGCTTGTCAAGAGAGAAGGCGGGTTTTTTCCACAAAAAAGCACAAAGATTTTAAGGGCAGAAGGTAGCCCTGTGGATGAGCTACAGATAAACCGGGCTGGGGGGAATATTTTTTTAGGGCATGTAAAAAAACCCCAAAAGCAAAAGGATTTATCCTTGGTGGGTTTTGTGTGTTTGCGTAAGCGCGAGTGAGGGTGCGTTTGGGGAAAACCCTATGCCCTTGAAGACTCCCTTTAGTAAAACCCGGGTTCTCCCTTATTCTGCCATTTTTGGGGGAAACAGATTTGGAAATTTGACTAGTTTTAATTTTGGTTTTGGGTTTTTTTCGCTTGTCTCCCTCTTCGTTTTTTTTCCTCCTTTCTTTCTCTCCCAGTCTCTTTTTTCGGCAATATAAAAATTAAAATGTGTGAATTAATGGTTTTAAAAAAAAACATATTTTTTTGGGTTTTTTCTTTTTTTGAATAAAAAAAAAAACTTTTAATTTCACTAGGAAATCGTTATAAAGGGAATGGACTTTTTGAGGGAAATGAGGGCAAAAAAAAAAGAGCCAAAAAACAAAAGCAAAACCCCCCCCGCAACAACCAAATAGAGTGAAATAAAATTTTAAAAAAAACCCTTTTTGGGTTTTTAATTAAAGTTTTAATAAAATTTAAAAAAAAAAACCCAAAAAATTTTTTTTCTTTCTACTTTAGAAAATTTAAAAAATTTTTAAATTTTTTTTTTTGGTTCTTTTTTAGTCAAGAAAAAATTGGAATTTTAAAAAACACATTTTGTTTCTTTCTATTCAAAAATTTTTCGGGGAGTTTGTCACTATTTTTGTCCCCTCCCCTAACAAGGAAATACAAAGGGGGAAATAAACGAGGAAAATTTCAACCCGTTGGGGTTGTGCCCCTTGGGGACCATAAAACGGCGACGTTTTTTTTCCCTCTTCCCCTTCTTCCCCTCGTGGCAGTCCTGCGGAAAGGGAAACGAACAAATGAATAAAAAAAATTTAAAATGGATAAAAAAATAAATGTTTTTAAATAAATAAGTTATGTGGGGGGCTCAAACCCCAGCGATTTAAATAATTTTTAAAAACTTTTAAAGGAGTTTGGGCCCAAGAGAGGAGGAACAGGCAAAAAAACAAAAATCAGGAGAGATTTTAATTTATTTTTATATTTTATTTTTTTATATCGAGGAAAAAGTCATCCAGTCCCCGTGTGTATGGGGTTTTTTGTAAATTCTGTCATCGGGTTCCCCCGGCCCCACAAGGGGCCTACTCTTACAAAAAAGCGGAACGGGTTTAACGTGTCCCAAAGATGTTCTGCGTGGTTTGCACCCCCGGGACCCCCGGTTTTAGTCTCTTTACAAAGGGATTTTTGGGGGAGAGTTTGAGTCTGCACTGACGTTAACTTGGGGGGAAAATTTCCCCCTTTGAAGGGGAAATCAAAACCCGGGCGTAGATTAGAGGGGAAAAGTTTTAACCACTAGGCTATCCCGTCCAGAGAGAGGAGGGAGAGAAAAGGAAAAAAGGGGAGAGATGAGAGAAAAAAGAGAGAGAGAGAGAGGACAAATGAAAAATTGAAAAATTTTCTTTTATTTCGAGGATAAGGGAAATTGCACCATGTGTTTTTTACCCCAGCCCCCGCCCGTTGGGGATACATTTTAAATAAAAAATAACCCAATATTTTAAAACATTTCTCACAATAAAAAAAAAGGGGGAAATAACCCTTTTTCCCAAAACGCTTCCCCCAAAAACCCCCCCCCCCCCCCCTCCCCCCCCAAAAAACCCCTTTCCCCCCCCCCCCAAAGAAAGAATTAAAAAAAAATCCAAAAAATACCCCACCCCTACCCCCCCCCCCCAAAAAAACCGAAAACCAAAACAACAAAAAAAACAAAGAGAAAAAAAAACCCAAAAACCAAACAAAAGTTGATAAAAAAGAGAAAAACAGACAAAAAAACCCAAAAAAAAACAAGAACAACAAAAAAGGGCCAAGAAAAAATAACAAAACCCAAATTTTAAAAAGTCTTTAAAGGGTAAACATTACCATTGTAAAATGGTACACATCCCTTGGGTTTAAAAATTTAATTAAGTTTATTGAAATAGGGCATCATTAAAACTTAAGTACAGGGGCAAGTCCAATAAAGTTTTGGAAAGTAAAAAAAATATAAATTCCTTCATCGGGGAATAACTATGACTATAAGAGGGACAAAAAAAAGGTAAAGGAGAGAGAGAGAGACAGGAAGAGAGAAGAGAGTGGTGTGTTTTTATTTCAGAGATAATATCCAATATATAAACCAAAAAACAGTATCCCAAACCCCAAAACCCACTCATTTTAGATTATACTTTTTTTCCAAATTATATGTCATGATAAAAAAAAATTTAATACCCATACACCCCAAAACAATAAAACAAAAAACCCAAAAAAGGGAAGAAATTTAAAAACTTTTCATTTCTTTTGGGGGGAGAAAAATAGGGAGTGGGTAAAAGTGGGTGAGTGGTGTGTGTGTTTTGTGTGTTGTGTGTGTGTGTTGTGTGTGGGGTTGTGTGTTGTGTTTGTGTTTGGGGCGTTTTTTTTGGGGGGGGGTTTGTGGGGGTTGTGGGGTGGGGGGGGGGGTGTTTCGGGGATAATACTAAATATTTTAATATTTCACATAGCACACGACAACACAAACATTTTTTTAATTTATGCTCCGGGCAAATTGAATGTCGGGTTAATAAAATTTAAGTGCAATCCCCCTCCCACTCACAAAATTTAAAGAGGGGGAAAAAGCCAATAAAGCCCTTAAAAAAGAACTTTTTACACATTGTAAGCAATAGGAACAAAATTTTTTTTTTCCAGGATAATGAATAAGTATTTCATGTTTTTTTTTTACATCCAGTCCCCCCCCATGGGGGTTTACTTTTAAAAAGGGCACTCGTAAAATACTTTCAAGCAGAAGAAGAAAAAGGAAAAAAACTTTTTTTAAAAAAAGAAAAAAAAAAAACAAACTTACAAAAAAACCAAAAACCCCGGGACGAGAAAAACCCAAAAACATACCCCAAAAACCCCCCCCCCCCCCACCACCACCAAAAAAAAAAGGCAACAACAAAAACCCAAAAAAAGCAGACAAAAACCCCTTCCAAAAAAAACAAACAAAAAAAAAAAAAAAAACAGAAAAACAAACAAAAAAATGGAAAAAAACCCCTAAAAACCCAAAAAAAAAAAACCCAACAAAAAAAAAAAAAAAATAAAAAAAAAAAAAAAAAAAAATAAAATGAAACCTTCCCCCCCTTCAAAACTCACACACACACACCCACACCAACACACACACACACACACACAAAACACCACACACACACACACCACCAACACAACACACAAACCCCATTTAACCAAAAACAAAAAAAACAAAAAAACCTTCCCGGAAAAAATAAAAACCCAAAAAACAAAAAAAAAAAAAAAACCAAAAAGGAAAAAAAGGAAAAAAATTAAAAAGAAAAAAGGGAAACAACCCACGCTTTTAAAACCCAAAGAGAGGAAAAAGAAAAAGAGGGGGAAAAGGGGGGAAAAGAGAAAGAGGGGGCCGGGGGGAGAAAAGGGAAAAGAGGGGGGGGAAAATTACGGGAACGGGAAAACCCCCCCCCGGTTTTGGAAAAGGGGAGAGGGCAGGCGGGACGGGCGGGAAAGACAGACAGACGGGACGGACAGACCAGACGGGCCAGACAGGCAGGCGGGGAGGCGGGCCCGGGCAGAAGACAGAGACGGGAAAAAGAAAAGAGACAGACAGCAACGGGTCAGACGGACGGCAGGTAGGCAGCGAGAGCCCGAGCCCCCAAAAGGGGGACAGACAGGAAAAAGGGACAGACAGCCAAAGAGTTTTTAGACAGAGGCAGACAAAGACACAGAGCGATTTTTCTTATAAAAAAGTAAAAGGGAGCTTTTCATCTCCCCCTCCCCTTCCTTCACGTCTTTGGGGGGAAGGGGGGGTTTGGGAAAAAAAGGGGGGCCCCCGGGGGGCCCCCCCCGCCCCCCCCCCCCCCCTTTTTTTTTTCCTTCCTTCCTTCCTTCCCCTTTTTTTTTGGGGGTTTTTTTTTTAAAAAAATTTTTTTTTTCCCTTTTTTTTTTTGGGGGGTTTAAAAAAAAATTGGGGGGGAAGGGGAGAGAGAGGGGGGGGAGGAGAGGGAAAAAAAGGGAGAGGGGAGGAGAGTGGGGGGGGGAGGGGGGGGGAAAAGAAAAAAAAAAGGGGGGGGGGGGGGGGGGAGGGAAAAAAAAAACAAATTCTTTTTTTTTCCCCCAAAAATTTTTTTTTAAAAAAAAAAAGGGAAAAAAAAAAAAAATAACCCTTTTAAAAAACCCCCCCAAAAAAAGGGGAAAAAATTTTAAAAAAAGGGGGGGAAGGGGGAGAGAAAAGGGGGGGGGGAGAGAAGAGGGGGGAAAAAAAAAAAGGGGGGGGGGGGGGGGAAAAAAAAATTTTTTTGGGGGCCCCTTTGGAAATTCCTTTTTTTTTTCCCCCTTTTAAAAAAAAAAACCCCCCCTTTGGGGGGTTTTTTTTTTTGGGGTTTTTGGGGGGGGTTTTTTTTTTTTGTGTGTGTGTTGTGTGTTGTGTTTTTTGGGGGGGGTGTGTGTGTTTTTTTTTGGGTTTTTTTTTTTTGGGGGGGGGGGGGGGGGGGGGTGTGTGTGGTTTGTGTTTTTTGGGGGGGGTTTTTTTGTGTTTGGGGTTTTTTGGGGGGGGTTTTTTTTTTTTAAAAAAGGGGGGGGGGTGTGTTTTGTGTGTGTGTTTTTTGGGTGTTTTTGGGGGGTTTTTTTGTGTGGTGGGGTTTTTTTGGGGGGGGGGGGGTTTTTTTTGTTTTTTGGGTGTGTGTGTTTTGGTTTTGGGGGTTTTTTTGGTGTGTTTTTTTTTTGTGGGTTTTTTGTGTGTGGTTTTGTGGTTTTTTTTTTTGTGTGTGTTTGTGTGGGTTTTTGGGGGGGTTTTTTTTTGGGGGGTGTGTGTGTGTGTGTGGGGGGGGGGGGGGGTTTTTGTTTGTGTTTTTTTTAAAGTGGGGGGTTTTTTTTTTTAAATTTTTGTTTTTGGGGGTTTTTGTTAGCGGGGGGTTTTTTGGTGTAAGTGTGTGGTGTTTGTGTGTGTTGGGGGGGGGGGGGGGGGGGGTTTTGGGGGTTTTTGTGGTTTTGTGTGTTGTAAAGGGGGGGTGGGGGGGGGGGGGTTTTTTTTTTTTTTTTTTTTTGGGGGGTTTTTTTTGTTTTTTTTTATTTTTGGTTTTCCCAAAAAAAAAAAAAAAAAAAGGGGGTAAGGGTTAGGGAAAAAAAAGGGGGGGAAAATTTTTAAAAAAACCCCCCAAAAAAAAAAAAAAAAAAAAAAAAAAAAAAAAACCCAAAAAAAAAATTTAAAAAATTTTTTTTAAAAAAAAATTTTTAAAAACCTTTTTTTAAAAAAATTTTAAAAAAAAAAAAAAATTTTAAAAAAGGTTTAAAAATTTTGGAAAACCAAAAAAAATTTTTTTTAACCCCCCCCTTTTTTTTTTTTTAAAAAATTTTTTAAAAAATTTTTTTTTTAAAAAAATTTTTTTAAAAATTTTTTTTTTGGAAAAAAAAATTTAATTTTTTTTTTTTGGAAAAAAAAAATTTTTTTTTTTGGGTTCTTTTTTACCTTTTTTTTTGGGGGGGTTTTTTTTTTTTTTGAAGTTTGGGGTTTTTTTTTTTTTTTTTTTTTTTTTTTTTTAAAAACCCCGCCAATTTTGGGCCCCCCCTTTCCCCCAAAAAGGGAAAACCCCCCTTTTTTTTTAAAAAAAAAAAAAACCCCCCTTTTTAATTTTTTTTTAAAAATTTTTAAGGAAAAAAAAACCCAAAAAAATTTTTTTTTTTAAAAAAAAAAAAAAAAATTTTTAAAAAAAAAAAACATTGGCCCCCGGCCCTAAAAACCAAATTTTTCCCAAAAAAAAATTTTTTTTTTAAAAAAAAAATTTTTCCCTTTTGGGTTTTTTTTTAAAGGGTTTTTTTAAAAAAAAACCCCCTTTTTTTTTTTGGGGGGCCCCCCAAAAAAAAATTTTTTTAAAAAAAATTTTTTTTTTCAAAAGGGGTTTTTTTTTTTAAAAAAAAAACCCCCTTTTTTTTTTTTTTTTTCCCCCCTTTTTTTTTTTTTTTAATTTGGGTTAAAAATTTTTTCCCTTTTTTAAAAAAAAAGGGGGGGGGGGTTTTTTGGGGTTTTTTTTTTTTGGGGGGGAGGTGTGTGGGGGGGGGGGGGTTTTTTGGGGGGGTTTTTGTTTTTTGTTTGTGTGGGGGTGTGTGGTTTTGTGTTTTTTTTTTTTGGGGGGGTTTTTTTTGGTTTGGGGGTTTTGGTTTTGTTTTTGGGGGGGGTTTTTGGGGGGTTTTTGGGGGGGG
>CM054157.1:34496762-34504262 GCA_028751875.1 Rapana venosa | reverse complement strand
TGTGTGTGTGTGGTGTGTGTGTTGTGGTGTGTGTTGTGGTTGTGTGTGTGTGTGTGGTTGTGTAGTTGTGTGTGTTGGGGTGGTTTGTGGTGTGTGTGTGTGTGTGTGTGTGTGCGTGCGTGGTGGTTTTGTAGAAAGCGTGTGTGTGTTGTGTGTGGGGTGTGTGTGTGAAATTTTTTAAAATATTTAAATTCGGGATATGGAAAAAGCACTCAAGTGTTTTTTAATCAGTCCCGTGTATGTGAGTTTTGTAAATTTTGCATTCTTCCTACCCGCTCGAATGGTCGACTCTTCCAAAAGGCGGAACGGTTTGCAACGTTATTTGCAAGATGTTCTGTGTCGTTTACACTTTTTTTTTAATAGGCACCCTTCAGTCTCGGAAAACTATGGAGTTGCCCCTCTAGGTGTTCATTCTGGTACAGCATGGGGTGTGGCTGGCCAGTCCCACACGGGAATGACGACATTGCCTATGGCAGAAGGGACAGATGAAGTCTGACAATGCTGGTCTGTCTGTCTGCCTGGGCTGCAGCCTTTCTTCTCGTTTTTGTTCTCTGTGCGTTTGCACATGGATTTTGATTTGTAGTCTTATCCAAAGGGACTTTCGGGGGAGTGGAGTCGGTACTGATGTTAATCCAGAAGGAAAGGTTTCCCCTGAATGGGCGCCTCGGTGCAGATTCGAACTCGGGCCGTCAGATCACGTTCTCGACGCTCTAACCACTAGGCTATCATAGGATACATACATAGCATCATGTGACAGCTCTCCAAGAGAGAGTGGTGCACTGTTGCTATCAGCTTCACTGCCTGCTATTATTTCATTTCATTTATTTATTTATTCATTTTTTTCGGAGATATTGGAAAAAGCATTTTATAGCTTTTTTTTTTTTTTTTACATCCAGTCCCATATGATGCATTTTTTTAATTTTGTCATCCGCTCCTACCGGCATACATTCACCTACCTTTTCCCAAAAGCGGAACGGGTTTTAACATGTGTGCTGGTTTTGTGTGCGTTCGCACACGGGGCCTCGGGTTTACAGTTTCATCCGAGGACTTTTTAGGGGGGGTTTGGGGTCGGCACTGATTTTATCTCCAGAGTAAAATACCTCATGAACGAGATTTCAAACCCGGGTCAGCAGATCACGAGCGCAATGCTGTGATGATGTTTATAGCTCCACCGACCCCGAAGGCATATGGGACTGTCACTCAGTCAATTCCCGTCACTCCAATAACAAACCCAAAACCCAAAAAGCACTTCCTAATCCCCTTTCCCGTATCCAACACTGTCAACCTGAAAAAAAATTGCTTTAAATGACAAAATACCTTTATTATTTTGTCAACGACAGTCGCAACACCCCACCAACAACAACAAAAAAAGAAGAATTTTCGGAGAAAAGAAGAAGAAGAAGAAGAAAGAAAAGAAAAGAAAAAAGAAGAAGAAAACAACAACTTTTTTTAATTTTTAAAGAAAATTTAGGATTAATTTTTAAATTTGTCTTTTGTTTATTTACAAAAATGTTCATGGGAGCAGGCGACTAGGTTACTTGGTATTAAATTTTACAGGAGGAAGAAACTCACTAACTTCAGCTACGGGGGCGGGATAGCCTAGTGGTCAGAACATTGCGCTCGCAATCTGACGACCCGGGTTCGATTCCCGTTCAAGGGGATTTTTTTCCTCCGGAGTTAACATCCAGTGCATCTCCCCAAAAGTCCTTCGGATGAGACTATAAACCGAGGCCCTGTGTGCGAACGCACGCAGAACATCTTGCGCACACGTTTAATCCTGTTCCGCTTTTCGTAAGAGTAGGCCATTGTGTGCCGGTGGGAACAGATGACAACATTTACAAAACTGCGTACACACGGGGAATGAATGTATAAAAAAGCACATAAGTGCTTATTCCATTATCCTCGATATAAAAGAATAAAATGAAAAAAATGAAATGATATCACAAGCATGGGGAGAACTCTCAACAGAGTTGAAGCAGAGGGCAACACTGCTGGCGCATATTAAAAATGCCAACAACAAAAAGTTAATCATTCCCAATTGGGGAACGGGATAGCTTGATGGTTAGAGCATTGCCCTCGCCAGCTGATGGCCTGGGTTTGATCACAGATCAAGAATATCTCCCATCCCACTTTCCTCGCCTCTCTCGCTCCCTTCCTTTTCTCTCTCCCTCCCACCCCCCTCCCCAGCCCAAGGGTTATTTTAAATGTTTTCTTTCTTCCAAAATAGCTGTCAACACTTTGCATCTATATCTGGATGCTTAATCTTTACTTCATGAATTTAATATGTTTTTATGCTAGTTCTTTTCCGTCCTCGGTGCATTTCATCTTTAAGATACACCTCTGTGTCTGTGTCTTCCGCTGTAAAGAGCGCAGTATGACTGATACCAGATCAAACATGAGGACGTCCAATGTATGGTATAATCATGATTCTCGGCAATATCTAACATTGATTGCTGAAGCAATGTGTCATCACCAGCGGGAAGGAAGGTTACTACAGTCTCACCCAGTACCTGCATACTTCCATCTCCTTTAATCAATCATCATCATCATCAGTCCCGTGACCTTGGCGATCGTGGGGGAGACACGAAAGACGATGCCGTGGTAAGCCTCCTCCGTCCCTCTCGGTCCTCGGCTCTGCGCAGTAGTGCCGAGTCATTCATCCTGGTCCATTCTCTGATGTTGTCCATCCATGACTTGTTCTGTCTTCCCCTCTTTCTGCCACCTTCGAGTGTTCCCTGCAGTACTGTTTTTGGCAGAGTGTTGTGGCGGGTGACGTGGCCAAACCATGTCAGCTTTTTCTTCTTGACGATGGTGAGAAGGGGTTCCTGTGGACCTGCCAGCCGTGCTATTTGACTCTTGACAAATTCATTGGTCTTTCGTTCCCTCCAGGATATGCCCAGCAGTTTTCTATGGCATTTTGTTTCAAATGACTGGATTCGCTTTGCTGTTTCAGCAGTCAATGTCCAGGTCTTAATCAATAGTTTTGTTCTAAAGGTTTGCTTGCCTAAATCACCTCGTAGTGACTCAACTAGACAGGGGGGAGGGACGGGATAGCCTAGTGGTCAGAACATTACCCTCGCAATCTGACGACCCGGGTTCGATTCCCGTTCAAGGGGATATTTTCCTCTGGAGTTAACATCAGTGCAGACTCCACACTCCCTTAAAGTCCTTCGGATGAGACTAAAAAACCGAGGTCCCGTGTGCGAACGCACGCAGAACATCTTGCGCACACGTTAAATCCTGTTCCGCTTTTCGTAAGAGTAGGCCATTGTGTGCCGGTGGGAACAGATGACAATTTACAAAACCGCAAACACACGGGGACTGGATGTAAAAGAGTACATACGTGTTTATTACATTATCCTCGATATAAAAGAATAACATAAAAAAAGAAAGAAAGCACAGTCAAGTCAAGGTAGGTCAAGTCAAAATAGTTTACCCATTTCTTTCCATCCTGCCCTCACAGTATGAACTCTTGAGTGAGCTGTTAGTTGCTCTCCTTACTGTCGTGTTGATCTTGTTTCATACTTCATTCTCATATCCATAACAATTTTAGTCACAGCAGATTTCTCCTCGTTAAATTCGGGCTGCTCTACCCAGGGAGAGCGCGTTGCCACAAGAGCAGCGCCACCCATTTTTTCCCCCTGTCTTCAACTGTTTTTGTTTTCCTATCACAGGGGCTTTTTTCTACAGAATTTTTCCGGGGACAACTCTCTTGCCGTGAGTTCTCTTACGTGTGCTAAATAACTTCGTGTAACACGCGGAATCTCGGTTTATCGTCACATTCGAAAGACTAGCACCCAGACCGCTACTCATGTTCTAATAGATGGGGGAGAGGGGCAGTTTCGGGCCCAAACGGGGATCAAACCACCGCACACTTCCGACACGGACTTTTTGCTTTCGAGGCAGGCGTGTTACTCTAGACTACGGATTCCAAGTATATGTACAAGTAAGGTAAAGGTAAAGGTGTCCCATAACCTATAAGATCGTAGGGGAGCGAGGCGTCAGAGACCTCAACTTCTCTAGGGGGCCACCATAATTATTGAGGTCGACGCCCTTCTCCTCTCCCTCGCTGCTTTACCTTCCCTGACCCTAAAGAGGGCAGGTACCCATTTACAGCTGGGTGAACTGGGAGACTGTACTGAAGCCAAGGCGCGCAAACGGTCACCCATCCAGGTGGTAACCACGCTCAACGCTGCTTAACCTTGGCTGGGGGGAAGGGGGGGGGGGAAGCGAGTGCTGTGACCACTGAGCTATCCGGACCTTCCCAAGTATCTTCATGAAAAAACCCCATCCTTCCAAACAACCTGGTTCTTGTTCTGAATGTAGCCGGCGGCATAGGGGTCGCAGCCGGTGGTGTGGAAGTAGGCATAGACCAGCAGCCCCATCACACACATGGTCACGCCCAGCAGGAGGCAGAGCGGGATGTTCAGGAGAAAGCACCTGCAGCACCAAGCAGTATGCGCCCTGATGTTCCAACTGTTTGTCTTCACACAGTCAGGCCAGCAAGTCAGTTCGATTCAACGGGATTCGTTTCTCTGTATAGTGGATCTAGGGGGAAATAAAAGTCGTCTAAAGGACACCACCACCACCACCACCACCATCATAATCATTATGATCATTATAATGATCATAATCATCATTATCATCATCACCAACATCACCAGCACCATCACCACCACCAGCACCAGCACCACCATCGTCATCATCACCGTCACCATCACCATCATTATCATCACCACCACCATCACCATAACAATCACCACCTTCACACCACCACCACCACACTCACCAACACCACCACCACAACCACCACCACCACCACCATCCACACCCACCACCATCCACCACCACCATCACACCACACTACCCTACCACCACCACCAACACAACCACCACCACACCACCACATTACCACCACCACCAACCCACACCAACACCACTCACAACCAGCCACCAACAGCCACACGGCTCACTGAACGATCTCTCACCACCCCCACCACCACCACCACCACACCACCACACACACACCACACCACCACCACCACCAACACCACCACACACCACCACCACCACCACCATACCCACCTCCACCACCACCCACCAACCAGCACTACCACGGACACCACATTCTCTACCACCACCCACACACCACCACACCACACACCACCACACCACCACCACACCACACAATCACCACCACCTCCACCCACACCAAAACCACACAACCACCACACCACCACCACCCTCCACCACCACCACACACCATACACACCACCATCACCAACCACACCACACCTGTCCATGAGGACAGCTCATTCCACCACCACACACTCACCACCACCACACACACCACACACCATCACCAACAACACCACCACCACCACCAACCACACCACACACCACCACCACCACCACCACCACCACCACCACACATCACCACACCACCACACTCATAACCACACACCACCACCACCACCACCACCATCCACCACCATCACAACACACACCACCACCACCACCACCACCACCAACACCACCACCACCACCACACCACCAGCATCACCAACGACCAATTGAGGAGGCGTGATTCCACTCACCACCACCCACCACCAACACCACCCACCACACCAACACCACCCCACCACCACCACACCACCACCAACACCACCACCACCACCACCATACACCACCACACACCACCACACCACCCACCCCCCACTACACCACCATACCACCACCACATCACCACCACCACCTACCACCACACCACCACCACCACCCACCACACCACCACCACCACCACCACACCACACACACCACACCACCACCACCACCCCCACCCACAACACCACCACCACCACCTACCACCACCACCACACCACACCACCACCACCACCACCCCACCACCACCACACCCACACCACCACCCACCACCACCACCACCACCACCACACCACCACCACCACCACCACCACACACCCCACCACACACCACCACCACCACCCACCACCACACCCACCACCCAACCCCACCCACCACCCATCCACCCACCACCACCACACCACCACCACCACCAACACAACCACACCACCTACCTCACCACCCACCTCCCACCACCCACCCCACCACCACACCACCACCACCAACCACCACCACTCACCCACCACCCCCCCACCACCACCACACACCACAACACCACCACCACCACCACCACAACACAACCCTACCTCACTCCTCTCACCACCACCCCCCACCACCACCACCACCACCAAACACCTCCACCCCCCCACCACCACCAGCACCATTACAACCAGCATCACCAACAAACCAAGTGGCGTGTCGCTGTGAGGGCAGGGCGCTGATTCTCTGGACTGTGGACTGGTGGAAGAGGCAGGACAGCCAGATGACACAGCCCCCACACACCGTGCTCCACAGGGAGTGCCGAGCCCTTAGGTCCACCCTGAAACCCCAGCACAGTCATGTTGTCGTCGTCGTTGATGGTGGTGGTGGTGGTGGTGGTTTGGTGGTGGTGTGTGGGGGTTGGTGGTGTGTGGGGGTTGGGGTTTGGTGTGTGGTGGTGGTGATGGTGGTGGTGGTGTGTCGTCCTTGTTGTTGTTCCTGTTTTTTTTTTATAAACTTTTTTAAATTTTCGTTTTGCATTTACAAAGAATTACAAACAAAAAGTTTCTAAAAAGAAAGACATAAACAAATAAACTTAAAGCAGGTACAAATACAATTCTTTTTCATAAACAAGTGATACCAACTGCTTTTCAAGTACTTAATCAACCAAAGCACACACACACACATACACACACGCACGCACGCACACACGTACACACACACACACACACAAACACACACGTGCTATTTTAATGCCATCGTGAGAAAAACAATATTTGTACGCCTCTGTCAATTCTGTAAACCTATACAATTGCACTCTTTCATCCATGAGGAATATCACAATGTGCCAGTGTCAGTGTAATTACCCAATGTATGGCAGCATGGCCTTGGAGAGTAAAAACAATGCATGCACAATTCCATTTTTTCTGTTATCACATGGTTGCTATTCAGCAAAAACATATGGTCAGACATCTGTCTCAGTTATATAAATCTAATCTGTTCAGTCAAGCAATGGTCTATAGTGACTCCATTCAAAAGTGAACTTACTCAGGTTGTTTGCAATTGTTGCGTTATATTTTTCGATTTGATACCTGTATTTCAACTGTTTAAGAAAAACTTTCCATACTGGTAAATGATTTTCAATTCTGCATATGTAAATATACCATTTGGCAAGAAGGATAATGAAATCAAAAATAGCATCAGTTTTCATGCAATCATCCACTCCAAAAAGTACAATCTTACGTGAAATTTTCACATTCGATGCGTATTCACAATGGTCATTGATACTTTTTTCTAAATTTGTCCATATAATTCTTGCTTGGTTACAGTCCCAAAAAGAATGTTCGATTGAATCTTTGTGATATTGCACAGGGACAATTT
>CM054157.1:34476762-34481762 GCA_028751875.1 Rapana venosa | reverse complement strand
TATATAGTCCTTCGGATGAGACTATAAACCGAGGCCCCGTGTGCGGACGCACGCAGAACGTCTTGCGAACACGTTAAATCCTGTTCCGCTTTTCGTAAGAGTAGGCCATTGTGTGCCGGTGGAAACAGATGACAAAATTTACAAAAAAGCTTACACACGGGGACTGGATGTAAAAAAGCACATGAGTGCTTATTCCATTATCCTCGATAAATAAAAAAAAAAAAAAAATATATATATATATATATACGAGAGAAGAGAGAGAGAGAGATGAGAGATAATAAGAATATGATAATAATAGACAGACAGATAATAGACGAGATAGATAGAAGATAGATAGATAGATAGATAGACAGACAGACAGACAGATAGATAGATAGAGATAGATAGATAGATTAGATAGATAGAATAGATATGATAATCTTCACCACTCTCTCTCTCTCCTACACACACAAACACCCACCTACACCCCCCCCCACACCCCACACCCCCACACCCCCACCCCACCCCCCCACCACACACCCTCACCCCACACACACCCACCACCACACCCACCCCAAACCTCACCCAACCACACCCACTCACCATCTGCAGCATGCCCGGCACGCCGCCAGATACCCACGGCGGAGGACCGGAACCGAAGCCACAGGGTATCGGTACAACGTGTGGGCAGGCGCAAGGGAACATGCCGGGCACCGCCGTGAAGATGCCAGCATAGTAGCCAGGCACAAATGCCGATGATAAGAAGAACACATGGTGACCGTGGGTAAGATGTCGAGGGCACACGATGATGTGATGGCGGACTGGAAGGTGATGAAGACGACAAGGTCAACGACCCCAGGCCCATGCACACCTCCCAAGTATTATCCTAATAATAATATAATAATAATAATGATATACAATGATAATAATAATAATAATAATAATAATAATAATAATAATAATAATGATGATAATGATGAATATATATGATAATAATAATAATAACAATAATAATAATAATAATAATGCATGGAATTTATATAGCGCTGAATCTTGTAAAGCAACAAAATCAAAGCGCTCAGATGACTTTTTTTTTTTCAGTCCCCGCGCGTGTGTATGCAGTTTTGTCAATTTTTTTGTCATCTGTTCCCACCGGCACACAATGGCCTACTCTTTCGAAAAGCGGAACAGGATTTAACGTGTGCGCAAGATGTTCTGCGTGCGTTCGCACACGGGGCCTCGGTTTGTAGTCTCCTCCGAAGGAGAGGTACCCATGATAAGTGGCGGTGGGGTGGTGGGGGTGGGGCTTGAGGAAGGAGGACAAGGACAATGACAATGACAATGACAATGACAATGACACATTCTTATATTTCGAGGATAATGAATAAGCACTCATGTGCTTTTTTTTTTTTTTTAAACATCCAGTCCCCGCCCGTAGGGATAACATCTGAATAATAATAATAATAATAATCCAATATTTATACTCTCACACAGTAGAAACAAAGGGAAATAATCTTTTTCAAAACAAAACAACAACGACGCTTCCCCCCCCCCCCCCCAAAAAAAAAAAAAAGGAAGATGGAGGAGGTGGGGTGGGGGGGGGGGGAGAAGAGGAGGGAGAGGAGGGGGTGGGGGGGAAGAGTAGTAAGAGGAGAGGAAGGAGAGAGGAGAGAGTAGGAGGATGAGTGGAGGAGGAGGAGAGATGGAGGAGGAGGAGGAAGAAGAAAAGGAGAAGGAGAAGAAGCGGAGGAGGAAGAAAAAGGGGGTAGGAGGAAAGAGGGGAGGAAGAAGAATAAGAAGTAGGAGAAGGGGGTTGGGAGAAGGAGAAGGATGTAGAAAGGGGAGGAGGAATGGGCACAATCACTCATCATACCTCTGCCCAAGAAGGGGAATTTACGCCAATGCCAAAACTATAGAACAATCAGCCTCATCAGCCACGCCAGCAAGATCATGCTCAAAGTTATTTTGAATTGACTCAAGAAGGAGGCAGAAGAACACCTTGCAGAGGAACAAGCTGGGTTCAGGGCAGGCAGGAGCACAATCGAACAGATTTTTAACTGCCACATCCTGATGGAAAAACATCTTCAACATCAGAGAGACCTGTTCCACAACTTCATCGACTTCAAGAAGGCTTTCGACAGAGTATGGCACGAAGGCCTGTGGCAGGTCCTCAGAATGTTTGGCATTGAAGAAGGACTAGTGCAAACCATTCAAGCACTATACAACACCGCAAGCAGTGCAGTCCTTCTGAACAATCAGGTCGGAGACTACTTAAAAACCACAGTTGGGGTCCGACATTGGAAAACATTATGAGAGAGACCCTCCATGACTTCCACTCTACCATCTCCATTGGCGGCAGACCCCTCAACAACATGCGGTTTGCCGATGACATTGACCTCATGGGCGGAAGTAACTCACAGCTGCAAGATCTTACGACCAGACTTGAGAACAGAGCTGGAGCATATGGGATGGAGGTGAGCTCGGAGAAAAGTAAAGTACTTGTGAACAGCACGAGCAACGCCACTGCTAAAATTTGCATGAACGGCCAGCAACTGGAGGAGATAGACGCTTTTAAATACCTAGGCGCTACACTCACAAAGGACGGGCGATCGACGACAGAAATCAAAGTCAGACTAGCCATGGCAACATCTTCCATGACAAAACTCACCACCATATAGAAAAGTAAAAAGATCAGTTTCCCAATCAAACTAAAGCTCTACAAAGCCCTAATTCAAACTATCCTGCTGTACGGAAGTGAAACCTGGACATTGACTGCTGAAACAGCAAAGCGAATCCAGTCATTTGAAACAAAATGCCATAGAAAACTGCTGGGCATATCCTGGAGAGAACGAAAGACCAAAGAATTTGTCAAGAGCCAAATAACACGGCTGGCAGGTCCACAGGAACCCCTTCTCACCATCGTCAAGAAGAAAAAGCTGACATGGTTCGGCCACGTCACCCGCCACAACACTCTGCCAAAAACAGTACTGCAGGGAACACTCGAAGGTGGCATAAAGAGGGGAAGACAGAACAATTCATGGATGGACAACATCAGAGAATGGACCAGGATGAATGACTCGGCACTACTGCGCAGAGCCGAGGACCGAGATGGATGGAGGGGGCTTACCACGGCATCGTCTTTCGTGTCTCCTCCACGACCGCCAAGGTCACGGGACTGATGATGATGATGATGTCCATAATGTGGGGACAGTGTAACAATAGCTCGTAAATCAACATGCCAGTGTAAGGTCATTCCCCTTTTTTGTTGTTTTCTCCGTCGCTTATGTTTAACAATCCATTACTTCTGTGTGGCTTTTTATGCTAGGGGGGTGACAAATGGTTCAAGGCGGTTTTTAATTATCATTTTAAATTTTACTTTCTTTCTAATGCAGCACCTGCCATTGTCTTTTTTTTAAAACATATTGTTGTTAGGAATATGTCTATTTTTTACGGTAATTCTTGTCTATTGAAGTTTTGTTTGTTAGCTTTTTAAAGTTTCTGAATGCTATTTTGTCCTTACTGTTGATTGTAATTTAGTAAATAAAATGTCTGTACATTTTCCACTATTGTTATCATCAAAGTAATTTTCTGAAGTATGGATGAAAATGAACCTGCCTTCCTATTCATTCCTAGTTTAGTTGTCAGACATGCACACTTCTCTACAGAATTCAGGTTTTGGTCACAATTTGTGAGTTCTGCCCCCCCCCCCCCCCCCCACCCCCTACTTCACTCCCACCCATGATAGCCTGGTGGTGATGTGCATTGCGCGCGTGATCTCCTGACCCGGGTTCGAATCTCGTTCAAGAGGATTTTTCCTCTAGAGTTAACATCAGTGCAGACTCCATTCCCCCTAAAATGTCCTTCGGATGAAACTATGAACCGAGGTTCCGTGTGTAAATCGCACACAGAATATCTTGCGCGCACGTTAAAACCCATTCCGCTTTTCGGAAGAGTAGGTCATTGTGTGCCAGTAGGAACGGATGACAAAATTACAAAACTGCATATGCACGGGGACTGGATTAAAAAGCATATGAGTGTTTATTCCATTATCCTCGCAATAAAAGACCCCCCCCCAAAAAAAAAAAATGAAATGAAATTTTTTTAATATACTGTACAACTCCCACTGCCGGCTCTTTAAAAAAATGTTCTTTCTTGTCATATCCCAGTTTGTGAAGAGACGTTTGATGAAGATTCTCTCATGCGCTAGTACGCGAGCGTGCGCGCGCGCGCGCGCACGCACGCACGCACGCACGCACGCACGCACGCACACACACACACACACACACACACACACACACACACACTACACACACACACCAAGTGGGAGACAGAGACAAAGAGTGAAAAAGACTCTTTTCATCATCATCATCATTATCATCACCATCATCCTTATCACCATCATCATCATTATCATATCATCATCATCATCATCATCATCATCACCATCATCGTCGTCATCATCGTCATTATCGTCATCGTCGTCATCATCTTCATCATCTTCTTCATCAGCACCACCACCACCACCACTACAACCACCGCAACCACCACCCACCACCACCACCACCACCACCACCACCACCACCACCACCACCACCACCATCATCATCATCATCATAAGATGGCCAAAGCTGTGTCAGTTATTGATGTCAGCTAATTGCCAAGGCCTATTACATTAACATGTTGTTATGTTGTAAAATGTGTTTCATGACAAGCCACGACAAGCTCTTAACATAACAACCTGCACTCTCCTTTACAGGAGAAAAAATTCTCTGAAGTTAAAGTATGGCTGCCTATAATAATGGCGAGGTGCTTGAAAAACAGTCATACACGCAAACTTCTCATCCGGTGTACTTCCTATCTCACAGTGATTCCCAGATGGGATGAGTGAGTCAGAGTGCATGTTCTGGGTGATCCCCATGGTGTTAAGCTGGGGAACGCACAACAACAACAACAACAAAATCATCATAAGAGGAGCAGGAGGAGGAGGAGGAAAGACCCACGGAAGGACAGTTTTTATCCAG
>CM054157.1:34434262-34471762 GCA_028751875.1 Rapana venosa | reverse complement strand
GATCAAACATCAAATTTAGTAGCTGTTAGATATGGCATTCCACAAGGGTCAGTCTTAGGACCACTTTTGTTTTCAATGGCATTCCACAAGGGTCAGTCTTAGGACCACTTTTGTTTTCAATCTATGTAAATGACTTACCCTGTTATTGAATTGTAACTGTGAAATGTTCGCTGATGATACATCCTTGTTCTGCAGTGATTCAGATCCAAATATGTTCACAATTAATTTACAAGATAATATGGATAGATTAATCAGTTGGACTCAGTTAATCATATGTCTTTGAATGCAGAAAAAACCAAATGCATGTATGTTTCAGCAAGACAAAAAAGGCAGAAAATGAAATCTAATTTCAAACCTTTGTTTATTGAGAATGAAGCAGTTGAAGAAGTTGATGCTCATAAAATTCTAGGTGTCACTACTGACTACAACTTGACTTGGACAGATCAAATTATGTCGCTGGGAAAACGTTTATTCAATAGGCTTCTTCAGTTATCTAAAATTAAAAAAATTCTTGATAACAATTCTCGGAATCTCTTCTTTTGTGGCCATATTTTACCTATTATTGACTATGCATCCACACTATGGGACAATTGCAGTGACTGCTGTAATGTTTTTGATTAGTAGTTTCATTGTATAATCATCGTCTTCATTGATATTTCTGGCAGTAGTAATTGTCATTGTTTATTGATATCGCCATCGTCATCATCGTCATCTTTATCTTTATAATTTCCTTTTCAATAAGATTTGGTATATTTGTTTGTATATATATATATTTTTTTTGGGGGGGCGGAGGGTTGTTGTTGTTGGTTGGGTTTTTTTGTTTGTTGGTTTTTTGTCTGTTTGTTTTTTGTTTGTTTTCCCTTTCTTAGATGGCTTGACGAAAAAAAGCAAGTATTTTGCTTATTCAATGTACCATCTGGAAATAAAAGTTTGACTTTGACTTTGACTTTGACTTTCACACACACACACACACACACACACACACACACACACACACACACACACACACACACACACACACACACACACACACACAAAGGTTATACACTGTGGCAGGGTGATGGGATTTTGGCTGCTTTAGGCAGGGATAGATTTGAGATGAGCCAAGAGGGGGAAAATCAGATTTGGAATACATATGTTTTGAGGCTGGATTTAATAGTGTCATAAGTAGGCTTTTGGTGAAGGGAGAGAGGGAGGTCATTCCAGATCACTGGACCAGAAACAGAGAAAGAGCGACGTTTAACAGTGGATTGGTTGAACCTCGGTATTCATAAACACAAGGTATCTGCAGCAGAGCGGAGGGAACGAGAAGGAGTGTATAGGTGAAGATAGTCACAGATGTAGCAAGGTGTTGTTTTGTAGAGACATTCGTAACAGAGGGTTCTGATCCTATAGTTAACTCTCTGTGGCACAGGCAGCCAGTGGAGAGATCGTAAGAGAGGAGTTATGTGCTCAGATTTTCTCTTTCTGAGGACTAGTCGAGCTGCAGAGTTTTGTATACGTTGGAGGGAGTGGATTGATGATGCTGGCAGACCAGCCAGAAGAGAATTGCAATAGTCCAGACGGGAAAGAATGATAGACATGACTAGTTTGTATGTTGCATCAGTAGACAGGTTCTTTCGAATTGCACTAATGCGCTTAATTGATAGTAGCATGATTGGCAAGTCTGGGTGATGAATTTTTGCATGGAGTTATCAATAACAACCACAAGATACTTCACAGCAGTGGATAGAGGACTTGACGTATTGCCGAGTTGTATTGAAGCTCTTGTGATGGAAGACAGTTTGTGTTTGGTCCCTACAAGCATGGCTTCGGTTTTGTCTGGATTTAGTTGTAACTTGTTCTGCATCATCCAGTTTTAGATATCTTGAAGGCAGTAGTCATATTTGTCAAGAGAGAAGGCAGATTTTCAGGTGTATTACTGCTAAGAATCTGAGAGTCATCGTCATAGAAATGATGGTTGATCTGATGACGGTTTTATTATATGTGAAGCAGTGGAGCAGTGTAGAGAGTGAAAAGAACAGGACCGAGAACTCATCCCTGTGGGATTCCACATTCCAGTTTGGTAGGTGATGATTGAATCTTGTCTACTGAAATCGGTTTGTAAGGTATGAACTAAACCAGGTGAGGGCTGTGCCTGTAATACCAAACGTGTTTTTGAGACGGCACAGAAAAATTGAATGGTCTATAGTGTCAAAGGCTGCAGATAAGTCGAGAAGAGTGAGAATGGAGATTTTTCCTGAGTCAGAGGCATGTAGAAGCGTGTTTAAGGTGTGGACTAGGGTGGTCTCAGTGCTGTGGTTGGCGCGATAGGCAGACTGGAACGGGGGAAGAAGACTATTGGAATGAAGGTGGCTGTTGAGTTGTTTCAGAACAACTTTTTCAAGGAATTTAGAGATAAAAGGCAGGTAAGAAGCAGGTCTGTAATTCTTCAGAATGTTAGGGTTGAGGTCGTGCTTTTTGAGTAGATGTGTAACTTGCAGTTTTGAGGTCTGATGGGAAAATTCCTGAAAGAAGAGATGAGTTCACAATTTTCGTGATAGTGGGTATAAGCTGTAGAATGCACTGAGTGAGAAGAGAAGCAGGTACAGGATCGAGATCGCATGATTTTATTGTCATTTCTATCAGAATTTTCTAGATTTCTTTCTCGCTTGTTGGATGAAAGAAATCGAGAGGAATGCCAGTGAATTGGGGATCAGGAGGCGCAGGTTGGAAAGAAGTCTGATCCAGTCTGGAGCGAATGTTTTGGACTTTGTCAAAGAAGAATGAAGAAAATATAGCAGCAAGTTCAGAGTGGCTGTGAACAGTCAGCAGAGGGCTTGCCTTTGCAGATCCCAGAAGAGTTGAGGTGAGGGAAAAAAGAGATTTCATGGGCGTAGCATCAAGAACTTGAGCAGAGTAATACTTTGTCTTTGCTGAATGGGTTAAGGTTTTAACTTTGTTGATTTGTTTTCGAAAGAGCTATTTATTTATTTCATTTTTTGTTTTTCTCCATTGTCGCTCGAGTTGTTGACATTTGTGCTTTGTGACAACGATATCATGGGTGTACCATGGGGCGAAGTGCCTATCAGGCAGATTGAGGTCAGTGGGAGGTGCATGCTCATCGAGCAGTTGGCTAAGAACAGTGTTGTCGTATTTGGAAGGGTCAATGTGGTCAGGGATTTGTGATAGGCGTTCAGCAGATAGGGTAGAGAAAGTTTGAATATCTATGACTTCGAGATTGCGAAGGGTGACGCACTTTTTCTTTTTGATAGGCTTTGCAATGTTGAGAAAGGAAAGAATAGCAGAATGATCAGAATGCAGTTCATTAGTGACAGACGTATACGTAGATTATTTCATTTTTATTTATTCTTTTATGTCGAGGATAATGGAATAAGCACTCATGTGATTTTTTTTAACATCTAGTCCCCGTGTGCATGCGGTTTTGTAAATTTTGTCATCTGTTCCCACCGGCACACAATGTCCTACTCTTTCGAAAAGCGGAAGAGGATTTAACGTGTGCGCAAGATGTTCTGCAGAGGTATACGTATACGTGCGCATGCACTACGCGCGCACGCACGCACACACACACACACATACACACACACACACACACACACACACACACACACACACACACACACCACACAGAGCAAACTTTTAGAAAAAAAGTCTCAAACAGAAAAATGCAATACTGTGAAAAAATGACATTCTCCCAGTTAATCAGGCAGGATTCAGAAAAGGAAGGCCAACAGACGAAAACCTGATTAAACTTTCAACTCAAGTCAAACACCAGTCTACCCGCCAAAAAAATTGTTTTAGCCACATTTGTTGATGTTAAAAAAGCGTACGACGAAGTTTGGCATAAACAGTTGTTGTACAAGCTAAAAATAATTGGATTGTCTGGAAATGTATATAATTATATAAAAGCATTTCTGTCCAACAGAACAATAGAGAGTAGAGTGGGAGTCAGTTATTCTTCATCACGAAATCTTGATATGGGAATCCCGCATGGTTCTGTTTTAGCGCCTATTTTATTCAATATTCTTTTTCAAGATCTTCCCAAAAGTAATTTCCAATCGTGGGGTACTCGTGCAATATGCTAATGATATCTGCATGTGGATGGACGTCACTTTAAAAAAGACAATCCCTCAAAGAGCACAAAACTATATACGAAGACAGTTTCAATCTAATCTTGATAACCTAGGCACGTATATGCTAGAAAATGTTTTGTCACTGTCAACAGAAAAAAACAAATATGATGCTCTTTAATGCGGGTAATAATCCAACTAACTTGCCTGTCTTTAGATTATATGGTGACATAATTGAATACAGACAAACTGTCACATTTTTAGGCGTTTTCTGTACATCAAAATTGACTTGGAATACTCATTTTGATTATATTTTAACGACAGCAAGAAAAAGCATACATTTTCTGAAGGTATAATTATGGCCGGGGGACGGGATAGCTCAGTGGTCGGAGCACTCGCTTTCCCCCAGCCAAGTTAAGCAGCGTCGAGCGTGGTTACCAGTTGGATGGGTAACCGTTTGCGCGCCTTGGCTTCAGTACAGCTCCCCCAGTTCACCCAGCTGTAAATGGGTACCTGCCCTCTTTAGGGTCAGGGAAGGTAAAGCAGCGAGGGAGAGGAGATGGGCGCCACCCTCAATATGCTGGCCCTAGAGAAGTGAGGTCTCTGACGCCTCGCTCCCCTACGACCTTATAGGTTATGGGACACCTTTACCTTTTTTTTTTTTTTTTATAATTATGGCAGATTATTTGGGGAATGGACACAAAAAAGTTACTTCATCTTTCACTTGCACTTCTACGATCTCAATTATCATATGCTCAAGAAGTCTTTTTCAGTGCACGAAAGTATTTATTAAAAAAGATTCAAAGTTTAGATTGAAAAGGCATAAAAATTGCATTTGGTTTGCCTATCTATGCATCAAACCAGGAAACATAAACTACTGCCCTTAGGTGATTATTGAGAACTAGCAGCTTCAAAACTTGTAATAAGAGCAGCATCAACAATAAACAATATTCTTGATTAAGAAATTACTTTAAGATCTGATACCGATTTTCCAAAACGAGCCCGGAATATAATAATAATAATAATAATAATATAATAATAATAATGATAATAATATATGGAATTTATATAGCGCTGAATCTTGTAAAAAACAAACAAATCGAAGCGCTTGCACTCAAATCATTTACACGCATGCAACTCTCCTTAAACAAAATGAACAAAAGATTTCAAATCCATGCGCGCACGTACGCGCGCGCGCGCACGCACGCACGCACGCACACACACACACACACACACACACACACACACACACACACACACAACACACACACACACACACTCGCGAACACACTTAGGAGGTGAAAGATGCTGTTGAAAATTAGGGACAGATATGTGGGGGAAAGTATCAGGTAGGAAATAAGTGTGTTTTGAAAATGACTATTGCAACTTATACTGCGGACTTAATCGAAACAGCTGGAGTTGATCTAAATGAATAAGCAAGAAAAGGCAATCGTGGACACCTATACCGACATGGGAAATGTTGAAAGCTACATTTGATACTAGGTATACGGACAAAAGAAAAGACGAAACTGTTAATATTACCATAGTGACCAATAGAGAACACATAGCAAAACATTATCACAGTCATCTTCATATAGTCACAGGTGGGTCGGTTCTAAATAATACAGACGTGGTGCAGCTTTCGCTATTCCAGCACTGAAAGTTGAACAGTCTTTCTTTGTGGGTCACAGTTTGTCAACCTTTACAGCGGAGCTTATAGCTATCGTATTAGGGTTAGAATACTTGATAAGTCTGCCACAAAAAAATGTTTATGGTGGCCTTTTTTGTTGGTTCAAAAACCGTTTTACAGGCCTTTAAAATTTGTTGATATTGAAACAAGACCCGATTTTACTATTGATATAAATCATCTGATTCACTGTCTGAGAATGAGAGGTACACATGTCAGTTTTTGCTGAGTACCCCTCATGTTGGTCTATATGGTAATGAAAAAGCCAATAAAACAGCACACGCAAAATGGTGCACAAAATTCAGAACAGTCGTCTGAAATTTCTGTTCGTCCTTCAGTCAAGGAATTCTTTTTTTTGTTAGAGAAAGCCGCTTTAAAGCGACTCCAGGATCGTACTAGTGTGAGGCTTGTATCGCTGAAAAGTATAGCTTCTTTAAATTCTGTTTTAAGAAAAAAAAACCCATAGATTTTTCTATCTTCTATGCGAGACTGATTATCACTATCTCGCACAGAATACGACTTAATGCTTTGTAAGTTCTGTAAAAATGTTAGGTGTATTTGTAGCCAATATTTTTTTTCTGGAGCACTGCTTACTTTATTGCCAGAAGCTAAGTGTTTCCTTTCCAAAAACCTTTTTAGACAAAAGTGCTTCTGATGAAAATATTCTTTCAGCTATTTATAATTCTCATGTACATAGCCCAGTTTTTGCGTTTCTTTATGGTTCCTTTAAATTGTTTTTATCTAGTTGCATGTTGATACGTTACTTTTGTGGTTTATTTACCAAGCTGTTCCATGACTCTTTTCCTTATCAATTTATATTTCTTCCGCTATCAATCCTTTTTTTCCTGTCTAATATCACTTATAGTGAACAGACGTTAAATACAAGAACGAACGAACACACACACACACACACACGCACGCACGCACGCACGCACGCACGCACGCACACACCACGACGCAGCACCACGCACGCACCACACACACACACACACACACACACACACACACACACACACACCGAGGACACATATACACAGAGAGACAGAAGCAGAGATAAATACAGAGACAGAGATAGAGAGACAAGGATGACTGTTGTAAAAAGAATTATCACTGGACAAAGTCATAGAAAGGAATGCTTTAAAAAAATGTACACATACCTCTAATAATAATGCTCCTGCTAAAGTTCTTCCAAAGGATATTAAACTTATTCAACCGCGAAAACTTTCACACCAAAATTTAACCTTCAACTTTTTTGTCTACAGATTATAAAAAAAAAACTTCTTCCAAGAAAATCAGTACTCATACAAACTTCCTGAGAATAAAATTAAAAAATCATACACTAAAATGACACAGGCAGACCGGGAAACACAAAAGAAAATGATTCCGATACACCTACACACACTTGCAAAACCACGCTCCCTTCCTGCCAGCTATGTGGACGCAGTGAAGGGGCACCAAAGTATGGAGACTGTACCCCCCATGACAGACAACACTAACTCCAGTGTTTCTATGTCCCCTGTCCTTTCCACCTCTCCAAAGTATCCACCTGTGACTGCCTATGACTTTCACTTTCCACCCAGACAACCCAGGAGCCCTATTTCCCGCGCAGTTATGCTGGGTCGCTTACCAGAATCCAAAACAGACAAAATTATAGGTCTGTTAATGGAACTGCTCCAACTCTAGTATATTGGAAGCATGTGAATATAAGGGTCTATGAGTGTGTGAATGTGTGAGCTTGTGTATATATGTGTGTGGTGTGTGGGGGGGGGGGGGGGGGGGGGGGGGGGGCACACATGTGCGGGGTGAATGCATGCATGTTCTCACATGCATATGTGAGAATCACGTTTTCTATAATAACCTAGTAAGTTTTACATGTTCAAATATTTTTTTTGAATTTTGTGATTTCCACCTTTCCATGTTCATTCCCCCACCCCCATTTTCCAATATTGTGTCCACAGGACATTACCTACTGATGATAATTATGTTAGAGTACTGGCCATGTCACGTTGTCTCCCTCTATACCTCTACGTAATCTAGTAAATTCTTCTCTTTTAAAAGCCTCTTTCTGCCTGACTCTGTCTCTCTGTCGCAGCCTCTGCCTCTCTACCTCTCTCTCAGAAATAATATTGGTGCCATACTGCAGTATATTCAACAAGGTTTACACAGTGAAGTCGTTTTTTGCTTAGTTATCTACCTGATTATTGAACATTGTATATTGATAGAGACTTTTGAGCAATAACAGTTAAAAGCTACGAAAACGGAATAGGATACTTATTCCAAGCCGAAAGTCTATTTTTAAACCTTTAACTCTTTTCTATTTGATCTCATTTTCTCATTTTTTCTCCTGTATTGCATATTTTTGTTAAACTTTATAGGATTTTGTATTGCATTGTGATATAATAATCCCGAATTAGTGTGTGTATGTGTATACATTTATTTTGTTAATTACTTCATTTTGCTACAGAAAAGTTATTAAAAGATCAAATCTGTATATTTTAGTGAGTGTTTATATTTCAATTACGTGTTTGTTTTGGGGTTTTTAATTCTGTATCTGTTTATTTTGTTTGTTTTTTCTTTGTGTGTTGGCTCTCTTAAACCTGAAGTTCTAACTCAGCGTTATTAGCCGCACTCCTTCCTCTACGTCATGTCTCTTACCTCAGACAAGTGGCCAATAAAACATGATCTACGAGTAGGCTACCTCAACATAAACAACGCAACCAATAAAAAAGATGACATTGCTAGCATACTATTTAATGATGGGAATGAGTTTCATTTGTTTGGCTTTGCTGAATCCTGCCTTTCTTCAAATATAACTGATGCAGACATGCACATTCCAGGAAACCAAATATTTCCCCAAGATCCCTAGAAACCAAAAACTACAGGCTTATTAACATATTTTGCATCTTCATTATGCTGTCAAAGGCTATCCAATTTTGATGTGTATGATATCGAATCGATTTGGATAGAAATCAAATTAAAGCACAGTAGTCCACTTTTGATAGGATTCATATACAGAAATCCGTCAGAAACCACTGACTGGTATGATAGATTCAATTCTCTAATGAATGACTTGCCCTTTTAAACTATGAAACTATTATCCTTGGAGATTTTAACTTAGACTTACTCAAACCTAAACCGAAATGGAATCACAACTGTATGATGATGAGACTATAAACTGAGGTCCCGTGTGCGATCGCACGCAGAACATCTTGCACACACACGTTAAAACCCTTTCCGCCTTTCGGAAGAGTAGGCCACTGTGTGCCGGTGGGAACGGATGACAAAATTTGCAAAACTGCATATACACGGGGACTGGATGAAAACCCCCGACATGATTCCTTATTTCACTGTCCTTGAAGTAAAAGAATAAGTAAATAAATAAATAAATGAATAGATGTATGTGTATAAACATACATACATATGTGCTTGTTTTGGTGTGGCAATAGTCCTAAATGGGAAATCTCCCCGGGGTTGTAAATATCATCACCACAACAACAAGTGTGTCGCAAACATACACGCAGAACTGTATTCGAGCTAGCGGAGCAGAGTGGGGTGGGGGGTGAGCATATCAATATGTATTGGCGTTGATGTGTGTTAATTAACAAAATTATGAATGATAACAAAAAGCCCAAAGCGTAATGAATACGATGAGTTATAATAATTATGTGATAAAGTTCAGACAAATACGTGGAAATGTGTTGATTTAAAAAAAATCTGAATAATAGAAAAAAACAAAGTGTAATGAAGATGATGAATTCTGATATGTGATCGCTAAAGGTTTAGAGAAACAAAATATAAATCTGTGTGTGTTGATAAAAAATTGTTTATTTAATAATAATAATAATAATAAAAAAATGGAACTTCATATAGCGCTATATCTTGCAAAGACAAATCAAAGCGCTTGCATTCAACATATTTTTACACAGTAATGCAACCAATAACAAACAATTAATAGTTTAAACAAAGAGATATTTCAAACATGGTACGCTGCAGACCATTTCCATGAAATAAAAATTACAATAGTCAAACCAGTTTTTTTCAAAAGCACGCAAACACAAACACACGCGCCGCGCGCGCGCGCAGCCCACACACACACACACACACACCACACACACACACACACCACACACACACACAGTCATACACTTTGGCAGGGTGATATATATATATAACTAATACATATATATAATATATATATATAATATATATATATTACACAACACACACACACACACACACACACACACACACACACACACAGATGCATAAACTAGAAAAAAGAAAAAAAAAAAACAAAAGAGAAATAGAAAAGAAGAAAACAGAACCCAAGCACAAAAAAAACAAAAAACACAACAACAAAAACACGAATAAAAACAAACACCAAACACAACACACCAACACAACAACAACACATTCATAAAAAAGAAAAGCCAAAAACCTCACACCTTTAAAAAAACAACAACCTCACCTTATCACCAAGAACCGATACAAACCCTTCAAGCAGCGAAGCAACTTTGAAACTGAATTTCAAAAAAAGAGAAAGTGTGCATGTAGAGAAGTGAGGTCTCTGACGACTCGTTCCTTATAATTATAGGTTATGAGACACCTTTACCTTCTTTTTACCGAAAACGATCCCAACATCCCAACATTACCTCACACAAACACAAACAAACACGCGCGCACGCGCATACACACTACGTCACTTTAGGCCCAAGAGAGACTGTGATCTGATGCACACCTTGACCCGCATTGAAACCACAGCTGCTGCCCTGCTGCTATTACTACTTCTGTTACTTTTATTACTACTTCTACGCCATCTACAATAACTACAACAGTTATTCATTCACACCACAACATTGAGGGTTTTTTTTATCGGCAATCTAGGCTTATTATATTACTATATCACTATGGTAGTGGAACTTTTTTTTTTTTTTGTGGTAAGCCACACAAGAGAAAAATCCGTGCAGCATTACGGTTCTGACAGGTACACTACAGCTTCTCAAAGCAAAAACTTTCAACTGCTCGCATTTCTCTCCCCCCCCCCCCCCCCCCCCCCCCCATTTCTGTCTTACGTCAGATGCTAGTTGGCCTATGCTGTGTGTAGCTTGCTGCTTCTTGCAAACAGATTATTTTTTATTATTTCCCCTTTTCTCTTCTTTTCTTTGGTGGGCAGATGGGATGTTGGGGAAGGTGAGGGGTAGAGCGGGGAGGAAAGTGTGTAGTGGGGGGGGGTGGGAGGGGGGGGGGGGGCGGAGGAGATGGAGGGAGGTGGACGTACAAGAGCAATAGAAGAGAACGTTAGGACGTCCTGGGAGGTTTTTTTTCTCTTTCACCTTCAGCTTCATTTATTCCGTATATCCTGTAGTCTTGTATTCTGTTAGGGCAGCGATGAAGATTTTGCAACCAGCTTCCTCCACTCCCTGCAGTCCTCAGCTTTCTGTAGCAATTCGTTCCACTCAAGGCCAGTCCACTCTCTGATGTTGTCTTCCCATCGTTTTCTCTGTCTGCCTCTTCGTCCCCTCCTTGTACTGTTCCCTGTAGGACAGTCTTGGCCAGTCCAGATGTTCGTGTGACGTGCACGAACCACTTTAGTTTCGCGTTTTTTCACTGAAGTCAGGAGCTCTTCATATGGTCCAATGGTGTTTTTAACTCTGGTTTTCACTTCCTCATTAGTGATGTTATCTCTTTATGAGATACCAAGGAGTTAGCGAAAGCATCTCATCTACATTGCCTGTATCCTTTGAACGTCAGCTGTCATGGTCCATGGTCCATATTTCACATGTGTACAAAAACATGGACATGATCACGGAACGAGGCATCAGTCAGATCTTGAGGCTGATGGCGTTGTTCTTGTCATTTTAGAGAACTTTCAGTTTGAAGGGTTTTGATCCTTCATCATATACTATAGTTCCCAGATATTTGAAGCATGCCATATGCAGAAGAGGCTTCATCAAGGTGATTTACGAGGTTGACTAGCTCTTTCTCTTCTCCAGCTAAGCTGTCGATGTCGTTGGCAAAAAGAAAGTTTATAATTGTCCTGCCTACAATGCTGACTGTTCCCTCATGATTTTCAAGTGCGTAGGCCATTATTCTCTCTAAGATGTTAAAGAGGGTGGGAGAGAGCATACATCCTTGTTGCAATCCAATTATGGTTCAGAACCAATCTCCTATGTTGCTGTCATAGTAGACTGCACTGGTTGGCTTGTTACAGAGGCATTTTATGATTCTGATCAGGTTGGTATTGATGTTATACAGCCTCATGGTTGCCCACACAGCTGCATGCCAGACTCTGTTGAATACCTTCTTAACGTCTACAAAGACGTGGTAAAGTTCTTGTTGGTGTTGCAAGTATTTCTCACAAAGTATTCTAAAGTTGAAAATTGGTTTGGTTGTGTTCCATCCTGCTCTGAAACCTGCCTGCTCTTCTTTGATGATCTCCTCAGCTTGAGGCTTTCGTCTGTTCAGGAGGATTCTTAGCATGACTTTGCCTGGATGGCTGATCAGGCTGATGGCATGGTAGTTTTGGCGTAATTGTAAGTGTGATATTTAGGGACTGTGTCCAAGGTGTTGACCACTCTCCTGTCAGCCAGATCTTGCTGCAGATGGTGAGTAACACAGCTATCATGGCCTCTCCTCCTGCCTGGACCAGTTCTGATGGAATGTTGGGACATCTAATATCTTGGGGTCTCCTGTTGCTGTGTGACTGTACAATTCAGAGCAGTACTCTGTAAACCTCTTTAAAATATCTTGATCTTGCTGCTGTTTGTCTGTCGGTTTTCTTTGATACCTTTGAATTGTTCTTCAATCCCTGTCTCCTTTGCTTTTCTTGTGCCTTTTTAACTTGTTGATTGGCTTCTCTGTATAGTTTTGCACCTTCAGCCTCCTTCTTCATTTGCTTCAATTTTCTGCGTTTGTTGCACAGCTCGAGTGTGTCTTCTGTGACCCAGGGCTTTTTTGTTGGCTGGTGTTTGCCAAGGATGTCGTTAGGTGTTTCAGTCACCACAGTGTCAAGGATGTTGATCGAGGTATTTACTTCGTTGTCGTGTCCTGGTTGTCGAGAACGAGAATTGGGGCAAATTTTCATCTCACAATTGTTTGAAGTTTTCTGCTATGATTGGGTCCTTAAGTTTATCAAGATTGAAGTTTATCCCTAAAATCCCCTGCATCTTAATTCTCTTGAAGCAGAGTCTAAACGTCATCATCACCAGCTCATGGTCGCTTCCTATGTCTGCTCCTGGAAAGCTCCTGGTCTTCGCAACATTGACACTTTATTGAAAGCGTTGTTCGATCACGATGTAGTCTATTTGACTGTGGTGATCTCCTCCTGGGCTGTGCCATGTCCAGCGTCTAGATGGTTTGTGTCCAACACCATCAGGTTGTTGAAACTGGCAAATTCTAACAGCCTCAAGCCTCTTTCATTGGTCTCAGGGTTTGGGTATTTGCAACATATCCCCTTCCAATTCTTGCTCGCCTCTGCTCATATCTTTGCATTCCAGTCATCCTGAACTACAATGACGTCTCTCTTTGGTGTCTGGTCTATGACTTCTTGCAGTTGATCACAGAAGTCTTCAACATCATCGTGGTCATAGTCTTTTGTTGGAGCATAAGCTTGTATGATGGTGACATTAAAAGGTACAGCCTCAGAGGGATGGTAATGAGTCAGCTAGAGACTGGTCGACACCCCATGAATGTGTTTGTATTGTCTTTGTGGATGAGGAATCCAACTCCATGTTCATGTTTGTCTTCACTGCCACTGAATCAGAGTCTGTGGCCTTCAGGGCTAGAGGTTTCTCTGAAGTTTTTTCCAGTGCATCTCACATGTTCCATCTGTAGTTTTCCTTTTCGTAAGCAAGTTCTCCATCTTTTCCTGGTGCTGTCAGTGATCTGACGTTCCATGTGCCAATAGTGATGTTGTTTCTGGCAGGCAGTGATGTTGTTTCTGGCAGGCAGTGATGTTGTTTCTGGCAGGCAGTGATGTTGTTTCTGGCAGGCAGTGATGTTGTTTCTGGCAGGCAGTGATGTTGTTTCTGGCAGGCAGTGATGCTGAACCACCAGCCACATACTCTACACCCCCGTCCTGCTGGTCAGCAACGGAAGGAAGGCGCGGTCCTTGTAGAGGGCGACAACAGAGCCGGTATGGAATCAGGATTGGATTTTTTTTCTTCATGTCATGTCTCTTGGGCAGTGTCACAATGCAGAGCCCATCCCTCTCCACGCCAGACCACAGCCCATGTCCTCCATCAAGGCAGCTCACCTTGGCCTTCATAGCCATTGAGTTCCAGGGAACTTCGTCCTTCTTGGCCGGTAACCTGCTTCGTGGAAGTGATGCTACCGCCAGAGATGCCGTGTTAACATCACCCCCTCACGTGGTTTAGCACGCCTGCTGCTTAGGCGAGGTTCCGGGTGTGTGGCGCTTGGAGCCAGCACGTGAGAGATTTAGGAGATGGCTGAGGACCAGTGATGCCTGGCCACCCTTCCAGGTAGGGTGCAGCAGCAGCCAGACATCATAGGTACTGCCTCCACCAGAGCCCCCCACACCCACCCCTAATAGACCTGGTTTATTTGAAAACAGGGGCACAGGACAGCTTTGTGGTGGAGCCTTGCATTTGTAATCTGATGGCCTGGGTGTGTAAGTGTGTGTGTGTGGGGGGGGGGGGGGGGGGGGGGGGAGGGGGGGGGGTTGTAAGTGTGGGTGTAAGTGTGTGTGCGTAAGTGTGTGTAAGTGTATGTGTGTAGTGTGTGTTGTGATGAGTGTGTGTGTAAGTGTGAGTGTGTGTGTGTGATGTGTGTGTGTGTTGTGTGTTAGTAAGTGTGTGTGTGTGGGAAGTGTGTGTGTGGATGTGGTGTGTAGTGTGTGTGTATGTGTGTGTAAGTGTGTGTGTGTGTGTGTGTGTGAAGTGTGTGTGTGTGTGTGTGTGTGTGTGTGTGTGTGTGTGAAGTCAAGTCAAGTCAAATTTTTATTCCCAGATAGTACTTTGAATACGCAATGCATTTTCTTTATTAAGCATCATCATTCATCATCATCATCATCATCATCATCATCATCATCATGGTGTGTGTGTGTGTGTGTGTGGTGTGTGTGTGTGTGTGTGTGTGTGTGTGTGTGTGTGTGTGTGTGTGTGTGTTTGTGTGTGTGTGTGTTGTTTGTGTGCGTGCGTGTTTGTATGTGTGTTACTTGTAAATATGTTTACTCTTATGTATGTTAGTCCTTCGGATGAGACTATAAACCGAGGCCCCGTGTGCGAACGCATGAAGAACATCTTGCGCACACGTTAAATCCTATTCCACTGTTCGAAAGAGTAGGCCATTGTGTGCCGGTGGGAACAGATGACAAAATTTTACAAAACCGCATACACACGCATAAATTTATATATACATAATCTGAGCGCTTTGATTTGTTGCTTTACAAGATTCAGCGCTATATGAATTCCATACATTATTATTATTATTATTATTATTATTAAGTCTGATTAAGAAGAAGGGTGTTACATGTACATATTACTTTTATATGTGTGCTGGATCGTGTGCTTGTCTGCATTGCTATTACTTGCAGATATGCTTTTACATTATTGTGTTATTGTAGCGTGTGTATATGGAGGCACATATCTTTGGCATGAACATATGTTTACCTGTGTGTGTGTGTGTGTGTGTGTGTGTGTGTGTGTGTGTGTGTGTGTGGGTGGGTGGGTGGGTGAGTGTGGGTGGGTGTACATTACACTACACTACATTACACTACATTGCACTACACTACACTACACTACACTATGCTAAACTACACTACACTGCACTGCACTAATCTACACTACACTGCACTGCATTGCACTGTACCACGCTACACTACCACTACACTACACTACACTACGCTACACTACACTAAACTACACCACACTTCACTCCACTCCACTCACTCAACTACACTACACTACACTACACTACACTACACTACACTACACTACACTACACTACACTACACTACACTACACTACACTACACTACACTACACCTTCGGATGATAATATAAACCGAGGCCCGTGTTCGAACGCATGCAGAACATCTTGCCCACACGTTAAATCCTGTTTCGCTTTTCGGAAGAGTAGGTCATTGTGTGCCAGTGGAAACAGATGACAAAAACAAAACCGTATACACACGGGTACTGGATGTAAAAAAGCACATGAGTGCTTATTCCATTATCCTCGATATAAAAGAATAGATAAATAAAATAAATAAACACTACACTACACTACTTGATTGAATATGTTTTACGCTTCCTCATGATACTCTCCCCTCCCCCAGTCCTTTCCATTGCTTTTCAGTTGTTATTGTTATGTTGTTGTCTCATGGTGGTGGGTGATTATAATTATTCTTGTATCACTATTATAATTATTGTCATTGATTTTTGCTTGTTTGCTTGTTATAGTGTTAATATATTATATTTTAAAAGCGCCACTGGAAGAGTATGAGCGCATATGAGCACACATTTGCGTGGGTGGAGGAGGAGAGGAGGGATGTCATTGCAGGCAATATTGTCGGTACTAAAGCAATGAATGCCTAATATTTTCTAACGTTTTGTTCCTGTACCTTTGTTTTTGTTTGTTTCTAAAGAATGAACGTGAAAGAATGGGTGATATAGTAGGTGATGTAATTTGTTTGACGTATGATTTTTCCAAAAAATATCTTCAAAAATTCTTTACCTAATTCTTAAAAAGTTCTTTACCTAAGTGTGTGTGTGTGTGTGTGTGTGTGTGTGTGTGTGTGTGTGTGTGTGTGCGTGCGTGTGCGTGTGTATGTAGGTGTGTGTATTTTGTATTTTGCAGTGTATTATTTTATTTTTAAAATTGTTTTTATTGGTACGCTCTATTGGTAAAGGTTGTAATCATGAAGTACCTCTGTATTATCATTAAGAAAATGTTTGTTCTTAGATAGATGGCTTGATGAAAAAAAGCAAATGCATTGCTTATTCAATGTACCATCTGGAAATGAAAATGTGACTTGACTACATTACACTACACGACATGACTTGACACTACACTACACTACAGTACACTACACTACAGTACATGCATTCAGCTTATTCTTACATATACAACCAATAACAATTAACAGTGTTAACAAATTCTCTCTCTCTCTCTCTCTCTCTCTCTCTCTCTCTCTCTCTCTCTCTCTCTCTCTCTCTCTCTCTCTCTCTCTCTCTCTCTCTCTCTCACACACCACACACACACACACACACACACACACCACACACACCACACACACACACACACACACACACACACACACACACACACACACACACACACACACACACACACACCACACACACACTCTCTCTCTCTCTTCTTCTTCTTCTTCTTCTTATTGTTGTTGTTGTTGTCGTTGTTGTTGTTTCTTGCGAGTGACTGTTATGCAATATAAAACATGATCACAGTGCAATGATAGCATTTAACAAAATAATAATCACACACTAAATCTACGTTATCAAAAATGTCCAATATAGAGTCAATCCCGGGACAAGCTGTTATGAAAATAATATATTTTTTTCTGTCTATGTCAGATGCTTTCATTCCAACTTTGTGATGGAACACCTGCAGTACAGGTCTGTTTCCAATCAGTTTACAACACCGAGTGCACTGTTTATACAATAACATGATAAAATAAATTGTATGGTCAAAGCTTTTAATCTCTGTCATGTCCGAGTATGACTAATGATTTTGTGATGTGCAGCAAACTGAATATAGTGAGCCATTTTTCGTTTACTGTATCTGTTAGAGTTTGCCAAATCCTTCGAATAACTGTAATCTCCCTCCCCCCCCCCCTTGGTGTATTTACGCCTGCATGTGCGTAAACTTCTGGCGCAACCTAGTAAAAAGATACTTGTTCTGGCGGTGCTCTCCCTTAGGTCTAATGCCTGCACGTGTGCGGGATTCTCTGGTCTGTCTTGTTCCCCACACTTTGTTGATCATTTTGTGTGGTTGTTGCGACAAACCTACTCAAAATGGAGGATGAAAGTAGCACAAACAGTATTCCAAGAGGAAAACCCAAGTCAGGACGGGTATGGAAAAGGACGAGATTAACCAGGTAAGATAATAAGAACCATTCGATTCCTCGACTTGCGACTTGCGATCGTGTCACAAACGATTGAAACGACTTGACTTGATCCACGGTTGGGACCAGTGGTCTGTTCGTGGTTCCTATATGATAATCTTTTCTATTTCCATACCCTGTAGATAGTTCTAATCTGAATTCTATGACAGTAGAATTTTCCCTGCTGTCTGACCCGCCCGAACTGGCAGGAAAACGAATGAATATTCATGACATATCACGTAGGCTAGGCTAACATATTATATATATATATATATATATATATATATATATATATACGATTATACGATTTTTTTTTTAATGCATGATGATCAATGACAATGAGGATGACGTAATGATGCTGCTGTGGAAGTGCATATGCTTTGAGACTACTTGACATATATATATATAGGATTATATATTATGTATATTATATATATATATATACATATATATATATATATATATATTATATTATATATATATTTATATATGCCCTAATGTATACTTAAGTACGTCAGACTGCCCCCTATCCCTGACACTGTTCAGTGCTTCCTTGAGGGAATAATGACTGATGCTTAGAGGATCACACGACACAGTTACTGAGTATATATATATTATATATATATATATTATATATATATACATATATATATATATACATATATATATATATATATATATATTAATTATATATATTAATACGATTATATATTATATATTTATATATATTATATATATATCTATATATATATATATATATATATATATATGCCCTAATGTATACTTAAGTACGTCAAGACTGCCCCCTATCGCCGACACTGTTCAGTGCCTTCCTTGAGGGAATAATGACTGATGCCTTAGAGGATCACACAGACACAGTTACTGAGTTAGTATTGGAGGGTGGACAATCACCAACCTCAGGTTTGCCTATGACATTGATGGACTGCAGGAAACAACAGGAACTAGCCAATCTAGTGTACCACCTGGACGGAACATCCTCCAGATACGGCATAGAGATCAGTGCTGAGAAGACAAAACTCATGAGAAACAGTGCCCAGCCATTCACTACCGCATAGTACCAAGATCACAGTCAGTGGAAAAGAACTTGAGGTTGTAGATGATCACTTCAAGTTCAAGTACCTTGGAGAGCAGCTATTATTAATATTAGTGAAGAAGGTTCAAAGACTGAAATCCTTGCAAAAGCTGCACAAACAGTAGCAGCAATAACGAAGCTCAAGACCATCTGGAAAGAATGAAACATCTCTCACAGGACCAAGGTCAAGCCACTGCATGCACTGGTCACCTCAACATATCTGTATACTATCAGTGTATGCATGTGAATCCTGGATATTGAATGCAGATATGATCTACAAAGGAGGATCCAGGCTTTGGAGATAGATGCCTCAGAAGACTCCATGGCGTTTCATACATGGACCACATTACTAGCCTAATGAAGAAGTCTGACAAACAATCACCCAACAAGTAAAGCACTACAAAGACCTGCTGACCACAGTCACAAAAAGGAAGCTCAGATGGTATGGGCATGTGACAAGATGTGGCTGTCCAAGACCATACTGCAAGGAACAGTGCAGGGGAAGAGAGGGCGAGGCAGGCCGAAGAAGAAATGGGCAGACAACATCGCTGAATGGATCAGGAAGAGTTTCTCCACAACCCAGGCACTTCCTCACAACCATCACAAATGGAGCCAACTGGTGCAACATTCATCACTGCAGTGCCCCTACGACCCTGGAGGGAGTTATGGGATCAGGTGAAATGATATATACAGCTGGTTCTGTTTTCAGTTTCAGTGTATGGTACAACAGCAAATCATCGAAATGTCTGTGTTAGTCTTAGTGTGTAGTAAGTATGTAGGTTGGTGTTCAGGAACCATTCACCTGTGCTTATTAATCTTCTGAAAGACAGTTTTTTTAGACACACACTTGTTTGAATTGTCTGGCACCATTCTGTACACGACTTTAGTAATATCCCAGTGCCTAGGAAACAATAACAAAAACAAAGACAGTACCGTGTACAGCGTTCTTTCAAATTCTGTGGTGGTATCTGTAGTAAAAAGATAGTACTTATGATTTGGCTATAAAATCACTATGTCAGTGATAGGAATTGCCTTTTCTTGTTCTTTTTCCATGCATCCTATTAATATAGCACAAACAGGTATAATCAAATTTAACGTTATAATACTTATATCCCCTGCAGGGGAATCCAGGGGCTTGTTAAGTTGTTACTGTCTTTTTAAATAGTATCTCAACCTGCTAGAAATTCTGTGCTAGGAATTATCTTTCATATCCCTCTCTTTGTTTCTGCTATGTTCTTTGTCTTCCTGTCATCTCATTGTCCATTTTCTGCTTTCTTGATTTAAAAAAAAACAACCCAAAAAGTAGTGTGTGTGTGTGTATGATTTATTGATCAGGATGTTCCTCTGATCTTCAGATTTTCAGACATGACTCGAGTCCAAAGTCAGAAGACATCCTGGGCGGTGAAGATGGAGAGAAAGGCGGAGAAGCAGGCTGCTAAGGAGCTGCAGCAGCAGTTGAAAGATGAAAAAAAGGCTAAACAGGAGGTAGTGCAGTGTGTGTGCGTACACGTGTGTGTGTGTGTGTGTCACTGTGTGTGTGTGTCACTGTGTGTGTGTCACTGTGTGTGTAATCAATTGTATACAGTGTGTAACTGTGTGTGTGCTGCTTTTTTGGGTATAGTTCTCTTCAGACATTTTGTTGAAGTTTAAACTACACTAAAGTAAAGGAGCCATTTCAAATTCAATGATGTGAACTTGAACAGTATTGACTGACTCCTTATGATCCTGTGCAATTGCAGGATCTAATCTTCAGAGGGGGTTTTTGTGTTTGTTTGGGGTTGTTGTTTTTTTTTTAGCTCAGTGATGTCAAACTTTTGCACAAAATCCAGCACCTGGCTTTCAACTTTGACCTCCCACCTACATCAGTACATGTCAACAATAAGTCCTAAAACTTTCATGTACACGTACGCTTATGTTGAGTGTCTTTTTAGTTATTATTATTTTTTGTTTTAACTAGTCAACACAAATGGCCAGTTTAAAGAGATGCGCATTGTAAAAATCGGACAGTAGGGAGTGAGTAACTGAGTTAAGTCTTTGTAAGTAGGGTGGTATTTGAAAATAGTTAACAAACATCCAGAAAGAAAATAGTGTGTATTATTTTTTAAAAAGCCTTAATGAAGAAGTAAATAAAAAAGAATAAGTGTCAAAGTGTTTATCAATATATATTTGAGGAAAAGTGGTATGAATTATGAAATCGGTCACAATAATGTTATAGGTTACTGAATCAGTGAATGCACCGTTATGCTATGTTGCTTTCAAAGGCTTTAACAGACCATACATTTATTCAAAGAGCAATGTCCATGAGTAAGTTTACACTAGCAGTATAAAGATAATTTTTTTCAATACTTTAAGAAGAAGAAGAAGAAATAATACATGGAATTTATATAGTGCTGAATCTTTAAAGCAAACAAATCAAAGCGCTTGCAGTTAGTGATTCTCATCATTCACGCACATGCAACTGTTCACAAATAAGATAAAATTATAACAAAATATTCCTTTACACACACACACACTATGTAGTTTAACTGACAGTGTTTGTTTTTATTTGTTGCTTAATTAATGTCTTGTTGTATCTCATAAAAAAATGTTTATATTTTCCAAGCATATTAGTTGATGGTCAGTTAGTCGGGTTTTAATTTAAAGGAGCAGGTGTTAATCGCTTGTGTCTGTGTTTGTGTGTGTTCAAATTCATTTAACATCTTTTCGCAAGATGTGATATTAGACAGGGAGAGGGAGGGAGAAGGAAGGTGTGTGAGTGTCAGGAGGGAAGGTGTAGTTGGTCATGTATGGGAGAAGAAACTTCAGTGGATCAATGCATGAGAAATGTAAACAAAAACAAAAACAACCTTTACATTACTAACCTGCTGAACTACAATAAACAAAAAGGAAAATGCATTTCTTCCTAACAAAATCAGTGTGTGTGTGTGTGTGGGTGGTGTGTGTGTGTGGTGCATGCACACATGCATGCATACATGTACCTGTGTGCACTAATTTTTATATTACAAAAGATTGATGATTTGGTCCCTGAAATTCATGGGTATTTTTCCTGTCTTTTCTTCCAGGCTTTACGATTGAGACGAGAACAGAAGATAAAGAGAAGGCAAGAGAACGACAGAAAGGGAGAAATTGTGCAGCCAGTAAGTATAATAGTTAATCCCCTTCCCCCGTTTGATTTGTGACGTTCCTTCACATTAATGAGTCACACTGTAACAGTGGTCAGTTTTTGATTGGTAACAAAATGTTATTAATCTGCAACAATAATATTAAAAAAAATTAAAGCTATTTAAAAAAAACACACCCAAAGATTGAAAGTCGGACATTTTTGTGAAAAGTTCTTACGAATTAAAATGCTAGGCTCCAGGATATGATGACTGAGAAATTGACATGTTTTTTTTTGGGTGAGGATGAAGGGTTTGGTGTTTTAAAACTTTTAAATATACACAATTTTAAAGCAAAAGGAAGCAGAATTATGCCTTAATACTTCACACTTAATACTTCAGTTCAGAAAACTTATTTTGAAATCAATCAAAATTGACAACCTCACGTCTACCTGAGTGATATCACTCGTACCCTCATAGTGGAAAAGTGGATCAGGTGCAGTCTGACTCATTTCATGGTGGAGAGTCGCGTTTCTTTTTTTATGTTTCAGCTGTGTAATATTGTAATGTATTTTGTTGCAACAACAATCATGTGATCAACTGGTGCAAGATGCTATGCATTTAGAGTATCATCTTTTTTATTATTTTATTTTCCCAAGGAGGGGGTGAAGCATAAGATTTTCAAGCTGATTTTATTCTGACATCAATTATCGGTCAGATTTTTGCCTCATGTTTAGTAGTACAAGCAGAAATATTTCTATCATTTCAAGTAAAATATTCGTAGTACACAATACACTGTGTACATGACATCAATGCTGTGGATTTTGGTGTTTGGAGGGTTTTTATGCAAATTTCAGGCTTCAGATTTGCTGTGGTGTCATGGCATGTTGGACTGTCCACATAGGCTACATCACACTTTCCTAAAAATCCACTTTTCTGATGTTAACCATTTGCTTGATCTGATATATATCACACCTTCGGAACATGCTGGGTATTTTCCAGTTTCTTAGCACTGACTTGAACTACTTTGTATTGACTTATCTTCTGCTTTTATCGCGATACAACCACATATCATGGGACAAACACTTAAAACACTCCAAGTCCAACCAAAACTGATTTTATGGATTGTCGATTTTCTTATTAAACAATTCCAGCATGTCTGTTTTGAAGTCCTGAGCCCATTCCTTGCAGAGAACCACGTCTACTGGTGCACCACAAAGCACTGTCCTAGCCCCTGTACTTTTTACACTGTACACCAATGACTGTACTGGAACGTTAGATACCCCTGTCATGAAATATTCAGATGACTCTGCTCTTGAGGATTAATCAAACCCAAATGCCGTTTATTTTGAAGAAATGCAAATATTCTGTGATTGGTGTGGACACAGCTGTCTCTATCTTAATGTCAGCAAGACAAAAAAAATGTCTGTAGGTCACTTCTGTTCAAATGCATCCCCAGTTTCTGATTTTGTTCACTGAAGGCACAGAAGTTGAGATAGTACAAGAATATAGATATCTGGGCATAATTCTAGAGGGTACATTAAATCTTAATGTAAACACTGCTCTCATTCATAAGAAATGCCAATCAAGAATGTACTGTCTTCATAAGCTGTGATACATAAGCTGTGATAATAATACTAAAAGCGATATTCTGTGCTTATTTTATCACAGTGTTGTTGAATCAGTTTTATTGTATGGGCTTTTATATTGGTTCATCAGTTTGAATGTGAAAAACAAAAACAATTTGAACAGGGTAGTGAATGTGTGTGGTAAGATTGTTGGTGGAAAGCAGACTATGTTAAGTTCATTACATGCGAGTCATGTCACCGAAAAAGCCAAAGGCAATGCCAGTGATATGACACACATGCTATCACAGCGTTTATCCATTGTTTCCATCTGGTCGAAGATACTGGATACCAAAGTTAAAAACACATAGAACCAGAAACAGTTTTATACCCAAGTCAGTTTAACTTCTTCATTAACCATTGCTGAATTCAATGTTTAGTCGACTCTTAACCATGTGCCATCTAATAACTGAATGTATTCTAACTTAGGGGATAAATTCATATATAACTTATTGTACATGCATTTCAGTCCCATCCATATTGTAGAAGAGTAGGCCAGGCAGGTGTGGATGACATGCACATACCCAGCATGCAGCCTGGGTTTGGTAAGGGGTGGGCTCTGCCAGGTTCATTTTGCCCTCATCACACGGCCTGAAAGGTTCAGTGTGGTGATCCAGTGACTCTGCAGGCATCATAGGAAGTGAAGGAGAAGAGGGGACGGGATAGCTCAGAGCACTTGTTTTCCCCAAGGTAACGTTAAGCAGCATTGAATATGATTACCAAGTGCATGGGTGACTGTTTGCATGCCTTGGTTTCCATACAGTCTCCCAGTTCACCCAGCTGTAAATGGGTACCTGCTCTCTAAAAGGACAGGGAAGGTAAAGCAGCGAGGGAGAGGAGATGGGCGCCGCCCTCAATATGCTGGCCGTAGAGAGGCTGAAGTCCCCGACACCTCGCTCCCCAACAGCTGCATAGGTTATGGGAACAGCTTTACCTTTTTGTACCGTAAGGGAAAAGAAGTAAATCATTGAAGAGCAGATAGTGAATTGCTGAAGATCGTGGTTTTTTTGTTCTTGAGATCAGAATGTTTGTTATTTTTAAAGAATAAACACCAGAGTAGTCAGTTGTCAACAGCCCATCGGTAAAACAGCATGCACATATATATATATGCACATATATATATATATTGCATTAGACAAGAAATTGTCCTGCCTCCATGTAAATGCAGAATTTCATGTTTTTGATAAAAAAGTATGAATGTAAATGAACGTGAATAGAATTCACATATACACGTACACACACACATTCATACATGTACATAACATGTTCTTATTTGAAGCCAAAACTGAATTGCTAACAAAATTAATCATACTTTTACTGGAATAAATCATTAAATGACAAGTGAAGCCATTGTAGTGGGCTTCATTGTTGTTATAGTATGTAACATGGCTATGTTAATCCCATCTTTTTTTCTCTTTTTCAGATCAAGAACACTGCCAAACTCAAGAGGATGAAGAAAAAGCACCTTCGCAAAATCGAGAAAAGATAATGAATGAACAGATACTTTTGAAAATATATGTTAATAATGTATGAATGCAAAAGGACTGACAGCAAAAATGGAGCATTGTTGATATGGATGACTTGTGAATATGAATGTGCATTTTCATTAAACAAATGGAACAAAAGTATTGAGTGGTGGTGTATATCTGTATAGATTGGAGAGGCGAAAAACAAAACAGTGTCTCCCGTGGGGATGCCAGGGACATGTGTCAGTATAAACAGCATCCCCACCTTCTGGAAATTCTGTGCTGTGAATTACCTCTTTTCTGTCCCTCTCCTTGTTTTAGCCTTTTTCTTTTCTTCCTGTCACTCTTTTCTTGTCTATTTTCTGCCTGCTTGGCCCATTCTCCTGCCTTCTTTATCCAGAAAGACTTAAAAGATAACAATTCTCCCTCACGCTGAAGTCGGATGTGCTGGGCCTGACTTGTCAAGCGCTTTACAGCAGTGCAATGCATTTTCACTCATGACAGACACTAGTTGCTGTCTGAGCATTTGACTACGAAGAACAGTGGAAGCTTACTGAAGCAAGCAGTTTGTATGTAAGATAATGGAATCTGCATCATTTATTTATTTATTTATCTATTCTTTTATATCGAGGATAATGGAATAAGCACTCATGTGCTTTTTTACATTCAGTCCCCGTGTGTATGCAGTTTTGTAAATTTTGTCATCTGTTTCCACTGGCACACAATGGCCTACTCTTCCGAAAAGTGGAACAGGATGTAACGTGTGTGCAAGATGTTCTGCATGCGTTCGAACACGGGGCCTCGGTTTATAGTCTCATCCAATGGTACCATAGTCGTGGAATTATTATTATGGGTAGCATCATCAGCTAATCATTGCACTCTGCTGTAGCACTGCATTGTATTGGGTAGTATTTGAACTCCTTTGCTGCCAAGTTTCTAACTGAAGAACTCTTCAGCGCCAAGTAGTGTTCAGCATTGTTGCTTATTTCTCAGTGGGTCTCTTTAAAGACATATCTCCTATACTACACAACATGTTGACTTCAAATTTTGTGTATATTGAGATCACTAATTACTCTAATAAGACAAGGCATTATTTGGGGTACTAAAGTGAATGAAATCAAAATGACACAAAAGATATATATATATATATATATATACAAGTTCTTTTTAACATGACCTGTGCTGTTGACAAAATTCGCCTATGGCTGAAAATTGTTGTGTCAACTCAAGTCGCCTTTGGCAATGCAAGAATTAACCTCAATGATTTTTACTGCATAAAGTTTTACTTTTTACTTTGGGATGTATACCAAATCCCAGCACCTTATTTAGGAAGGTTTTGGGGTTTTTTTTTGGGGGAGTGGTGGTTTTTTGAGGGGAGGGGGACTGGTTTGGGGGGATTTCAGGTTTTCTGGGGTTTGCTTGTTTTTGTTTGTGGAAGGGGTATTCCTGTCCTCTCTGTGATATTCCTGTCCTGCTTTTCGCACACAGCTTTTTCTGATCTCTGTCTCTCTCTCCTCTTTGCTCCAACCATGCCTCAGCTTTTCATGTCATATCTTCAAAGTCAGAAGTCCACAGGAACATCACTTGTTTCTTTTTCTGAGTGTCTATGTGTGTATGCGCTCTTCCAGTTCAGAGGATTTTTCTAATGAAATTTTCCTGGGACATTTTTCTTTTTCTTTTTTTTCGGTTCCTCAGTTACAGCTCTGAGGTTCACCAATGGTGAGGTTTTTGCATAAATATGCAGCCAATTTTTGCCCACCATTAAGGTAGCTGCACTCCGACTTCAGGGATGATGTCTAAACGCACCAGTATGCATATGTTCTTTTTAATGTACTTTTTGTCATTTATTCTTACTGGCACAAATGGACTACTCTTCCAAAAGGTAGAATGGGTTTTCAACATATACGCAAGATTGGGTCTCGGTTTATAGTCTCATCCAAAGGACTTTTGGGGAAGCTGAGCCAAAACTGATGTTAGCTTAGGAAAAAATTCTCGTTCGATGGGCGTCTTGATGGTTTCTCAAACCTGGGCTTGACCCCTAGTCATCAAATCACGAACGCAATGCTCTAAACACTATGCTATCCCACCCACCCCTTTTTTGTCCTGTTGTGTGTTTTTTGTCAGTGTTATGCTGCAGGCACTGTACCTCAGTTAATCATCTCACCCAGACGATTAGCACCCAGACCCCTGCTCAAGGTTAAAAGAACAGGGGGAAGAAAGGTCAGACAAAAAAATGATTTGAAATAAGATCGCTTTATTTTCTTGTCACTCTGTTACAATCTCTTTTCTAAAACCCCATGACTCCGTTTTCTTTCGTTTGTTCCTCAGCTAGAGCGGCAAGGTTCACCAATGGAGAAATGTTTTGTGTATGCAACAGTTTTTGCCCTAGGTAACCACATTCTGACTTTGGGGATGATTTTTGTGTGTGTGTTCCTCAGATAGAGCTCAGAGGTTCACTGATGGTGAGATTTTTGTGTATGCAACTGTTTTTGCTCACCATGAAGGTAGCTGCATTCCGACCTCAGGTGTAGGTATGGGGAACTAATCTAACATACAAGTCTTGGCCCAGGCCAAAAGCTTTGTCAGTTAATGTGCTGAGGCCTATATCAGTGATATGCTGAGATGTTGTGTTGAGATTGTCTTCAGTTGACGAGGTGACAGCCCTGATATGGCCTCTGTGGTTGGATTGGATTGAGCCATGACAAGCTCTGAATAACAATCTGCACTCTCTTTTAAAGACAAGAAAAAGAATCCTCTTAAGTCAGAGTTTACCTACATAGCAAGGTAGGCCTACTTGAAAAGGGACATAGTCATCCGATGTGTATTCACAATCTCACAGTGATTCTTAGGCGAGATGAGCGAGTCAGAGTGCATATTCCAGGTGGCCATCAGTGTGGGGAACACACAGCAGTAACACCAACAGTATGAATCATGTAGTCAGGAGGAGAGAGAGAGGAAGTTATATCATGCCAACAACATGGCAGTGTGGCACAACTTTCTGTTCACGCTAGCCCTCCTCATTTCGCAATCATCAAATTAATGGAAACTGAACTGGTTTCAATGTGACTGAACTATTTCAACTCAGAAAAATATGTATAAAAAAAGGTAGACTGACAGAAGGCGAGGCACAATCTGCTGTTCTTTGTAGAATTCATGTTATAGAATAATGAATATATTATGTAGGCTAAACTAAAAGACATCTTTTCTTTTCAATATCTAATTCTTACTCTTGATGGACTTTTGTCGTCAAGTTTATGGTTTCTAAGATCACTCATGAAAATACCATTTTGCCCACAACACCAAACCATGCTATCTAGTATGACAAACTGAATCTTGGGTACCTTTAAACTGTCATGCAGAAAAGAAATCTGGCATGTTCACTTTTTTAATTGTTCTGAGGATAAGCACAGAGAAGTGAGGATTAATAATGAAAGCTAAAAGAAAGTGGCATCTAATTCTTCAGTTTAGCAAAGCCTTTTTCATTTCAAGTTGTTTATGGCCCTACCAACTACAACACCATGTCAGGGCTGTCACCTTGTTCAATTTCAGTGGCTCCAGTGACATTCAAAGCTAAGTTTTACAAACACCTAACGCATGCATTTATTTGACCCTGCACCACACATGCACAAAGACATATATCATGGGAAACCCATGTCTGACCCTAATACTAAATAAAAGAATGCAGACTAACATTTTTAGCCTGTATTTTAGCCCTTCACCAAATTCAAACCACTGCCTCAAATAAAGCAACAGAAAACACATGACATGTCTCACTTTGAACAGATGTGTTTATTAATTAATGAAGGTGAAGACGAGGGCATCGTTATGACACTGTTCTCTCTCTCTCTCACACACTGATTCACAAAACATGTACGTGTGTATGCATGTGTTCACATTCAATTTCTATAGCAAACATACAACCACACATGACTACTTCTGCATCTAACAACCAGGAAAGAAAGCAAGCTGCACACACCACCACTGCACTGCACTGCACTGCACTGCAACCTCTTCCCTTGTGCTCTGCTCTGCTCTGCCTGCGCCGAGACTGGACTGGTCAGTCACATCAGGACACACTGTCCATTCAACTCTAGGATATCTGTGGTCTTTACCAGAGGCGATAAATAGCCAGGTATATACATCTTATATATGGCACAACTTTCAAACTCTGTGCAGTTATGTGTGAAATTTGATCTGCTATAATCTCTTTTTTTGGAAAAAGATTTCCTTGCAAATCAAAACTTATCTAAACAGATGTTAGCAATTAAAGTCTTTAACAAGGGAAGGTTGAAATCTATTTTACTTTTGAAGTGCTACCCAGTGTATGCCCGTGTGTGTACCAGCATGTGTGCACACATGTATACACACAAGGCATTAGTTGGGTGTATTTGTCAGGTCTACCCAAAGGATTCAAGGACATCCTTCCTCTATGGACAAGGGGCAACTGGATCCACATGTGCTGGATGTCAATTCTCAGGTTCAAACATGCTGTTGAAGGGGACATGAATTTAGCATTCACAGTCAGGGCTTAGTTCCATGCATAACATTCAGGCTGCTCTTCCCAGAGAAAAGCGCATCACAACAGAACCTCCTCTTCAGTTTTCCCTGAGGGCTTGTGCATTTGCTTTCAATCACATAGGAGACACGATTTTGCCATGTTTAGTACTGATGTAGCTATGGGCTTTTTCTTAGATGCACTACATGCAAGTTGCACACAAGATTCTGGTTTATCATCTCCTCAGAAAGACTATCAACAAGACTTGTGGTCTGATGGAGACTAGTCCTGCAGTGGACAAGATTTGAAACCTGAAGCTCTCACTTTCTGGACAGGTGTGTTACTGCTACACAACGAAGCCATGTGACCTCAGTCCTGGCTTTTGGGAGACAGACTATTACTGTAGACAGACTGGTGGTGACAATATAACAAGGAGTTATACTGCAGATCCAGGAGAGAGAAGAGGCAGCAAAGAGAAGGAACTGCCACTAGCTCAAGGCAGCCCTCATTCCCTGCAACCTTAAGATCTTATCTGCAACACCAACTGCCACTCTCAAATCTGACAGCAAACCAAGAAACAGATTCCGTCATTCAGTCAGTCTCATAGAGCTGAATCACTCGCAGGGTGTATCAACATTGTCTCCTGTAACCAAGGTCTGCCAGTGTGTCTGTATGCTTTCAAATGACTGGGTTTAAAAAGTGTTGATGAAATAAAATGACTCCCGTTGAACATTCTTTTTCCACAAGTCTAGTCATTCAAAGAATATGTCTGCTAGAAAAATACCACACATACATACATGTATACATGCACAGATGCACACTCAAATACCTCGCCCAAACTTTTGACTGATCTTCCTTGGAATTCTGTGGTCCGACAGTTGTATCACCACTGCCACCTTACGGGAAGTACCATAACTTATGATCTACAAGCTGCTCTGTTGATTAACGTAATTTGACCATACAGAAATGGACATGTATGAAAAGCTGCATTGCACCGAGATGTAGGCTATGACTAATATGTAACAAGTAAGAATAAAAACTGTGTGCCCACTCCCAGCGTATCGTACAGTTCAGCAAAGAGCTGCTCAAATTCACACCAGGTTCTGCAAGACTAGTCTTAATCCTTCCAGTAGGACAGTTCTATACACAGTTCATCTGCACTCTCACATGTCAGACAAAAGCAACGAGAGGAATGGCTCTTCTAACAGGACGAACTGGTCGAGTCTCTGCTTCTGTATATCCTATATGATATCCTCCAAAATTCCATCAATAATACTGTACTGTCCTATAATACTGTGTCATACTATCAGCCATGCTACCATTATAGCTGTTCTGGAAAATTATTTCAACGAAAAAGGCATCCCACAAACACAAATGGTTTGCCCTACCCCGGGAAATGTTGTGGAGGACGGAGACTGCAATCCGGGCTGTGTCCTCTGTGCAGGTTGTGGTCCCACACCACAGTTGTGGATCCTTACTGCAGGGCTGCCCTGCTCCTGAAGTGAAGAAAGGGAGTTCCTTCTTCAGGCCCCACCAGAAAAGACAGCTGCCTCCTAAGGCCATTTGACTGAAAGTATTTCTCCTCTTAAGATGATGACTGTTAGGATATGCACAGTTTGCAAATTAGCGAGAAGTGGTTCTTTGATAAACCATTACAAAAGACAGGAAAAAACATGCTTTCGGTGGGTGACATTCGTGCTTGTTCTCCACGTCTGTGGGAGAGATGATTATTTGGAGCACATGAGCAGACTGATTAACTTGACGCATTCTTCAGAAAAAAGCAACAAGGGCAAAGGATCACCTCACAGTTCAGTAGAGCCTAAAAAATGTCCACATCTTACCAGAGCACTTGTTCACACCTCTCTGGAATGCCTGAAAATCAAATGAGATGGTGTTTCTGATTTCAGAGAATTGTGTCCCTAATAGAATATAAATTCTGACCGGCGGATCTGTCTAGAGAATCACTTTCATCATGATCTCATTTCAGCAACATATGCACACCAGAATGTGCTCCTCTCTTAGCTATGAATAAGCCAGTCAGAAAGCTGCACTGGCCAATCTCTTATACCCTATGCACATACTGCAGCTTGCAGACCATAAATTAGGACTCTCTCCAGATGAGCTTATCACATGAACATCAAGCTTCATTTCTGATAGTCATACACATATTTTTCTTTAATACTACATATCCATACCAAGTCATGCAACTCCTATTATCAAAGAAAAGAAAAAAGCCACAAAATGTATATTTTCTAACTCCAAAACGTTTTACCTTGTGATCCACAGACCATGAAAACTTCTTATAAGAGAACGTTTAAAACATCCATTCCACTAAAAAAAGACAATCTTGATCATACTCTAAAATCTAGTATACTATTCAAACAAACAGAATATGTATTTAACTTTTTGCTTGTCCTTTCTAAAAATCCCATCACCTTACACCCAGCTGTGTTCACATCAACAAAACAAGTTGTGTTTCACAGATACACAATGTGCCACACGGAACAAATCAAATCAAGATCAAGTTCACTGGTTCTCTTTACTGCCAGGAAAACAAACACAGACAGTGACAAGGAAACAAAGCAAGAGAAGATAAAAATTAAAAAAAGAAAGAGACAATTCATATTCTTTCCCAATAATTATCAAGTTTTCAAGTTCATGTTCTTTGCATTTCTTGGTGGAGGAGACTACAGTTAGTCACTTGGCCGTTTTTCACCGAATTTCTTTGTGAATTCCTCAGCGTTCTTTGAGAACTTCTTCTTGTCCTTGGTGTACTCCTCTGCTAAATCCGCCCGGAGAGGATGCTCAGGCTCTGGCTCATTGATCAGTTGTATCAGAGCTTGGACCACTGCAAACCACAACACCACAACATGCATTAGACTGATATATATATATATTTGATAGGAGAACAAAGCTTGGACCACTGCAATGACACAACGCCACAACATGCATTAGACTGATATATATATTTGATAGAAGAACAAAGCTCGGACCACTGCAATGACACAATGGCACAATATGCATTAGACTCTGATATATATATTTGATAGAAGAACAAAGCTTGGACCACTGCAATAACACAATGGTGACAACAGGCATTAGACTCTGATATATATATATATATTTGATAGAAGAACAAAGCTTGGACCACTGCAATAACACAATGGTCACAACAGGCTTTAGGTACTGACTCAATTCAAGGTGTATACGATTTTGAATGATTACAGAACACAATGGTGAAAACAAACTTTAGGAACTGACTCGCTGATAACATGAGAACTTGGGACGATTGCACAACACAACAAAGACAACACAAATTACAGGCTGTGGCATGTTGTACACGAGCTTAGATAAATGTCAAGATAACACTGATAAAAGATGTAAGTACTGAACAGGAACCAACACACACAAATGACACACTATTGCATATAATCTCTCTCTCTCTCTAAAACATCTCTTACTTACTCACTCATTCACACACACACACAACAACACAACACAACACACATGCATGCACTCGCGCATGCACGCACGCACATACACCCCCCCCCACCACCACCACAACACAACACAACACACACAGCAATGCCTTATTAGTGGGTGTGCATGTGTATCACTGAGGGAAGGCTCAATCAAGAACTATGCAGGAGCATACATGTACATATGTGTGACTGCACTGTGCATGTGTATAATATGCATGTGCATGAGCGCACATGTACATGCATACAGGCCTATTCATCACACACAAGAAAATATGCCTTCCATTACAATGAAATGCATGTTATAACATGATCTGCTCAACCACTAGATCTATGCATTGGAATTATTTATCTCACAATAACTACTCATATAACAGGTATACACTCGAAAAATGAAACTCTTTTACCAACATGCCAAACGCCCCTTCCACAGACAGTTTAAAACACACACACACAAGCTTCTTCTTCATCAAACGCTCAGACAGCAACTATTGTTGTCTGTCATATGAGTGAAAATGCACTGTGCTGCTGCTAAGCGCCTGACAAGTCAGGCCCAGCATATCCGACCTCAGCGTGGGAGAAAATGTGTTATCTTTTAAGTCCTAGAAAAAAGCCCACAGGAGAATGGACCAAGAAGGCAAAAAATAGACAAGAAGGAGGTAACAGGAAAAAAAACGAACCAGGCAGAAACAAAAGAGGGATAAAAAAGAGGGAATTCCTAGCACAGAATTACACTGACAGGCCCCCAGCATCCCTATTGGTGGGGGGAGGGGGGGAAACGAACATAGAAACAAACACAAGTCACGCCTCGCACCCCTGCTCTCACCCTGCTCTGTTTTTGTGGCTGGTTTCCAGTTCTCTGCGCTGATAATGGGTAGACACACCTGCCCTTTCTCGTCAATGTTGGGGTGGTAGATCTTGGTCTTAAACGTCACTTTGGGGGGCTTGAAGGGGTACTCTGCAGGGAAGTTGATCTCGATCTTGAAGGCTCCCTTGTTGTAGGGGGCACTCTCCTGTTGGTTCAACAATCCTTCGTGTTAGTCTTTAATTAATGATGAGGAGTCATGATCTTGATACTGTGTAACTTTCTTCAATATCTCACTTTTAATACTGTTTGATATTTCAACAATAAAAGTAGGATCCACATGGTAATTGTTAAAGACTGCGTGTGTTATTGTTTGTGTAGTCGTTTTCTTTTATGATGCTCATAATCCTGTAGGGATAGGATTGCCTGGTGGTTAGAGGAGTGCGCATTGCACTTGTGATCTGCTGACCCGAGTGTGATCCTCGTTCAAGAGGATTTTTCCTCTGTAGTTAGTTAACATCAGTGCCTACTCCACTCCCCCCAAAAGTCTTTCAGATGAGACTATAAACCAAGATCCCAAAGGCAAACGCACGAAGAACATTTTGTGCACACATCAAATCCCTTCCGCTTTTTGGAAGAGTAGGCCATTTTGTGCCGGTGGGAATGGGTGACAAAATTGACAAAACGTCATACACACGGGGACTGGATGTAAAAATGCACGAGTGCTTATTTCATTTTCCTCAAAATAAAAGAAAAAAAAGAAAACGGAAGAAAAGGCTGTATTCAGGAATGTAATTTATATATCATGTATCATGTATGCTTAAGTTATTGGGGTGTGCTGTGATGTCCAGTCCTGCTATCTCCACGTCACTCATCTTGATCTCTCCCCACATCACGGTTCACTCCATACGAACAGTTATCACTGTTAGGCTGCCAGTATGTCACCTAACAGAGAAGACTTTGCACTGTTTTTCAGACAGAGAAACAACAACAAACAATTCCTTTCTGAAATACTGCAGTATGAACATGGAACTTTTTTTTTTAACACCACTGAATTCTACCAAACTGACCCAGCTGCAGTGAAAAAAACTTTTCTTGGCTGAAAACATGTTATGATTTTATGATATTGGTGTGATGCAAGTAAACTAGGTTGTGGTTCTGTTTTTTGTTATTAATGCTGAGAAATAACACTGAATCCACCCATCTTTCCAACCAGCCAGCCATTCAAAATTTGGGCAACGTACCAATTTTGTGAAGATCAAAATCTCATGTACATCAAAGAACATTTGCACAAATATGTTTATATTATAATTATGTGATATATACACAAATTCATGGAGGTATTCACCAGTGTTCAGAACACATACTATTAGTATTACAATACATGTACATATATTCAACATCTCAGCTGACTGTGTGTGGTTGATGTGGTTTCTCCCACAACACGGTGCCCGTCCAGAGTTAACCGTTATGGTTGGTCAGGGCGTAGATACAAGGAACGACAGTAGAGTTGATTTTATACCCTGTTTTAAGCTGTATATATAGTTGCAAAGTTACATTCTGAAATTTAAAGTTTTACAATGTGACAACTGCAATATGGCCTCTGTAGCCGGTGGGGCTTTAAACAACAAGACTGGATTGGATTGGATTAGCTGACTACATAATTATAATATAGTGTATATTATATATCATAGCTTTACTCCCTAAAGAGTAACCATTTGAGCGGTGATATAGGGGGATGGGATAGCTCAGTGGTCGGAGCACTCGCTTTCCCCCAGCCAAGTTAAGCAGCGTCGAGCGTGGTTACCAGTTGGATGGGTGACCGTTAGCGCGCCTTGGCTTCAGTACAGTTTCCCCAGTTCACCCAGCTGTAAATGGGTACCTGCCCTCTTTAGGGTCAGGGAAGGTAAAGCAGCGAGGGAGAGGAGATGGGCGCCGCCCTCAATATGCTGGCCCTAGAGAAGTGAGGTCTCTGACGCCTTGCTCCCCTACGACCTTATAGGTTATGGGACTCCTTTACCTTTACCTATTTGTGCAAAATATAGACAAGGTCAACCTTTTAAAGAAGTACTTGGGACTTACACAATGCGTCCAAACTAACAACACAAAACAGTATTTATCTTAACTAAGAGGTAATCACTTACTGGTACTACAAGTCCGTGCCATGTGAGTATATTGCTCTCATCCACGTCTATATTTCTAAAGCCTTTGGGTGGTGAGTTTTTGATGTCTTGCAATTCCTGTGAAAAGAACAAACACGCACACACACACAAACTCATTTTAAAATCATGCTTCAGTTACTGTAAACTTGTGTTACAAGTAACTTAGGTAAGTGAGTCCCAAAGAATTTACCACCACAGATGCCATTTTTATCAGCGAGTGACATCTTCATCGTCTATAATTTGTATAAACATCTTGTAATTTTAGCCCCCAACCCCCCACCCCTCCAATCTTAATAAGAAAAAGCAAGCAATAACTGAAAACAATGTCAAGATAACAGTGCTGAATAAAAACCAACTTTAACATACTTCAAAAACAATCATTAGACTTCTTATAAATTACACTAGCAGTAGCACTATGTCCAACAATAGCAGTGGTTCCTGTAATGGGTGTGTGTGTATCCATATATATATATATATATATATATATACATATATACATATATAGATAGATAGATACATACATACATATACAAAAACTGATCTAGTGATAAACTAGGCACAGCAATGCATAAATTTGTTTTTCATCAAGCCAGTTATCTTAGTATCTTCCTATCTACGAACAAAAACTTGATCAATGGTATCAAACTACATTATTATGACAACCAATAAAAATAGACTCAATAAAAAGCAACAATACACCGCAGAACTTGTACACACACACGCATGCATGTGTGTGCGCAAACACACGCACACACATACTTTCACACACACACATTAATTTTTTGTTTAATTAGACAAAAAAATGTGTGCATTTTAATGATAATTTATCTTTGGCATGTATGTGCACGCGTGCGTGTGTGCATGCATGCATGCGTGTGTGTGTGTACCTATTTAAGGAGTTGTTGGGCACTATACTGAATTCTTCCTCAGGCAGTGTCCTTGGCATTTTGGGCCAAGTGCAACAGCAAAGCCTGTCAGCCAAAGAACTGTAGTACAGTAGTCCTCCAATGGATCCCCTCCCATTGTGGCATAGGGGGCAATAAATGAAAGACTGCCTGTCCCACTTCTGAACCACTCTCAACATTTTAATCATCATTTTCTTCTATTTGTCAAGCGACCAGCCCTTTTTTAATTTAAGTTAGAGTCCTGTAAATTGTTCTTTTCTGGCTGTTTTCCCAAACACTTGCAAATGGAAGTGCAAGTTTCATTACTGCGGGAGACGTAGCCCAGGTTCCATGTCTCACTCGGCAAAACAAAAGGCATATTTTGCTGTTTGTGCTTCAATATTCGTGACTGCATTTTTTCTCGTTCCATGATGGCGTGTCATTATCATTATTAAAGCATCTGTTCTACATCTTTTTGTTTTTCTATTTAAAGTCAAGTCCATCACATCCATTTTCTAACAGTAACAGGCTGGAACTAGTGGAAGGTGGGAGCTG
>CM054157.1:34396762-34429262 GCA_028751875.1 Rapana venosa | reverse complement strand
TGAACGGATAACATCAATAATGAAACCAACTTTTAAACTAGTAGATTACTGATTACTTGTTCGGAATCATCACTTTCCCCACACGTCAAATATAAGCCAACCTCTGAGATCTGGTCATGTTCCCCTGGATATCTCTCTCTCTCTCTCTCTCCCCTCTCCATTTCCTCCCTACCCTCACTCCCACTTCTCTACTCCAACTCTCCACATTAGAAATACTTGCAAAGAAAGCAAGGGAAAAGGTTTTCACCTCCAACAAATTAAAATCATCTCACAACAAAAAACTGTCTTCCAGTAAATTACGTCATAAAAAATAGTGTTTATTTGAAATTTTTATGTGGTAAAAAGGTATTTCCCTGCTATAAGACATATCTCTCTCTCCCTTTCCCCCCTCCCGTCTCCCCCCCCCCACCCCTCCCCCTCTTCTCTCTCACCCCTCCCCTTCCACACTTCCTAATACCCCCTACCTTTCCTTTGCCCCATTTCCCCAACCACCTGCCATGATTACTAAAACCAAACGTCAAAGATAATTTTTGAAAAAAAAAAGATTTATGTTTATGATTAAATTAGTATTCAAACTATAGGGAGGACTAAGACAATCTTCGAGTATGTAACACCATGAAAATATTATCTTTTCCAATAAAACAAATCTTGCTGGAATAACACATTCTTCGGATAAAATACCTAGTAAGGTTTACATATATAACTTGATTATGATAGATATAAAAATGAAATCTCAAGGATGACTAAGACAATTTTCCAGTAATATAAGTAAAACATGTTTCTGATAAAATCCCTTGTAAAGTTCCAGAAAATAACATGGTCATGATAAAATTCTAACTAAAATCATAAGGATGACTAAGACCAACTCCCAATAAAGTAAGTAAAACATTCTTCTGATAAATAATCCCTGGTAAAATTTAAGAAAATAGCTGGTTATGATCAAATTTCAAACTAAAATCACAAGGATGACCAAGACAATCCTCCTGTAAAATAGAACATAAAATTACATAGCTAGCAGTACCACATTCTTCTGATAAAATACCCAGCAGAAATATCAAGCAAAATAATACCCACACACACACACTTGTGCACAAATGACACACACCACACACACACACACACACCATCCACGGGTTAAAACTTTACTTTTGATAAAATACCCTCTAGAATAATAATAATAATAATAATAATTTAAAAAAAAAAAATATATGGAATTTATTTAGCGCTGAATCTTACAAAGGAATTGTTAAATTGGAGAAACCAAAATCATGATAAAATTAGGGGGAGGGGTATTTGTAAAGATCTTCATCGAAACTCAATTGCTGTAATTCTTCCTTAACAAGCTAAGGTCCTGCCTTGTATTTAAACCTTGAACGATGGTTCCCAGATTACAAGTCCAGTAAATATCTCTTTCTAACAGTTTGTTTACATCCCTTACTCTCTCTATGGGGATGATTTGCAGGAAATCCCAGTCCCCAGAATCAGGGTGAGGTGACCAGCATACGTGGTTGGCTACATTGCATTTCTTTGTGTTTCCCAAAGTCCAACCCCTCGTCCACGTCGTGGGAATCGGAAACAGGTCAAGCTGGCTAACGGGGCTCTGGTGAAGCTGTGACTGGCCTAGCAAGCCGACAGTGGATTTATCAACCGCTAAGAAAACTGAAAAGAGACACAAACGGACGGATACCAACGGAAAACGACATCGCAATGGAAACGGACATCGAGATAGGAACAGTGACTACATTGGAAACATGGAACATCTGCGGCCTAACAAACAAGGAACCAGAAATTGTGGAATTCATGCCCAAAAAAGATCTCCATCATGGGCATTTCAGACACTAGGAAAAAAAGGAGAAGGAACGAAGAAATCCATTCAAACTTTTTTTCATCTGGAGTGGAGTCAGGAAAGACCAAGAGCAACGCATGGTGTGGATTCATCCTACCCCCAGACATAGCAAAGAATCTCTTTGAGTACAGAACACATATCAGAAAGGACTGATTAAAATCGGTGTAAGAAAGTCCAACAAAATCGTCACTATATCCAAGCATATGCCCCGTGTAACGATTCGTACTCAAAAAGGGAGAAAGACTCATTCTATCAAGAGCTCTCCGACCTCATAACAGCACCCCTGACAAAGGGGACCTGTATGTCAGGGGTGATTTCAACGGCAGAGTTGGTGAGAGAAGAAACCCGTGGACAAAACATCTTGGGCCCCACAGTGACCACAGAACACCTTGCAATTACAACGGGAACCACGTGCTGGAACTATGTGCAGAGCATGATTGAATCATCACCAACACCTTTTTCCAACACCGAGCCTCCAAATTTACACCTGGTACAAATGGAAAAGATCTCAACATTCGTCTCAAAACGACTTTATATTGCAAAAATCTAGAACACGTTACGCCTCAAAGACTCAAAAGCCATCCCCAATGGCCAACCTTGACACGGACCACAGGCCTGTCATTCTAAACCTCCAGTACTCAGAAGAAGAAAACAAAACTGCTAGGAAGAACCAACCTGAAAAATCAACCTCCCCAAACGGAAGAGAAAGAAGTGCAAGAACAGATTCACAGTGCTATAAGTAAACTTTATCCAAATTTTACACACCTCTCAACATGGCAAGTCTGGGACACCTTCAAGCACTCCATTAACACCTTAAGGGAAGTTTGCGGGACAAGAAATGTGGAGTAAAAACAGGAAAGCTACAGCTTGTGGAACAACAGAGGTGAAGGAAGCCATCCAGAATAAAAAGCATATTTTAAGCTTTGGGGCCCAAACCAAGAAAGAAGAGGACTACGCCAAGACAGAAACGCAAGAAGATATGTAATCGCGTGTGTGAAAGCCTCCCCAAAAAAAACTCCTTGGCGACTTATGGAGAGAGTTAAATGAAATTTGCAAGAACTCCCCAAGTAATTTTCAAGTGTGAAGGCAATGAGGAAAGAAATGAGCCATTCAATCCAACAAACAGTAGTGAATGATGCAAATGGAGAGGCATGCACAAAGAAGAGGGGAAATTCTGAAACGATGGAAGATTATTTAAGATCTTTTAAACCATCTGGAGTACAAGCTTCAGCTCTCAGTTCTCACAAAGCTATAAGACCAGTTAGACCCCAAATCTTGAAGTAAACAAGAAAGCATTAAGACAGCCAAAGGGCAAAGCGGCAGGGATGACGGCATAAACAACTGAAAACCATCCTTGCATGCAGAGAAACGGGAGTTAAAAGGTGGCTCACCATATCTTCAGAAAGCATGGAAGAGAGGAAAGTACCAAATGGGCGGCCAAAAATGCAATAGTGTTTCCAAATTTGGAAAGAAGAAGGGGGCAAGAGAGACTGAGCACTTTCAGAGGCATTTCACTTCCAGCCATGTAGAGAAAATGTATGCAAAAGATTCTGGAACAGCGCACAAGAGCAAAGCAAAAAACCCCACTGACTATGCCCAGTTTGGCTTTCGGAAAGGAAGAGGGTGGCAAGATGCATTTCGCACTCCGACAGCGTGAAAAAGGCCATCGAAAAAACCAAGAACTGCATCAGTATTCGTTTTATCGAAAAAGGGTTTTCGACGAGTCAACAGAGACAAGTCTGGAAGATCCTGGAGCAGTACGACGTGAAAGGGGCAGTTGCTTGAAAAACATCAGAGCATCATGCCAACAGTAGGTACAGGTCCGAACAGCAAATGGAACATCCGACGGTTCCCGGTTACATGGGGTCAGGCAAGGCTCGTAAATCTTACCTTCTCTTCGTTTATTACATGGACCCGATCACAAAGGAAGCCAAACCAGATCTTGAGGCCCTTAACGAACTATTATTTGCTGACACCGTCCTGATGAATAGACAAAGCAGCTCTTCAACAACAGAAAATCACACAAGCTGCGAGGGGTATGATAATGAAGATCAAAATCACCAAAAACAGAAAGTCATTGCGCAGGAAAACCAGGAAAGTGGACACACTCAAGGACCCTGAAACGACCGAATTTAAATACCTGGCAGCCTCAATGAAGAATGAAAATTGGACAAGAGATGAAACAAGAGCAAAACGAACGCAGTCAGTTTCCAACTGCCCCCTAAACTTTCCGCATCCATGAGATAAGGAAAAAAACTCATTAAGCCAACTTCGTAAAATAATACAGTGTAGAATGGGCCCTAACAAAAAAGGAAAATTGGCACAATGTGAAAACGCGCCTGAAAAAAAAAGCTCTCAACAAAACCAGAAAGCGACAAGATCAAGAATGATGATCAGACATGGTCGGACAACACCAATCCCACCATATGAAACAACAAAGATCAGGTGTTTGTACCTCACAGAATGCCCGCCCACCCCAACCAGCCCACCATACCCACCAACCACAATGGTGGAAAGCAGAGGTAGACAAGGGGCGATGGAGCGGACCGTGACCCCCCCAAACCCGCACCCATGATGTCACTACTCAAAGCTCCGCTAGTTTGCAAAGTACGTCGGTGTTCCGCGCCAACAACCAGCGGCAGAAAGAAAAAAGAAAGAAGGAAAGACTTTGGTATTTGAATCCCCGACTGTGGGTTGCCACCCAGTTTAGTATGTAAAATGGATCCTACCTTAATAGACCAGGATTTTCTAGTTTTTGTTTATGTTATTTATTTGGTGGTAGTGGTGGTTAATGACATGGTGATTGGTGATGTACACCAATAGGATGGGTGGGAAATACTCTATACTACTATACTACTACATACAATAACTCGATAACAAATAATGAATCTAGACTAAACCACTCTCCTAAGCAAAACAAATGCAAAAGCCAATAGGGAAAAATAATAAATTTCCTGGGGGGGGGGGGGGGGGGGGGGGGGGGGGGGAGGTGGCACTGTCTTGTGGTGAACACGCCCCCAAAACTTCAAAAAAATTTGGTACAAAAAAACAAACACACAAATGCAACCAGCACACAAACCAACACACAAACACAAACATATTTTTTTTTAAAAAAAAAAAATAAAACACAAGAAAACCCCCCAAACACACAACAATAAAAACAAACCAAAACAAAACCCCCCCCCATGCACACCCCAAAACCACACACAACAATTTTATTTTACTTTAAAGTTTTTCTTTTTTAAAAAAGAAACAATGGAGATAAAAAACCCCCCCACCCCCAAAAAACCAAAAAAACCAACACACACACACACACACACACACCAACCCCCCCGTTATTTTACTTTAATTTTTTTGTTTAAACACAAACTATGAAGAATCAATGGAGATTTAAAAAACACAAAACAACCCAAAATTTTTAAACACAAAACACACCCACTAAAACGCTTTTTTTTTTTTTTTTTTTTTTTTATTTTAATTAAAGTTTTTTTGTTTAAAACCAAATTGAGACCCAATAGCAGTGTTAACCAAGTTACAAAGAATAGGGAAATTTGGTTGATTGATAAACTTGTTTTTAACGAAGAATCAAAATTATGACATTTCCAAAGTTGTCTTTAACTTTTGGGTTATCCTTGAAAAGTTGACAAAACCAATGATGTAAAGTAATTAGAAAAATGTGTTGCCCTATAGCATGATGTGTCATATACCCAATTGATGTAGTCTAACGAAAGTATCCAAAGGCTTTGTTTTGTATATCAATGATGTAGCCCTTAAAAACAATGATGTAGTCATTGGAAATGTGTTGTTATGACATTGATGAGTTTTGCGAAGATGAAGTCTATAGCAATATGTAGTCTATGCGCAATAGGGTGCCCTATAACAATGTTAGTCATAAGGTATGTAAAGCCCTAAAAAAAATGTTGTCTTGGCATGATGTAGCCTTTAAAAGAAAAGATTAGCCAAAGGGAAAAATGATGTAGTCATATAGCGAAAATGTGTACCCTATAAGCATTGAGTAGCCATAAAACAATGATGTACCTATAAAAACAATGTGTAGTCATTAGGCATGATGTTTCATAACATTTTGTGTATATATGCGTAATGATGAAGTCCTATAGAACAATGTTTAACCTATAGGCAATGTTTTTATTTAGAGCAATGGTGTATATCGCAATGTGTAGCCTTAGAGCAAGAGACCTATAGAACAATGATGTATCAAGAACAATGATGTATCTATACCTGATGTGTCATATACAGAATGATGTATCTAAAGCTGATGTACCCATAGAAATGTGTATCCTATAAAACTTGTGAGTCCTATAGGCTGATTGTAATATAGGCAATATTAGCCCTATAAGCAATGATGTGTCATATGCGCAATGATGTGCTATAAAATTGATTAGTCATAAAGAGAAATGATTAGTCTATGGCAGTGATGTATTCAATAGAGCAATGATGTATTATTGGGCCATGGTTGTCATATAGCACTTGGGGTTACCCTATGCGAATGATGAAGCCCATAGAACAATGATGTAGTCATATAGCCATGAGTGTCCTAAGAGAAATGATGTAGTAAGGAATGAGAAGTCCTTAGAAAAATGAGTAGTCATATAGCGCAATGATGTACCCCTATAGAAAAGTGTAGTATAAACATGATGTTCTAAACGCAAGATGTAGTCCTTTAGGAAAAGAGTAGTCCAAAAGGAAATGATGAGCCCAAAGAGCAATGATTTTTGTCTATAGCGCATGATGTGTCCTATAGAGCAAGGAGTAGATATAGCGCAATTTTTGTATCTTATAGGAAATGAGGTTTCATATGCGAAATGATTATAAATTTAGGCGTGATGTAGTCTTACATGAAGTCTTGAGCAATGGTATCATTATATGCAGTGATGAGTATAAGTCTGATGTATAAATAGTCAGTGTGTATCATGTAGAAAAGGGTGGTCATATAGCGTAATGATGTATCATATTGCAATGATGTAGTTATAATCATTGATGTAGTCTTTAACTATAAGGTGTCATTAACAATTTTAGTTATTGTTGCATTTGAAAGGTATTGAATGAAACCCCCTTGATTTGTTGTGGGGGGGTTTTTTTTTTTTGAAAGTCAGCGCTATTAAAATTTCCCTTTGTTGTTGTTGTTTTTGTTGTTGTTGTTGTTGTGTGGCATGTGAAAGAGTAGGTTTTAAAGCAAGCACTTTGATTTTTTTTTGCAAGGTTAAACGCTATGAATTTCCCTTTATTTTATTGTATTTATTTATTATTTCATCATCATTCATCATTTAATAAAAATTAAAAATTTAAAATAATTTTTTTATTTTTATTTTATTTTATTATTATATATTATTATTATTATTATTTTATTATTTTTATTTTATTAGGCAATGGGTTTGGAGCGAAACCTGTACGACATTGCCCAAGGGAGTGGACAGCCCCACTGCCACTCACAGCGGAAAGCCAACCCGTTTTCTGACATGTAGCCCCGCAGGGGGGAAAAAAAAGTTTCCCGGGCTCTGTCACCCTTCTTCCTTTTATAATTTTTTAAAAAGGCCGTGTGGCATGTGAGCTGAGTCTCTGGCATATATTCAAACTCCCGAGGTCAAGTTTTGGGGTGACGTCTTAGTAAATCAAAAGGCTTTTTTTTGGGGGGGGGAGGGGGGGGGGTTTTTTTTTTGGTTTTTTTATCAATTAAACTTCTTTTCCTAAAAAATGGTCATCCTTTTTGATGCAATAAGGGGAGTGGGGGGGGGGGGGGATGTTGCTGATGACGTCAAATGATCGAAAAAATTTTTTATGGGGTTTAAAATACACCCTTTTATTTTAAAAAACAAGGGGGGAAAATCACAGTATCAGAAGGGGCGTAAAAAATATATGTGTCTCGATTGGGCAAGTGGCACGGCAGTGCAGGGAGGGTCCACCAAAAACCCCAAAACACACACACGGGGGTCATACGAAAAAGAGACACAGGGAACAGGGCCCCACGAATTTTTCTCTTTGGCCACCCAATAACGAGGGGGAAGTGGCACGAATTTTAATTGCTTAAGAATATGTTTTTAACAATTGTGGTTTTCACCCACAAATAGGAAAGTCTGCCCCCAAAACTTGTATTTAAAAAAAAAATTTTAGACATTAATTTAACGAAATTGTTTTCCCCCCCTGACCCGTCACTACTCAAGCCTTGCTGAGAAGCTGTGTCTCCCCGCGAGCCGAAGGGACCAGCGGGAGATGAAAGAAAAAAAAGTTCTCCCCAAAACTGGACTAGGTTTCAAGTTATACCCCGGTTCAAAACCTACGTCATGTGTAAGCTTATCGGAGGCTGCTGGTGGGTTTGAATAAAATTTTCTCTCTTTTTTTTTTTTTTTTTGGGGGGGGGTCCCTTGGGAAGAGCTCTAAACTCTTTTTTAGATTTTTTCAAAACCGACCCCCCACTCCCTTTTAGTAGCCCCATTCGACTTCGGGGGGGGTTTCTAAAACCCACCCGTGTGCATGCGGTTTTGTTTTTTTGTGTTTTTTTTAAAGTTCTTTTTTTCGGCAAGGAAGGGCTTACTCTTCCAAAAAACAGAATGGTTTGTTTTAAACCCCCGTGCAATGTTTTGAAATATTTTTTGTTGGGCCCCTTTTTCCTGAGTTTTGAAGTTTACCAATTATTTTGTTGTGTTTGCTCTGTTTTAGATGTTAATGCATGATTTAAAAAAAGTTTTTAAAAAAAGATTTTTGGTATGCGACCCTTAGGGCCCCCTATGAAGGTAGCCCGCATTTGACTTGGGGGTAGCGGGGGTATTCGTGTTTCTGTAATCATGAAAGCTGATTGAATTGGGGACCTTTAAGTGCTTTTTCGATTTTTTGCGTGCATGTATACACGAATGATTAAGGCAATGCAGGGCTGACTGTTGACCCGGGGGGTTCGAACCCAGACTTATGGCCACGAATTGAAGCAAATGATCTTAACCATCTACTATAGCGTCCGTGTGTGCAAGCATTGCACAGGGGGGGGGTTAGGACCCCCCAAAGGGCCTCCATTTTGTCAATTTTTTTGGTAAATGGGGGTAAAAGGGGAAAAGGCTGGGGTTTGAAACCCCCCAACCCCCGATTTATTGTAAAAAGAAACGCTTTTCCTAAGGCCCCTTTTTTTTACTCCCAATTTAACCCCGAGAAGGGGTATTTGGGAAGGCAATTTTTTTTTGGTTTTTTGGGGGGGGGGGGGGGGGGGGGGATTTTTGGAAAGGGTGTTAGAAGGCGCAGATGAAGTTTGAACATGAATTCGACCCATTTGGATTTGAAAGATCGCCCCCAAAGGGACATTTTGGGGAAAAGTTTTTTTTTTGGGGGGGTGGGGGGGTTTTGGGGGGAGGGGGTTGGGGGGGGGGGGGATTTTGGCTAAGGCCAAAAAGGTTTTACCCAAAGGTGAGATTCGCAGTAGCAAACGTTGTTACCCCTGTTTAGGAGCGGGATTTTCCAAATGGGGATGGGCCCAACACAAAACCTGTGTTGCTTTTTTACAAAATTTTCTCCCCCTCAACTATGCAAGGTTTTTTCGAAAAGGGGGAAAAAGGATTTTGTGCCAATTTGTGGTGCTTTGCAGTGTTTTTGTTTTGTGTGGGGGTTGTGGTGTGGGGGGGTGTTGGGGTTGGTGGTTGGGTGTGTTTGAAATGACGGGGAATGATGTGTGTGTGGAGTGTGAGTGTATGTAACATTTCATTATGTTACATCATGTTGGCCAAAAATCGGAACTTCCCCTCGAAATTTTGGAGGTTGCAACCCAAAGCCTTCAGTTGGGGACGTGCCGGGAGTCGAGTTCGCCCGATTCTTTGACGTGGCTTTTGTAGTGTGACAAAAAATCTGTCGTTTTGAGTCAGAAGTTTATACCCGTCCCGTTAAAGGCCTCTTCGTCATGTTCTGAGACCAAATGCATTTGGGCTTGGGTTGTGGAAGGCGTTGTTCTATGTCCCCGCGCTGGTAGTCTTCAGACGATTTTTTTAAAAAAGACTTTAGGGTTTTAGCCAAAAAACTTACCATGTTTTGTAGGAAAAATTGGCGTTGAAATTTGTTGGAAGGCAAATCACTTCGTTGTAGCAAAACAAGAGAAATCATGGCATGATTTTCATAATGAAACATTTTACAGGAAAAAGGGCCCGTAAGTGAGCGATTTGTTGCGGAAAGTTGCATAGGGGGGTTAATTAAAAACGTAAGTGCTCAACTGAGGCCAGAATTGCCCCCACTTGCTTATTTACAGGGATCCCCTTTACAAATAAAACCCCTAGCCTAGGGCAAGAATTTAAACAGGAAAGGGGGGTCAGGCAGTGGTTAGGCTGTTTTTGTGCCGGGTCAATTTCTTTTTTTGTTGGTGTTGCTATTTTTTTTCAGGGGAGATTTCAGTTTTAGATACTATGGTCAAGATTTTCTTCATTAGTTCTTTTTCATGACTGACCTTTGGATGACCTGTCAGTTGCCTTTTAAATGGACACCACATTTCTGATGGCTTTTTTGGTTTTTGTTACAAAACCATTTTGAAATTGAATTAACTTAAAAGAAACTTTATAAAACAACTAAATGAAACTGACAGGCAACCCCCACCCCCCTCCTAAACCAGTGTAAAGTAAAAGGACATCTAAAACATATACGCTTCAAAATAGATTAACTAGAAAGTGATCTGGAATAAAACAATAAAATGAAGATTCAAAATGAAAAGAAAATCAGCAAAAATATAGAGTTAACCAAAACATAAAATAAAAAGTAAACACACCCTCCCTCACCAAAGCAAGTAAGATTAAAACGATCCCCCCTTCCCCTTAAAACTAAATCATAACCAACCTTAATTACAAGAAACCAACCTCTGAATAAACTAAAGCGACTAAAACTAAACCAAGTACAACTAAACAAAGTAAAAACCAAACCAAGTAAAACCAAACCAAGTAAAACAAAACCAAGCAAACCTAAACCAAGTAAAACTAAACCAAGTAAAACTAAACCAAGAAAAAACTAAACCAAAGTAAAACAAACCCAAGTAAAACTAAACCAAGTAAAATCAAACCAAGTAAAACCCTAACCAAGTAAAACTAAACCAAGTAAAACTAAACCAAGAAAAACTAAACCAAATAAAACAAAATCAAGTAAAACTAAACCAAGTAAAATCAAACCAAATAAACTAAACCAAGTAAAACTAAATAAAGGGAAAACAAACAAGTAAAACTAAACCAAGTAAAACTAAACCAAGTAAAACTAAACCAAGAAAAAACTAAACCAAACCCTGAATAAAACTAAACCAAGTAAAACTAAACAAAACCACAAATAACATCTAAACCCGAATAAAACTAAACTAAACCCTAAAAAAACACTAAACCAAGTAAAACTAAACTAAACCTAAAACTAAACAAGTAAAACTAAACTAAACCCTAAGTAAAACTAAACTAAACCTAAGTAAAACTAAACCAAACCCTGAATAAAACTAAACTAAACCCTAAATAAAACTAAAACGATTAAAACTAAACTAAACTAAACCCGGAATGAAACTACCAAGTAGATGACAAAGCGAACCCAAATCAAAACACCATCGAAAAACGGAATAGGACGAACAAACGGAAATGAAATAAAACCAAACCATGAATAAAACTAAACTAGGTTTAAAAAAAATGAACCGAATCAGATGAAACTAAACCAAAATAAAACCAAATAAAGAACAAAAATAAAATAAACCACAAAACCCTCTCCTTTCCAAACAAAACCCCTCAAACGGAAACTAAATCACGTAAACAATAAATTCCCATAATAAAACACAGTTGGTAGAAATCAAAGGACAGCAATCTTAGTGATAGTGATTCTGGTGCCCCGAAAAGAACATTATCTTTGAAGGCGCTGAAAATGGTCGGTAGACCTTTTTATTAAGATAGCGAAGATAATAATTATAATAATGTATGGAATTTATATAGCGCTGAATCTTGTAAAGCAACAAATCAAAGCGCTCAGATGACTTTTTGTTTTCGAGGATAACGGAATTAGCATTCATGTGCTTTTTTAACATCCAGTCCCCGTGTGTATGCGGTTTTGTAAATTTTGTCTATCTGTTCCCACCGGCACACAATGGCCTACTCTTTCGAAAAGCGGGGCAGGATTTAACGTGTGCGCAAGATGTTCTGCATGCGTTCGCACACGGGGCCTCGGTTTATAGTCTAATCCGAAGGATGACCATGACTTGAAATTTGGACGGAAGGTGGCTGTAGCTGAGGGTCTGGAGGTGGCTGGTCAGTCTGACCACGGCCCTGAAGGCTGGCCCTCACGTTGGCCGCGTGGGTGGGTGGGTACTGCGGTGGTGGGAGTGAAGGTGGCTCAGGCTGTATGCATAGGTCGCGTCTTGAAGGAGGAGGACCAGTGGCTCTTGTCGATCCCTCAGCTTCTTTAGAGTTTCGCTGTTTTGGCTCTTCTTTTCAGTCTCTGATTCTGCAGAAGGTCTAGCATCAGGGTTAAAGGTCTCATGCTGATCACATGGCAGTTCTACTGGTGCTGTTTATTCCGGTACCTGGTGCCTTCAGCGGGAAACTCGCCTTCCGTTGGTCGTCAATATCTTGGAAGTTCAAGACCTGAATTGTAAGTACATAATTGTAAAGTGTGTGTGTGTGTGTGTAAGTGTGAGTGTGTGTGTGTACGTGTGTGCGCGCAAGTGTGCCTGGCGTGTTAAAACCCATGTCTTACAGTTGACTTAAATGTGAAAAGAAAACCTCAAGGAATGCTATAAAGTAAATCAGTATGAATTTTACCTAAGCCCTTCTATGAATATCTTATAAAAATGAAAAAAAAATTAAATCTTTACATGTAGAGTCTGTTTTGGGCTGTCACCGCCTTGGTAGCAGTCACAGTAAGTAGTAGTATGGTAAAGAGAAAGTACCATTTTGATTGCAAATTGATTTTACAAGAATAAGTTCATAGTTTATTTTCGAAGTTTAATTATAGAGAACATATGGATTTGCTGGGGTTTGATGTCTATAGCAAAAATGAGTAAATTTTACATGTTTCAGGATGCTGAAATCACATTGTAACATTTAGGTGATTTCTTTTTCTACTACTCAGGAAGAGCTCAAAGGTTTTCCAGTTGTGACATTTTGCGTATGCGACCATTGTTGCCCACCATTAAGGTGGCCTCCTATCAACTTAGAGGATGATGTCTAAATGCAACATTGTGCCTTATCAGTCCATTATGGCTACTCTTCAAAAGGCATAATGGTGTTAACTATATGCGCAAGATATTATGCATGTTTACTCCTGGGACCTCGGTTTACGGTCTCATTTGAAAGACTTTTGTGGTAGTTCAGTATTGGTGCTAACTCCAGGGGAAAAATCCTCTTGAACGGTTGCCTCGGTGGTGGCTTGATCACGGGTTATGATGCCACCAGCACAACGACCTAACCGCTAAGCCACCCCTCCTCCCTATTCACATGATGAAACTTTTTAATGTCCTTGTGTCAGAAGTTATTTCTTATCTCTTGTATGAGCTATACACTGAAGCAAGTGCCAACAAAAATGCTTTCCCCTCCCCACCCCACACAACTGTCTCTAGCATAATGATTTTTCTGGTTACCAGGTGCCATAATGATCCGGGAGAACTTGCACGAAAGCTGGGCCACAGTAATCTCACCTGCCTGTTGTAGAAAGGAGGAAGCTGGTTTGATTGATCACGCCACACAGCACAGCTCTCCTGCCAAGACGGGTGACACTGGAGGGAGGCAGGCACAGGGGCAGACAGACAGAAACAAATGATCAAAGATTGGACCTGCTTTGACATGGCAGTGCCACTCCAAAAAGAGCTGAAGATGGACAAGCCTGAAGAAGACTGTCAACCAACACAGCCCTAGTATCTTCACTGACAGTGACATCAGTGAACTGCTGATGCTGATGCCATCCTGGACAGCAGCAGTGACGTCTTCTGACTTTATCAAACACTGCCACGTCACCGAGCTACTCAACAGACACCAGTGATGACATCCAACACCGCCACATGTCACTGAGATACTCATCAATAGTGATGATATCAAACACCGCCACATGTCACTGAGCTACTCAATAACACCAGTGACATCAAACACCGCCACATGTCACTGAGCTACTCATCACCAGTGATGACATCAAACACTGCCATATGTCACTGAGCTACTCAACACCAGTGATATCAAACACTGCCATATGTCACTGAGCTGCTCATCAACACCAGTGATGACATCAAACACCGCCACATGTCACTGAGCTACTCAACAACACCAGTGATGACATCAAACACCGCCATATGTCACTGAGCTACTCATCAACAGCCTAGACACCACTGATCACATGCCTGCAAGAATGACGTGACCAGGTAAGACAATTTCATCAGTTGTCACTTTAATCTTCTTCTTCTTCCCTTTAGTTCATTGAGGAGTCTCTAAGGCACAGCACTAACTTTTTCAAGGCGCGTCTCTGGACACACAGCCTGGTGGAGCCCATCATTCTAGGTACATAGTACATGCTGGCTATGTTTCTGTAAACCATCAAATGCTGACTCGAGTCATGTGGTCTTTTACGTGCATACTTGCTCTATACACGCCAGGAAATGAAGCACTGTCTGGTCTGTACTGAAAATATTACCCCAGTGCTAAAATTAGCCCCTTTCTTTTACCAAGTCCAAGTGTGGTCAGCTTCTGCTATAATTAGCACCAGTTGGGATGGAATGTGTAGTGCTGAGATTTGCTGAAAAAGGGGCAAACTGACAGCTGTTGATTGTTAAAACCCCATCCTTAATTCACCAAACTCTGCTCTTAGGATTTCCCTCTTTTCTATCCCTCTTATATTTTCTGCCTTGTTCCTTTTTTCTTGTCACTTCCCTCTTTTCTATTTTCTACCTTCTTGGTCCATTTTTCTGCATTTTTTTCTCAGAAAGTCTTAAAAGATCTCTCCCATGCCGGCCGAAGTTGGATGCGCTGGATCTGACTTGTCAGGCACTCAACGGCAGTGCTCATATGACCGACACTAGTTGCTGTCTGAGTGTTCGAAGAGGAAACAGAAGATTGGTGAAGCTGTACTTCATTGTGTTGTATACTGCTTCAGTCACGGAAGACTTTTCTGTGAATTTTGGGTTGTCTTCCTAGGGAGAGCACATTGCCACAAGAGCAGCGCCATTCTTTTTTTTTTTAAAGCAAAACCCTGTCTGCATGCACATTTTCCCCCTGACAAGCCCTGTGCTGAATGCATGTTGTGCATGAGACCTCGGGGGATCATCTCGGCCAAAAGACTGGCACCTAGACCACCACTTTGGTTCCAGTGCATGTTTTGAGGGAGGGAGAGTTTAGGTTCAAACAGAAATCTCTTGGGTTTTTTATTTGCTATTATTGTTTTTGTTTGGATTGTTTTTGGGTTTTTTTTTTGTGTGGTGGGGTGGTTGTTGTTTGGTTTGGTTTTTTTTGGGGGGGGGGAGTTGGTTTGTTTATGTTTGGTTGTATTTTGTTGTTGTTGGTTGGTTGGTTGGGTTTTTTTTTGTTTGGGGGTGGGGGGGGGGGGGTTGTTACGCGCCTAGAGCTCTGAGGTTCACCAAGAATGGTGAGATTTTTGCGGATGCGACCAGTTTTGACAACCATTAAGGTAGCTGCATTCCAACTTTGGGTGTGATGTCTAAACGCTCTAGTGTGCATTTTTTTTCCTATTTAGATTTTGCCATTCGTTTCTACCTGCATGCAAAGACCTGCTCTTACGAAAGATGGGACGGGTTTTAATATATGCGCAAGATGTTCCGTGTGCTTTCGTACATGTGACTTATGTTTCAGTCCTTTTTAACAGCACAAATGGCCTATTCCATCTAGAAGGCAAAACGGTTCTAACGTGTACACAAGAAGTTTTGCAAGCGTTTGCACACAAGACTTTGGTTTATAGTCTCACGGAAGGACATTGGGAGGAGTGGAGTCAGTACTGATAACTCCAGGGTAAAAAAAATCCCCGCAAACAGGGGTTTCAGTGGTGGCTCAAATCCAAGCTGTCAGATCACGGCTCAATGCTCTAACCACTAGGCTACCCCGCCCTCATGACAGCATTGATAAAGTTGTAATGATGGAAGCAGACTTGAGTTATAGCAGTATCATTTTCCTTAGACAGTGGTATCAACACGATGGTGTCCAGGGATTAATAGCACACCTGCACCATTTTTATTTTGTCACCAGATCCTTGAAACCAACAGGGCAGCAACAGAAAACGACAGTGCACAGCAGCAACAGAAAACGACAGTGCACAGCAGCAACAGAAAACGACAGTGCACAGCAGCAACAGAAAACGACAGTGCACAGCAGCAACAGAAAACGACAGTGCACAGCAGCAAGAGGACAAGGACAGTGCACAGCAGCAACAGGACAAGGACAGTGCACAGCAAGACAAGGACAGTGCACAGCAAGACAAGGACAGTGCACAGCAGCAACAGGACAAGGACAGTGCACAGCAGCAACAGGACAAGGACAGTGCACAGCAGGACAAGGACAGTGCACAGCAGCAACAGGACAAGGACAGTGCACAGCAGCAACAAGACGACAGTGCACAACAGGACAAGGACAGTGCACAGCAGCAACAAGACGACAGTGCACAACAGGACAAGGACAGTGCACAGCAGCAACAAGACAACAGTGCACAGCAGCAACAGGACAACGACAGTGCACAGCAGCAACAGGACAACGAACAGTGCAAAAGCAGCAACAGGACGACAATGCACAGAAGCAACAGGACGACAGTGCACAGCAGCAACAGGACGACAGTGTACAGCAGCAACAGGACGACAGTGCACAGAAGCAACAGGACGACAGTGCACAGCAGCAACAGATAAGAGGACAGTTGGACGAAAGCAGCAGCAAAATGACAGTGTGAATGAAAGAGTAACAAAGGCACAGTTCTAGGAAAGCAGCAACGAAGGGACATTGTCAAGGAAGCAGTAACAAGCAGCAACAAAATTGTGAAGGAAGCAGCAACAAAAGTACAGTGTCAAGGAAGAAGCAACAAAGGGACAGTGTCAATACAGTGTCAAAGCAGCAACAACAGGACAGTGTGAAGGCAGCAGCAACACAAGGACAGTATGAAAAAAGCAGTAACAAAGGGACAGTGTCAAAGCAGCAACAAAACAGCGTGAAGGAAGCGGCAACAAAGGGACAGTATCGAGCAAGCAGCAACAAAGAGTGTGAAGGAAGCAGCAACAGGACAGTGTGAAGGAAGCAGCAACAGGACAGTGTGAAGGAAGCGGCAACAAAAGGACAGCGTGAAGGAAGCGGCAACAAAGGGACAGTATCGAGCAAGCAGCAACAAAGAGTGTGAAGGAAGCAGCAACAGGACAGTGTGAAGGAAGCAGCAACAGGACAGTGTGAAGGAAGCGGCAACAGGACAGTGTGAAGGAAGCGGCAACACAAGGACAATGTGTGAAGAAAGCGGCAACAAAAGGACAAGGTGAAGGAAGCAGCAACACAAGGACAGCGTGAAGGAAGCAGCAACACAAGGACAGTGTGAAGGAAGCAGCAACACAAGGACAGTGTGAAGGAAGCAGCAACAAAAGGACAGTGTGAAGGAAGCAGCAACACAAGGACAGCGTGAAGGAAGCAGCAACAAAAGGACAACGTGAAGGAAGCAGCAACACAAGGACAGTGTGAAGGAAGCAGCAACACAAGGACAAGGTAAAGGAAGCAGCAACACAAGGACAGCGTGAAGGAAGCAGCAACACAAGGACAAGGTAAAGGAAGCAGCAACACAAGGACAAGGTAAAGGAAGCAGCAACACAAGGACAGCGTGAAGGAAGCAGCAACAAAGGGACAATGTGAAGGAAGCGGCAACAAAGGGACAATGTGAAGGAAGCGGCAACAAAGGGACAATGTGAAGGAAGCGGCAACAAAGGGACAATGTGAAGGAAGCGGCAACAAAGGGACAATGTGAAGGAAGCGGCAACAAAGGGACAATGTGAAGGAAGCGGCAACAAAGGGACAATGTGAAGGAAGCGGCAACAAAGGGACAATGTGAAGGAAGCGGCAACAAAGGGACAATGTGAAGGAAGCGGCAACAAAGGGACAATGTGACGGAAACGGCAACAAAAGGACAGTGTGAGGAAAACAGCAAGAGAATGTTTTGAAGAAAAGCAACAGTACACATTATGAAGAAATCGGCAAGAAGTGATTTTGAAGAAATCGGCAAGAAGTGATTTTGAAGAAATTGCCAAGAAGTAATTTTGAAGAAATTGGCAAGAAGTAATTTTGAAGAAATCGGCAAGATTTTGAAGATATCCGCAAGAAGTGATTTTGAAGAAATTGCCAAGAAGTAATTTTGAAGAAATTGGCAAGAAGTAATTTTGAAATCGGCAAGATTTTGAAGATATCCGCAAGAAGTGATTTTGAAGAAATTGGCAAGAAGTAATTTTGAAGAAATTGGCAAGAAGTAATTTTGAAGACAGCAGCAAGAATTTTATTTGAAGACAGCAGCAAGAAGTAATTTTGAAGACAGCAACAAAGAAACATCAAGAAGAAATCAGCAAGAAGACATTATGAAGAAAACAGCAACAAAGTGATTATGAAGACACCAGCCAGATGACATTACGAATGAAGCCGCAAGAAGACATTTTGAAGAAATCAGCAAGAAGACATTATGAAGAAAACAGCAACAAAGTGATAATGAAGACACCAGCCAGATGACATTACGAATGAAGCCACAAGAAGACATTTTGAAGAAAGCAGCAGGAAGACATTATGAAGAAAACAGCAAGAAAACATGAAGAAAGCAGCAAGAAGAGACAGCAAGAAGACATTATGAAGGAAGCAGCAAGAAGAGACAGCAAGAAGACATTATGAAGAAAGCAGCAAGAAGACATTATGAATAAAGCAGCAAGAAGACAGCAAGAAGACATTATGAAGAAAGCCGCAAGAAGAAATTTTGAAGAAAGCAACAAGAAGACATTTTGAAGAAAGCAGCAGGAAGACAATATGAAGAAAGCAGCAAGAAGACATTTTGAAGAAAGCAGCAAGAAGACATTTTGAAGAAAGCAGCAAGAAGACATTTTGAAGAAAGCAGCAAGAAGAGACGGCAAGAGGGCATTATGAAGAAAGCAGCAAGAAGACATTATGAAGAAAGCAGCAAGAAGACATTATGAAGAAAGCAGCAAGAAGACAAAAGCAGCAAGACGACATTATGAAGAAAGCAGCAAGAAGAGATAGCAAGAAGGCATTATGAAGAAAGCAGCAAGAAGAGACAGCAAGAAGACATTATGAAGAAAGCAGCAAGAAGAGACGGCAAGAGGGCATTATGAAGAAATCAGTAAGAAGACATTATGAAGAAAGCAGCAAGAAGACATTATGAAGAAAGCAGCAAGACGACATTATGAAGAAAGCAGCAAGAAGAGACGGCAAGAGGGCATTATGAAGAAAGCGGCAAGGAGACATTATGAAGAAAGCAGCAAGAAGACATTATGAAGAAAGCAGCAAGACGACATTATGAAGAAAGCAGCAAGAAGAGACGGCAAGAGGGCATTATGAAGAAAGCGGCAAGAAGACATTATGAAGAAAGCAGCAAGAAGACATTATGAAGAAAGCAGCAAGAAGACATTATGAAGAAAGCAGCAAGAAGACATTATGAAGAAAACGGCAAGAAGACATTATGAAGACAGCAGCAAGAAGAGACAGCAAGAAGGCATTATGAAGAAAGCAGCAAGAAGACATTATGATGAAAGCGGCAAGAAGACATTTGAATAAAAGGGCAAGAAGACATGTGAAGAAAACGGCAAGGAGACATTATGAAGAAAGCGGCAAGAAGACATGAAGAAAACGGCAAGAAGACATTATGAAGAAAGCAGCAAGAAGACATTGTGAAGAAATCGGCAAGAAGACATTATGAAGAAAGCAGCAAGAAGACATTATGAAGAAAGCGGCAAGAAGAGACAGCAAGAAGGCATTATGAAGAAAGCGGCAAGAATACATGAAGAAAACGGCAAGAATACATGAAGAAAACGGCAAGAAGACATTATGAAGAAAGCAGCAAGAAGACATTATGAAGAAAGCGGCAAGAAGACATTATGAAGAAGGCATTATGAAGAAAGCAGCAAGAAGACATTATGAAGAAAACGGCAAGAAGACATTATGTAGAAAGCAGCAAGAAGAGACAGCAAGAAGACATTATGAAGAAAGCATCAAGAAGACATTATGATGAAAGCAGCAAGAAGACATTTGAATAAAAGGGCAAGAAGACATTGTGAAGAAAATGGCAAGGAGACATTATGAAGAAAGCGTCAAGAAGACATTGTGAAGAAAACGGCAAGAAGACATTATGAAGACAACAGCAAGAAGAGACAGCAAGAAGACATTTTGAATAAAGCAGCAAGAAGATATTTTGAATAAAACGGAAAGAAGACATTTTGAAGAAAACAGCACGAAGACGTTTAGAAAAAAAAACAGCTGGAAAGGTTAAAGCATACAATACACTATACAGTGCACAGCGTTAAATACATCAAAGAAAAGAAGCCAGATTGGGGGAGGGAAGGGGGGGGGCATAAAAAATTTTTTTCTTGGTCTAAAGATCTCAAGTACCCCCCCCCCCCCAAAAAAAAAAAAACCAACAAAAAAACCCCAACAAAAAACAGACAATAATCGGAAACAAAAAAGAAAATATTTTAAAAAATATAATGGGTAAAAAGTGGGAAAAGTACCCCCCTAAACAAAATACAAATAAAGAAAATAAATGAGCAAAGAATTTTTTTTAACCATTAAAAGAAAGCTGATGCTCGGTGATCAGCTTGCAACCAAGACCTACCTCCCCCCTCCCACCTTACAGAAGAAAACTACAGTGTAATTGTAAAGATCCCAGTTTGTTGTACGTCAGTACATAAAGAACAGTGGGGTGAGGTGTACCTCTGTTTTAAGGACAGATAGATTTTTAAAGATGATATTCTCCATTTTATTTCAATGAAATAATACTTACAAGATGTTAATGTTCTTGAGATAATCCTGTTATCTTTTTGAGGATGGAAATAGTTGAAGGAAGGGGTTGTGGTGGTGGTGAGAGTAGAACAAAGATGCTGGACTTTGCCAGGGTTTGAAGCTTGCATTTGTTTCATGTATTTGGGACAGTTAGGATTTGTTTTTATCCAATAAGATGTTCAGACAAAAAATAACTCTGGGACAGGTGTATTTGTTTGTTCTGAAATCTCCCTCTAAGTCAGTCGCATTAAGAGGAAAGTTCGCCCTTCATGATCAGCTCATTTGTCCACGCTTTAGAGGTTTCTATTGTAGTTGAAATAGTTTAGTCAGTTCAAAGCTAAGGCACACACAGCTGTGTGCTTCTTTCCAGTTTTTGTGTGTATCTATAATCAACAGACCTTGACATATCCAGTATTTTTTATTGCTTTGAATAACAATGGTAGGGAAAAAAACCTCAATAACAGTTTACGCTATGTGACCAAGAATGGTATGTAATGAATGAGATGTACCTGTTTTATGTGACACTGTAACCTGCATTGCAAGGGGAATAATTACACCAGACTTAGATTGGGTGTGTTATGTTTAGTACTGTCGGGGAAAAAAATCTGTGATGGTGTCCAATGATACACCATTTACTCTGAAATACCTTCAACATAGAAACTAGACAAGAGAGATAACACTTTATTTCCAGGGAGTCGGCAGAAACTTAAAGCAAGATGTTCATATACAACTTTCGGTGAAATAGTGTGCAAGGGACTGATGTATGTGTGCTGAAGGCCTCGAAAGGAGCTGAGGGGAGGTGCAGGTGTTAAAGTAAAAATGTTTTATAGGAAGCGGTGTTTAGTAAGGACAGCATGGGGAATGGACTGTCAGTTATTGTAAGGTGGATATTCAGGAGTATGTGTTTAAGAGGGAGTAGTATTGAGGGTGGGGGTTGCTGCAGGTATTGTAAAGGCAGATGTTTAAGAGGAAGGGGTGTTAAGAAAGAGGATGAAGCATGGGGGTGTTAAGATATTGTGGCATAGGTGTTGAAGAGGGGATGTTTGGGAGGGGGAGGGAATACTATTCAGCGTAGGGAAGGCTACAGGTATTTGAAGTGTAATTATTTTTTTAATTTATCTTTTATATCAAGGAATAATGAATAATGGAATAAGCACTCGTGTGCTTTTTTACATCCAGTTCCCGTGTGTTTGCGGTTTTTGTAAATTTTGTCATCTGTTCCCACGGGCACACAATGGCCTAAGTATGAAGAAGGGGTGTGTAGGACAAGGGGTAGTATCTGAGGGGATATGTTGACTGGTGTTATCAGGTAGGTTTTTTAAGAGGGAGTGTTCAGAAAGAGGATGTAGCCTGAAGGTATTACGGTATTGTGACAGCGTTGAGGAATGGATATTTGGGCGTAGGGGGATAGTATGGGTGTGGTTTAAGATAATTGTAGGGTGGGTATCAGGGAGGGGTTTTGGGGACAAGAAGGTAGTATTTTCAGGTAGGTGTAAAAAGGAATGTTCCCTAGAAGAAGGTAGAATGTTTAAGTGGGATGGGAATGAAAAAGAGGGTTTGCTGTTAGAGAGAACATTTAATCCCATGTTTTCATTTAAGAGAGTTTTGAAAGTAAAAGTGGGGTGCAATCCATTGTTGAAACGGATTAAAATGGTTATGGACTTGAAATCTTGTTCTTAGAATAGTGAGATACGGAAAGGAACCCAAGCAGTCCAAGAAATAATCTTCGGAATGCTGGTTTGTCACTGAGTACTCTACCAACGTGTCTGTGCCTTTGTGTCCACATGCTTTCAAACATAATACATACATACCATAAACAGACAACACTTAACCTATTACTAAACCTTAACCCTAACACTTTGTACTAAACCGAATTTTTAACCTTGCATGAAAATGCAAAAAGCAAGTGGACACAACTGTTTATGAACACAATGGTAGATATTTCATTTCTTCTTGGAAGAAGAAGAGGATGTATGTTTGGGAAATGCGAGAGTGTTCAGATGGAGGGGAGGGGGTGTGTAGAACTGGTTCTGATGTTTAGGAATGGGGGGAAGGAGGAATGATTAAAGGTGTACGTACAGGGTAGATGGGAGCAGGGTTTTATAGGTAGGGGTAGAACACATTAAAATGGGAGTTAGGGGATGGAGAAGAGAGAGAGAGAGAGAGAGAGAGAGAGAGAGAGAGGAGAGAGAGAGAGAGAGAGAGAGAGAGAGAGAGAGAGAGAGAGAATTTTAAGATGTATGAAATGTGGATAGGAAAAGTGAAGCAGTCGGTTGTTTCTTGCAACGAGATCATTGGAAAGGGTTCTTTCTTAAGATAGAGTGGGAGTTAGGGGTTGGATCTGTGGAAGATGGGGGATGGATAATGGAGGTATGGACTGGAGATGGGGTTGGGATGTTCCAGAGAAGGGGGTAGAGTTCTTGTTCAGTACAATGGGAATGAAAAAAGAGTGTTCGCTATAGTCGGGTGTGTTCCTGTAATGAAGTAATAGAGAGGGAATATTAGAAAAAAAGGGAAGTTAGGGGCTGGGATCTGTGGGAGATGGTAAAAGAAGTATGGAGTGAAGAGTGGGGCAGTCTGGTATTTTTTTTCCCTGTTAAACATAATAGAGGTAGAGGAGACATTTCAGAAAAGAAAGCGACTCTGGGTTTACAAAGAGAAGTTATGATGTATGCACGAGTCAGTGGGGAAAAGCCGAAAATAGGAAAGTAAAATAAAACTTTTGGTATAAAGGGAGAAAGGCAAAAGTGACATAGGAGCGACATTTTATATTTCTAGATTGAGGGGAAGAAATACGTGAAAAAAAGAAATGTTGATGGGAGGGGAGAGAAGCGTGTGTTCAGGTCAGTGGCGAGGAAGGAAAGAAGTTGGCAGTGTGTGGTATGGCAATAGGTGTCAGAATATCTAGTGGACTAATCTTTACCGAAAAGCCCCAAACTGCTTTTGTTTTGGGTGAATGTGGTAAGGACGATTTTCACTTTAAGCAGATGTATGCACTGGTGTATCATTGGTATGCCTTCATAGATTTTACAGCAGTCAATAGTATGTGTTGTTGTGAATCCGGCAAAAAAGTTAGATTTTTATTTTAATTGTTATTGGTTGTATGTGTAAGAATAGGTTGAATGCAAGTGCGTTGATTCATTTTTACAAGATATGACACTATATAAACTCCATTTTATTATTATTATTGTTATTATTATTATTTTATTATTATTGTTATTTACATTTTTTTCTATTTTGGTGGAAAATGTTTGAGCACATGAGTATGCAATTTTGTTGGGGGAAAATAGGGACCAAGAAGTTTTGCTTCAAGGATTGTTCACAAAATGGGGGAAGCAGGGATAGCTATTTATTTCTAAGATTTTTTAAAGAAATAAAATGAAATCTGTACCCAAACACTGCAGCCCTGAAAAAGTATTTACTGTTGATAGGGTTGGGCTTTTGTAACTAGAAAATCCCCAGTGTTGGTGGCACTGGAAAGTGTGTTGTAATGATAAACTCCCCCTCCCCTTCCCCCACCCGTGACCGTTTATATTGGATTTTGTTCGTAAATATTGTGGTCCTCTGATTAGGTTTGGAATTGGTCATGGAACTGAATAGAATTTCTCATTGAAGGATGGAGAAAGTCTTTCGAATTATGTGTTTGATTTCTTTTTCCTTTTAGTGACTTGTTGTTGGATGTGGTCAGGTTTATGAAGAAATATTAAGTCATGTGGACAGGATGGTCAATTGTTCATTGGAAAATGGAATGCTTTGTTCTTCCATTTTGGTGGCTTTTGGATTATATTGATCTCTTTATTTTTTGTTATGTCAGATCATTTGTTTAGAAACGATATAGTTCTAATCGTGTTTGTTGTTGGCAGAGTGATCACATTGTTTTAGAAAGGGAGGTAACAAGGAAATTAATTAAAAAAAAATCTTTTTGGCCAATGAAGAATGAGAAGCACCCTCCTCTACTGGCTCCCCCACCAATTCCTCAAATAAAAAGCAAGAAAAAATAGTGTCATGAAACATTCCCCCATCCCCCCCCAAACATTCTGTGGTGTTCCAAAGCATGTGATGCCCTATGATATGCGTGAAAATGAGGTCCAATTTTTAAAAAAAATTAAAGAAGAAACTACCAAGTGTTGGAGGGTCCCAGTCTTTTATTATTTTTTTTTTTTTTTGGGGGGGGGGGTCGTTAGGAAGACTGGTCTAAATATTATTGGGTGTGGTCGTGTGTGGTGTGTGCTGTGTAGTTGTGTGTGTGGTGTGTGTGTGTGTGTGTGTGTGTGTGCATAGTTTTATATAAAGTACCAGGCAAAGAATAAGTGTGAGCTGTGATGGGTGAATGGAAATTACTGTTAAAACTTTTTTAAATCAAATGTTTTTATGTTTTTCTTTTAAAGTTACTTTGATATTTGTATTGATTGTGCTGATGTGTTTCATGAGATGTGTTTGAATTATTGTTTGTGTGTGGTTTTGCTTTGCTACTCTTAACCTTTACAGTGTGTGTGTGTGTGGGGGGGGGGGGGGGGGGGGTGGGTGCGGATGTGTGTGTGACGTAGATTGTCGGCTTTTAAAATACTGTTATTTCTTAATCTGTATTGTTTAATAATGCATGCTGTGTAATAAAATTTGTAAAATGCCACTCATAATTTCTCTAGTTGAGACATTAAAGTAGTCTTGAGTCTTGAGATGAGTATAAAGACTGCTTGTTCGTGCTTATATTGTGTTTGGGTGATTTTGACTGCAGAAGCAAAAGGTATTTGTTAGCGAGTCGGTCATGACAAGATGGGAATGTTGGTGTTTTTGACAACTGTTACATCCCAACCCTCAGTCCCCGAGCCTTTTACACACGATAAACACGTGCAGCAGCGTGCACATGCCCGTGTGTATGCATGTACACATACGCACGCACATACGTACGTACGTACATACATACATACATACATACATACATACATACATACATACATACACACACAAGTATGCATGCACGAACGCGCGCAGACAGGCGCGCGCACACGCACACACACACAACACACACACACACAAGCACACACACACACAAGCACACACACACACACACACACACCACACACAAGCACACACACACACACACACACCACACACACACACACACACACACACACACACACACACACACGTACTACGTACGTACGTACGTACGTACGTACGTACGTACGTACGTACGTACGTAAGCACACATACATACATACGTACATAGAGAGAACATTCAAAAAAGAACATGCAAGATCAGCCTTTATTCATTTTCTCATGAAACTTTTTTTTTTTTATAAATATAACAAAACACACAATTAAATACGTATGTATATATAACATTAGGAAAAATGCATACAAAAGAAAAAATGATGCAGTGAATTAAGATACAGCTACACAAAAGCCCAATACTTGTATAAAGAAGACATCATAGTGAGAAGAAAACAAGGTAAGAAAAACAACAAAGAAAAACCAAGTGAAAATTTCCCATAAGTGCGAGGCCACCACCTAACAAGTCGCATTGCACCAGAGGTCTATTTTTAGTTGGTGACATGTTGGTAATCTGCAATAATAATTTTTAAAAAACGCTATTCAATAAATTTTTAAAAAAGATTGAAAATCGAACAATTCTGTGGAAAAGTTATCACAAATTGAAATGATACACTGCAGGAAATGACAAAATGAGAATTTGACAAGTTCGGCATTGTAATAGGTAGTCAGTGGGTTTGGTGGTTTTTTTTAACACGTTTAAACAAAATCATGCCTTCATGTTTCATTACAAGCTAGAATAACGGCTATAGTTTCATATAATCAATCCAAATCTTAAAATCCCCAACCTGACCCCCACCTGCCTAAAATGGCTCCTAGCGGAAAAGTGGGTCAGGTGCTAGGCGACTCATTTCGTGGTGGAGCGTCAGTGTAGGAAACAAGCTCTCAGTACAGTCTGAGGGTGAAAACGGTTTCCAGTGTCGGCAACATCCTTTTTGTTACGGCAGCCGCTGATGCTTCTGCCCCGTCAGTGGTTGGTAGGTGTACTAGCGCCAGGACAGGTGAAGAAGAAGAAGAAGTAGTAGTAGACAAAGACACAGGAGATGTAGACTTGAGGTCACACTCCAGTTTGTCCTCACTTCAATCTCAGACCTCATCTACACAAAAATGTCAACATAGAATGATAAATAAAATCAAATGCGTACCTATTTAACTACCTACCTACTTGGCTGCCTGCCTACCTATCTGTCTACCTACAAATCTACATATATACGTACTTAATACATACATACATACATACACATACATACATACACATACATACATACATACATACATACATACATACATACATACATACATACATACATACATAGGCACACACAGATAATCAGACAGACAGATATCTATATATGGGATCTTGGTTTATGGTTTTTTTCTTCTTCATCACTGAGCGCTCAGACATCAAAATATGTAAAAACATATGTATGTCGCGCTGCCATTAAGCGCCTGACAAATCAGGCCCAGCGCATCCAACTTCCACGAAGGAGAGAATTCTTATCTTTTAAGTCTTTCTGGATAAAAAGGCAGGATAAAGGACCAAGAAAGGCAGAAAATAGGAAAGAAGGAGGTGACCAAAAGAAAACAAAGCCACGGCAGAAACAAAGAGAGGGATAGAAAAGAGGGAATTCCTAGCATTGAATTTCCAGAAGGTGGAGATGCTCCTTCTACTGACAGGCCCGGCCTCTGGCAACCCTAAGGGGGAGGTTTAGGGTTTCGTTTGAAGGACTGGCAGAGAGTGGAGTCAGTGCTCAGGTTAGGCCTCACTCCTGGAGGGAAAATCCCTTCGAACTAGCACGAGCTCAGTGTATGTAGACTCGAACCCACGTCCTCCGATGCCGTCCGATCACAAGTACAAGGATCTATTCACAAGACTACCCCGTCCCTCCCCTGTCTACATGCATATATATCTATCTATCTATCTAACTATATCTATCTATCTATCTATCTATCTATCTATCTATCTATCTATCTATATCTATCTATCTATATATCTATCTATATCTATCTATCTATCTATCTATCTATATATATATATATATATATATATATATATATATATATATATATATATATATATATATATATATATATATATATATGTTGAAAAGACAGATGCTGGACTACACTGAACATCCTAAGTCTTTTTGTTCACTTTTTGTAACAGAGCAAACAAATTTCGCCACAGACTCAGTTTTTGACCTTTATAGTGTATGTATTGTGTGCGCTCGCGCGAACGCGCGCACGCACACACACACAACCCCCCCCCCCCCCCACACACACACACACACACGCACGCACACACGCACACACACTCTCTCTCTCTCTCAACATCTCCTATCCTTGTTTCTGATAGGTAACGTTGTATAGTGTCATAGCATATGTATAAGGTCAAACCAGTGGCACAGTGTCATACCAATGGCACATTGTCACACCAATGGTGTAATGTCACACCAACAGTACAGTGCCACACCATAGAAACACGCACACACACACACACACACACACACACACACGCACGCACGCACGCACGCACGCACGCACGCACGCACGCACGCACGCACGCACGCACGCACACGCGCGCGCGCGACAACAATGACCAGCTTGAATCAATGCTGCTGCACACATGTTGTTGAGCTAGCTGCTAAAGACCCCAGAGCTAGCACTCTGCCCCTCAGCCTCCCAGAAAACAGCACGGACTTACCGAGGTAAGGCTTGCATCTGCAGATAGGGCAGCCGTTAGCGCCGGTCTGAAAGCCGTTGGGACAGTACAACATACACATCACCAATGGACACCGTCCGCCAATGTCCACCTCTGGAAAACAAGCAAAACATTGCAATGCTGGATGTTGTGTTTTCTTTCCCAATCCTTCCTATTATGAGGAGAGGTGCAGGCACACACACACCTACACATGTGCGCAGACGCACACACGCACACGCACGCGCGCGCGCATGCACGCAGGTGCGCATACACACACGGGCGGGTGCACGTACACGCGCACTCCCCATGATCCACTAAACACACACATACACACACACTCAAACACACGCAAATGCATACAAATACACGTATGCACACACACATAATTTTAAATCAACGCTCGCGTGTGTGCGCGCATGTGTGTGCGCGCGCGCGCACACACACACACACACACACACACACACACACACACACACACACACACACACACACACACACACACACACACACACACACACCCCATCCTCCTTATCTACTTTCTGCCTTCTTGGTCCATTCTCCTGCCTTTTTCCCCAGGAGAACTTAAAACAATTTTCTCCCATGAGCCTGACTTGTCAGGCGCTTAGTTAACAGCAGCATAATGCATTTTTCACTCAGGTGACAGACATCGATAGTTGCTGTCTGAGTGTTTTACAATAATGATAAGAAGAAGAATTGTGAAGAATTGCAAAGAAGAAGAATTGTGAAGAATTGCAAAGAAGAAGAATTGTGAAGAATTGCAAAGAAGAAGAATTGCGAAGAATTGCAAATAAGAAGAAGAAGAAGAAAATCCCGACAACTTCTCAGCCCCTAGGTAACCCAAGGCGCTGGCCATCAAGGTTTTTTTTTTCTCCTATTTTATTATTTTGTATACCACTTTAAGTCAGGGCAGATAACTCTGCGTGAAATTCGGGCTGCTCTCCCTGTGGAGAGCGCGTCACCACAAGAGCAGCGCCACCACCCATATGGCGGGAGTTGTGGGTAATTTATACACAGCACTTACTTAACAGGGACGGCATAGCTCAGTGGTCGGAGCACTGGCTTTCCCCCAGCCAAGTCAAGCAGCGTGGAGTGTAGTTACCAGTTGAATGGGTGACAGTGGGCCCCCCGGCACTCACACACACACACAACCACCCCCTCTCTCACACACACACACAGGCACACACACATGCACACACTCTCTCTCTCAACATCTCCTATCCTTGTTTCTGATAGGTAACGTTGTATAGTGTCATAGCATATGTATAAGGTCAAACCAGTGGCACAGTGTCATACCAATGGCACATTGTCACACCAATGGTGTAATGTCTCAACAAATGTAGAGTGTCACACCAAGAAACATACACATTCCCGCGTGCACACACACACACCACACACACACACACACACACACACACACACACACACACACACACACACACACACAATGACCAGCTTGACCTAACTCAATGAGATTGTCGCGATAGGCACTCCTCTCCTTCACTGTGATGTGCCAAAGCTTAAGATTTGGTAGAATTACGAATTTTTAAAAAATACACTAAGCTATGTTCAACTGAAGGAAAAGTACTCTGGTCTGTAGGGCAATCATTTTTCTAAACACAGTTGCTTTCCTTGACCATAAGCTTGCCTAGTTTGCTTGTGTTGGCTAATCTTGTGTGACATGTTGACAAGTGTATTTTTGGGGATTTTGGGCTCTCCAGTGTTATAATTTTAAAAACAAAAATTGTATAGTGCAAAAAGTGACATCAGATGGATTCAGCTAACTTCAGGGAACTTTACTTTTGGTGAAAAAAATCATCAGATAGTTTCAAGGGGACTAGGTGATGAACAGTTCAAGCCATGCAAGATAAGCAGCCCTAATTTTCAAACCTTTTTATTTTTCAGCATTCAGTGACATATTTTGAAAATGTGTAAAAATTAGTTACAGTTATCTATTGAAAACCTGTATAACAATCTCAAAATTAAACATAATAAACTTTTCAATGATGGATAATTTGTATGTCTTTATTATGTTGGGTAAATCTGCTGAATTTTTCAAATATAGTCAAAATCACGCGTCACCACTAAATGGCAGGGTTCCATTTTCCTGCGACTTCATTGAGTTAATGCTGCTGCACACAAGTTGTTGAGCTAGCTACTAAAAGACTGGAGAGCTAGCACTCTGCCCCCCACCCCCATCCCCAGCCCCCCAGCCTCCCAGAAAACAGCCCGGACTTACTGGGGGAAGGCTTGCATCTGCAGATAGGGCAGCCGTTAGCCCTGGTCTGAAAGCCGTTGGGACAGTTCAACAAACACATCCACAATGGACACCGTCCGCCAATGTCCTCCTCTGGAAAACAAGCAAAACATTGCAATGTTGGATGTTTAGTTTTCTTTCACAATCCTTCCTATTATGAGGAGAGGTGCAGGCACACACACACACATACAGACGCGTGCAGATGCACACACCACACACAACGCTGCATGCAGTGGCATACACACAGGGCACGTGCGCTACACGCACTCCTCATCACCACTAAACAACTCAACACACACACACACACTCACACACAACACACACAGCCTACACACACACCCACACACAACACATACACACACACACACTCAAACACACCCAAATGCAATACAAATACACTATTCACACACATAATGTTAAATCAATGCTCGCGTGTGTGTGCCTTGCACACCACTACACACACCACACACTTCCCCAACAAACACACACTAACACACACATCCACCACATCCATCTTCCTTGTCTACTTTAGCCTCTGGTCCACTACTGCATTTTTCCCCAGGAGAACTTAGAAAAATTTTCTCCCATGCCAAAATCGGATGAGCTGAACCTGACTTGTCAGGCGCTTAGTTCACAGCAGCATAATGCATTTTTCACTCAGGTGACAGACATCGATAGTTGCTGTCTGACCGTTTGACGAATAAGAATAAGAATTGTGAACAATTGCCAAGAAGAAGAATTGCGAAGAATTGTGAAGAAGAAGAGGAAGAAGAAAATTTCGACAACTTCTCAGCTCCTACGTAACCCAAGGCACTAGCCACCAAGTTATTTTTATTTTTTCTATTAAAAATTTTGGTATACCACTTTAAGTCACGGCCGATTTCTCTACGTGAAATTCGGGCTGCCCTTCCTGAGGAGAGCGCGTCACCACAAGAGCAGCGCCACCACCCATATGGCGGGAGTTGTGGGTAATTATACACAGCACTTACTTATTAACAGGGACGGCATAGCTCAGTGGTCGGAACACTCGCTTTCCCCCAGCCAAGTTAAGCAGCGTGGAGTGTAGTTACCAGTTGGATGGGTGACCGTTTGTACACCTTGGCTTCAGTATAGAACCCCAGTTCACCCAGCTGTAAATGGGTACCTGCCTCTTTAGGGTCAGGGAAGGTAAAGCAGCGAGGGAGAGGAGATGGGCGCCACCCTCAATAGGCTGGCCCCTAGAGAAGTGAGTTTCTTGGACGCCTCGTTCCCTTACGACCACATAGGTTATGGGACGCCTTACTGACTTACCGGGTACGGGGTTGCATCTGCAGATGGGACAGCCATCAGCTCCCTTCTGAAAGCCGTTGGGGCAGTTCATACGGCACTGTCTCCGTGAACACTCCGAGGCACCGCCAGCATCTGAGAGTGTACAGACAGAGAGTTGTTTCATCCATAGACAGCATCTTTCACCAAAGAAAAACCCTCTCCTAGTTAATTGTTCTTAATGGTGATGGAAAAAAAAGAACGTGGCCGTTGTTGGTTGGCTTGTTTGTCTTCATTCTATTATGTGCGTGTCTTTTATTGTGCATAACGCATGTGCGTGTACAAAAACACATGCGCAAGCACACACATACACACGTATGCACACACAGATATAGTAGAGATAGATGGATAGATGGATAGATAGATAGATAGATGGATAGATG
>CM054157.1:34384262-34391762 GCA_028751875.1 Rapana venosa | reverse complement strand
ACACATGTACGCACACATGCACACACACACTCGCACACAAATACACACACGCACGCACGCACACACGCGCTCGCATATACACTAGACACACACACACACACATACACGCACGCACATACACACACGCGCAGGCACCAGTAATAGTTTAGAGCAACACAATCAAAATTATAACATTAGAATCATTTTAAACACATCTCATAAAGTATTATCTCATCAGCGTAAGCAATACACATATCATCAGTATAAGTAAATTGTACATTAAAATGAAACCCATGACAAAAACACTTGGAGACAACATCCTTCAACACTCTTTTTTCCCCTTCACCCATCACACAGCTCACATTAATTCATTTGACCGGCACTTCAAATAAAATGTTTATAGCTTTCTTTCCTGTAGGAATGTGCACATAGACTTCCAAAGAAACTACCCTTCAACAAACAGAATAAAACATGATCATTGTATCACCACTTAGTGCGCTCAGAGCACTCGCTTTCCCCTAGCCAAGTTAAGCAGCATCGAGCGTGGTTACCACTTGGATGGGTGACCATTTGCGCGCCTTGGCTTCAGTACAGTTCCCCCAGTTCACCCAGCTGTAAATGGGTACCTGCCCTCTTTAGGGTCAGGGAAGGTAAAGCAGCGAGGGAGAGGAGGTGGGCGCCGCCCTCAATATGCTGGACCCTGGAGAAGTGAGGTCTCTGACGCCTCGCTCCCCTATGACCTTATAGGTTATGGGACACCTTTTCCTTTTTACTTAGTAGACTTGAGTAGTTTGACATCAAAGCTGTGAGTTCTTGTTGCTTTCATTTTCATTTTCATTCTAGTCCACTGTATGTTATTGCCTTTCAAAAAAGTTAAATAAAAAAATTCCTTCATTCATTCCACAGTGTTGCCAAAATCAACATCCGGACAAAAAATCAAATAAACACTCCCCCCCACCTTCCCAATCAAAACTAACTGATAAAAATCAGTCATTCCCGAAGTCGGAATGCAGCTACCTTCGTGATGGGCAAAAACGGTCGCATACACAAAATCTCATCTTTGAATGAACCTCGGAGCCCTAGCCGAGGAACAAAAAAACCCCCGATAAATTGGACATAAGCCTCAACAACAACAACAACAACAACAACAACAACTATACTACTACTACTACTACTACTACTACTACTACTACTACTACTACTACTACTACTACTACTACTACTACTACTACAGCAACAACAACAAACAACAACAACAACAACAACAACTACTACTACTACTACTACTACTACAGCAGCAGCAACAACAACAACAACAACTACTACTACTACTACTACAGCAACAAAAACAACAACAACGTTAACCAACAACAAAAACCCACCCAAACCCAATCTCAAATCAAACCCAAACCCAAGCAATCTAGAAGTACTAGCACCCTGCCCCCCCCTTCTCTCCCAAACCAAACCTACTTGCACGCTGAAGACTGGCCAAGCCAAAGCAGCCGAGGCAGACGGCCAGGAAGACAGTCAGGGAAGCTGCTGCCATTGTCCGGCTGACTCCAGGCAGGTTGACCCCAGACAGCAAAGGAAAGACAGCCACAGGGGGAGTGTAGGTACACCTGAGGTAAAGACTACCACTGTAGGTAGTAGTAGTAGTAGTAGTTAGGCACACCTGAAAGCCGTAACGTTAACACCTGTCCTCTTTTTTGCCTTGACCAATCGGCCCTCTCTGCCCGGCAAGTTTGCTGTGACAGCAGCAAAGCAAATGAACACGCCCGGAGAAGAGCTAGCTGGTCGCTGGAAGCAGAGAGATGGAGATGTAGAGAGAGAGAGAGAGAGAGTCAGGGAGAGAGCGAGAGGCAGAGAGAGGATGGATGCTGGTGTGTGAAGTGAAACGTAAGGCGCAAAGAAGCGCTTTTATATATGTGTAGGTGGTGGGTTCGTTGGAATGATGACGCTGAGAGACCGAGCGAGAGAGAGAGGATATATATATATAAATATATCCTCTCTCTCTCTCTCTCTATCTCTCTCTCATCTCTCTCTCTCTCTCTTCCTCTCTCTCTCTCCTCTCTCTCTCTCTCTCTCTCTTTTTTCTCTTTCCTCTCTCTTCCTCTGTCTGTCTTCTCTCTCTCTCTCTCTCTCTCTCTCTCTCTCTCTCTCTCTCTCTCTCTCTCTCTCTCTCTCTCTCTCTCTCTCTCTCTCTCTCTCTCTCTCTCTGGGTTTTCCGCGTTTCTTCCTTTGACGTTGTTGTTTCCGTTAAGTGGTCAAAAGATGGATTGTGTTGGTGACAGAGAAGGCTGTAGGTGGGGCCCTGCTTGTAGGTAAACATATCCGGGAGAGAGAGAGAGACAGAGACACAGAGAGAGAGAGACAGAGAGGAGGGAGGGAAGGAGAGAGAAGGGGGGGGGGGAGAGGAGGGGGGGAGAGAGGGGAGCGAGAAAGAGAGAGACGGAGAGAGACAGAGAGGGACGGAGAGAGAGAGACAGAGAGAGACGGAGAGAGACAGACAGACAGACAGAAAGACAGACAGAGACAGGAGAGAGAGAGAGAGGGGAGAGAGAGAGAGAGAGAGAGAGAGAGAGAGAGAGAGAGAGAGGAGAGAGAGACGAGAGAACAGAGGGGACGGAGAGAGAGAGACAGAGAGACGGAGAGACAGAGAGAGGGAGACAGACAGACAGACAACAGAAAGACAGACAGAGACAGGAGAGAGAGAGAGAGAGAGGGGAGAGAGAGAGAGAGAGAGAGAGAGAGAGAGAGTGTGTTTTGTGTGTGTGTGTGTGCACGCGCGCGCGCGTGCGTGTGTGTGTGTGTGCGTGCGCGTGTGTGTGTCTGTGTATGTCTGTGTGTGTGTGTGTCCTTGAGTTTTTGTGTGTGCACGCGCGTTTACATGTGCGTGTGTGTATGTGTGTGTGCGCGCGCGTGTGGGTACGTGTGTGTTATGTGCGTGTGTGAATTTACTCAAGGACACATAATAATAATAATCTGTATAGAATAACACTGTTTGTCCCATCACAGTGACATGACCTTGAACGGTTTTCAGACCATCCGGGTCAGTTAGGTCGGCTACACTATACTGTTAATTTATCACTCCAGGCTGTGTGGCGTTTCATTGGTTGTTTCGGGGCAAAACGGCTAGAGGTAATCACTTTGGATTCTGGCATAACAAATTCGTCATTTTTGACAGATTGCCGTTTTCTTATAGTTTGTTCACCTTTGGATTTGTACCATCAAAATGAAAAACAGAAATCTCTGTCTCTGTCTCTCTCTGTTCTCAGTCTCTGTCTCTGTCTCTGTCTCTGTCTCTCTCTCTCTCTCTCTCTCTCTCTCTCTCTCTTTCTCTATCCTTTTATTGTTCTTGCTAATAGACTTAATTGTGGTGTTTACAGTTTGTATCCTGATGAATGCTTCATTCAGATTTAATATTTCAATTTTATCGTGTATGTTGACTATTTGAGATTTAGTGAATGTTTTATTCCAACATCTTATTGTTTTAAGTGTAACAATTATGTATTGCTTAATTTCAATGTGTAGATGTCCATTTCTATGACTTTATAGGAAAATCATAAAGATTGATTTTGGCATTGATGCATGGTGTGTGTGTGTGTGTGTGTGTGTGTGTGTGTGTGTGTGTGTGTGTGTGTGTGTGTGAGTTATTCTTTTCTTTTATATCGAGGATAATGGAATAAGCACTCATGTGCTTTTTTGTACATCAAGTCCCTGTGTGTATACGGTTTTGTAAATTTTGTCATCTGTTTCCACCGGCACACAATGGCCTACTCTTCCGAAAACCGGAACAGGATTTAACGTGTGCGCAAGATGTTCTGCATGCGTTCGAACACGGGGCTTCGGTTTATAGTCTCATCCGAAGGATGTGTGTGTGTGTGTGTGTGTGTGTGTGTGTGTGTGTGTGTGTGTGTGTGTGTGTGTGTGTGTGTGTGTGTGTGTGTGTGTGTGTGTGTACGTGTACGCGCACGTGCATGGGGTATAAACTGTTTTTGCATAATCTCCTAATGTCTGCTTAGATAAGATTTTGTTCTTGAGCAGTTTACTTTTGCTATTCCTTTCCCTATAAAAAAAAAAGTACGATGAATTTATTGACGTTTATTTTCTGTTTGCCAAAATGATACTGTTTACATGGTTTGTTCTCCTGTTTTGGTTGTCTCCCCCCCCCCCACCCCCACCCCCTTTTTTCTATTTTGCTTTTGGTTTATTTTTGCTATTTGCTTTTAGGTTGTTTTTGTGCTTTTGTTTTGTTGTGTTTTATTTTTTGTTGTTCTCTCTTCTTTTTTGTTGTTTGTTTTTTTGTTTGGTTGTTACTGTTGTTTTTGTTTGTTTGGTGTTTTTTTTAGAGGGGGGGGGGGGGCGTTTGCGTGTGGGATCTTTTCCTTCTTTATTCAGTGTGAATGTATGGGTTTTGGGTTTATTCTATTATCATATAATGTATCCCTAAGGGCGGGGACTGGATGTAAAAACAGCACATGGCTGCTTATTCATTATACTCGAAATAATAGAATTTGTCATTGTCATTGTTATTGTCATTCTCCTCTCTTCTCTCTCTCTCTCTCTCTCTCTCTCTCTCTCTCTCTCTCTCTCTCTCTGAGTGCAAGAGCGCATGCATATATATATATATATATATATATATATATATATATATATATATATATATATATATATATATACATACATACATACATACATACACACACACGCGCATATATATATATATATATATATATATATATATATATATATATATATATATATATCTGAGACAAAAGAGTGAGGAAAAACAAGTGCAGGTAACCATTTACAACTTCATTTTCATCATAAACTAATTGTTGTCCAAGATTCTAGGGAAAAAAAGGGTCACTACAAGATAAAACTTTGAAGGCAGCATTAGGGGATTATTTGAGTAAGGACCATGCCTTTGGCCTGACCTGACTCGAGTCTCGGCTCCTGGTTGAGCACTCTTCAGAGGTCCCGGCACTATTTGAAACCTCACTGATCCTTTGTGGTAGGTAACAGCAAGACACCCTCCAGAATTTATAAGTGTCTATTGCCATCCTAAGAATAAATAGATATTTTTGTAGCCTATCACATATATATGTGTGTGTGTATGTGTGTGTGTGTGTAAGTGTGTGTATCTATTTATAATATTTATTCATATGTGTGTGTGTGTGAGTGCGTGTAAGGGAGAGAAAGAGAGAGAGAGAGAGAGAGAGAGAGAGAGAGAGAGAGAGAGAGATGGGGTGTGTAATAATAGGTACTTTTGGTATGAATGCGGGTGTGTCTAAATCATCATGTAGTGAATAGACATTAAACAAAACAAAACAAAACATACACGCACGCGCGTGTGTATGTGTGTGGACGCACAGATTCTAAAGTTGAGACACAGACACACAGAGAGGTTGAAAGAGAGAATGTGTGCGTGCACGTGTGTGTGCGCGCGAGTGCGTGCGCGCATGTGTGTGTATGTGTGCGAGTGTGTGTATATGTGTGTGTGAGAGAGAGAGAGACAGACAGACAGAAAGACAGACGGCCGGACAGACAGACAGAGAGATATAATTAATAAATGAGAGAGAGAATAAATGTATGAGAAGAGAGAGAGAGAGAGGAGAGAGAGAGAGAGAGAGAGAGAGAGAGAGAGAGAGAGAGAGAGAGGGAGAATGAATAGATGAGAGAGAGTATGAACGAATGAATGAATGACACACACACAAACATGCACGCACGTGCGCGCGCACACACACACACACACACACACACACACACACACACACACACACACACACACTCAGAAAGACAGACAGGCAGAAACAGAGAGAGAGAGAGGGGGGGGGGGAACGGATAGACAGAGAAAGACAGACAGACAGACAGACAAACAGAGAGAAAGAGAGATATAGAGACAGAGAAATAGAGACAGAGAGAAAGAGAGAGGGAGAGAGAGACCAAGAGAGAGAGAGAGAGAGAGAGAGAGAGGGGAACGGAAGACAGAGAAAGACAGACAGACAGACAGAAAGAGAGAGACAGAAGAGAGAGAGAGAGAGAGGAGGAGAGAAAGAGAGAGGAGAGAGAGAGACAGAGAAGACAGAGAGAGGAGAGAGAGAAAGAACAGAGAGAGACGAGAGGAGAGAGAGAGACAGAGAAGAGAGAGAGAGAGAAGAGAGAGGGGGGGAGAGAGAGCGAGGGAGAGAGAGGGAGAGGGAGGGAGAGTGGAAGTGTAGTAGGGTGGCACATGACTTTGCCCAGGGCATGATTCACTCTATCTGTTTTTTACTGTGAACCTAATTACTGATGACTAACTACCAGTCAAGGACAGGCCTCAAAAGAAAAGTCACGTAAAGAAAGAATAAAAATCTGACCCAAAACAACAACGACAACAAAATTACGAATTCGCGTCGAAGAAAAGTTCCTATTCATCAGCAGCATCCTCATCCTCATCAGTAGCAGCAGCAGCAGCAGCACCAGCAGCAGCAGCAGCAGCGACGTCGTCGTCATCATCATCATCATAGTCGTCGTCGTCATTGTCATCGTTATCTTTGTAGTCGTCATCACCACCATGATCGTCACCCTCACGGTCATCATCGATATCGCGTTTCCTGCCAAACCTCAGTAGAATGCTGTACAGGGAAACAAATCGCATCTCTCTCTCTCTTTCTCTCTCTTTGTTTTCATTCTTTGGTTTGCTTTTATTATCTTCTATTCCCTCTTTTATATTTAGGTTAATGTTTGAATTTTTGACGATTAAATCTATGGTCCGTAATTACTTGGATCCTGACGTGACAAAGTCCTGGGGATTATTTGGTTACATTTAAAGGCTTGCCAAGGAATGGAGGTCTTTGGTTTGTGATCTGACAAATCTAAAGTTCCTGACCACTTCTAAAGGCCATGGTGTGTGGAGTTTAATAACACCCCCCCCCCCCCCCCCCCAAGCTAAGTTCAGTTCCTGAGGACTCAAGGTTCTTGGTGGAGTATAAAATTAATGGCGTCCTCACCTTCTGGAAATTCTGTGGTAGAAAATCCCTCTGTTTTTTTGTATCCCTCTCTCTGTTTCTTCTTCCGTTTCTTTCTGTCACCTCCTTCTTGTCTGTTTTCTGCCCTCGTTGGTTCAATCTCCGGATTTTTTTTTAAATCAAGAAAAAACCCTGAAAAGATAACAATTCTTCTCCCACATCGAAGTCGGATGTGCTGGGCCTGACTTGTCAGGCGCTTATCCGGCAGCTCAACAGCATTTTCGCTCATATGACAGGGACAACATTAGTTGCTGTTTGAGCGTCCGATAAAGAAGAAGAAGAAGAAGAATGCTAAGAAGAATGCTAAGAAGAAGAATGCTAAGAAGAAGAATGCTAAGAAGAAGAATGCTAAGAAGAAGAATGCTAAGAAGAATGCTAAGAAGAAGAATGCTAAGAAGAAGAATGCTAAGAAGAAGAATGCTAAGAAGAAGAATGCTAAGAAGAATGCTAAGAAGAAGAATGCTAAGAAGAAGAATGCTAAGAAGAATGCTAAGAAGAAGAATGCTAAGAA
>CM054157.1:34379262-34381762 GCA_028751875.1 Rapana venosa | reverse complement strand
ATCATTTGTTTTGTTATTGAATACAATACTGTTAACATTCTATAATACACAGTATTTCCTGCATTTTGCTGCATACCGATGTACCAAGCTTTTATACAAAGAAAGGGGAGAAACAAGTCACATCACCGTCACCGATCCCTCAGATTCCGAATCCTTTGGGGCGCCTTCGAAGCTTTGTCAACCACCTTTCTCCAGTCCTCGCGTCTCTCAGCCGCCCTCAGGGTGTCTCTCGGCTCCATGTCTGTCCACTGTCGAATGTTGTCCTCCCATCTCTTCCTTTGTCTGCCTCTTCTTCTTCCTCTTCTCACTGTGCCGTGTAGGATTGATTTAGCAAGACCAGAGGAGCGTGTGACACGACCAAACCACTTCAGTTTTCGTTGTCTGACGAGTGTTTGAAGGTCAGTATAGGGCCCGATTTCATTGTGGATGCGTCTCTTGACCTCATTCGTGATGTGGTCTTTGTATGAGATGCCTAAGAGTCTTCGGAAGCACCTCATTTCTACAGCTCTTATTCTTATCTCTAAGTTCGCTGTGAGGGTCCATGATTCACATGCATATAAGAAGATTGACATGACCAGAGAGCGCATCAGTCTGATTTCGGAACTGATGGCGATTTTTTTGTTGCTCCAGATGGGTTTGAGCTTGGTCATTGCGGCTGTGGTCTGGGCAAGTCTTGACAGTATTTCTGGTTTTGATCTCTCGTCTGTTACGATAGATCCAAAATATTTAAATCTGTGAACATTTTCAAGTTTCTGTTCTTTGATTTTGATTTCTGATGTGAAGTTGCTGTTTGTCATCACTTTTATTTTTTCCCCGCTGATTTCCACACAAACTTTTGTTGATTTTTCTTCTATGCGGTTCACTAAGTCTGTTAGTTCTTGCTAGTGACCAGCTAATCCGTCAATATCATCAGGGAAGCGCAAGTTTGTGATTGTTCGCCCTCGAATTCTCACTGTTCCTTCATGTTCTTCTAGTGCTTCTTCCATGATTCTCTCAAGAAATAGATTGAAGAGAGTAGGAGAGAGCAGGCAGCCCTGGCGCACACCGACCGTCGTCCGAAACCAATCACCTATGTTGTTGTTGTGAAACACTGCACTTGTTGCATTCTCATAAAGGCTCTGTACGACTATGATTAGGTTGACATTGATGTTGTAGAGGTTCATAGTTGCCCACAGTGCAGCCTGCCAAACTCTGTCGAATGCTTTCTTAAAATCGATAAAGACATGGTAGAGGTCCTGTTGATGCTGGAGATATTTTTCCATTATGAGTCTTGTGTTGAAGATCTGCTCTGTTGTACTGCGTCCAGGTCTGAAACCAGCTTGTTCTTCTGCGATGATTCTTTCAGCCTGTGATTTGAGCCTGTTCAGTAAGATCTTCAGCATCACTTTGCTTGGGTGACTGATGAGACTGATGGTGCGATAGTTTTGGCATTGTTGGAGGTGGCCTTTTTTAGGAAGTGTTATTATAAGGGATTGTGTCCACGCTTTTGGGCCTACTCCAGTCTGCCAGATCTTGTTGCAGATTCGATGGAGTACGTCTATACATGGTTCACCTCCTGCTTGCACCAGAAACAAGAAGCAAAGAACTTGTTCAGAAACAAGAAAGAACTTTAAAATCATAGCAAACCAAACACACCTACTCGACTATGAGAAAACATTTGTAAAATACATTTTATATTAAGTTAGTATTCAGGAAGTTATCAGGACAAAGATTCTGATTTGAAAACCTATACTGCACAATAACTTTAGCCCTGCAATTTTCTATTTGATGTGTTTGGTGATTTTGCACAAACACACAAAAGTTGATACCCCCATTCATTAGGTAAGCACACTCACACAGAAGTACAGATCATGATAAACTCAATGTTTAAATTATTTTCTTCCGTCTGTTGATTGCATGGAACACATACTTTGATAAATTATGTCTGTGGATAGGGTTAGTGGCTCTTAGCAAAATGTGCAGAGGAAGTCCATTCGATTCCTTAAAAAATTTAAGCCTCAAATTATCATATATAGGACAGGAAAAGTGCTGTTCATTTTCAATATGACTTGTACAAAATGGACAAGCTAGCTTTGTCATGGTTAGAATCCTTGTAGCAATGTACATTGTTATTTAGAGGGAGAACGTTGAATCGAACATGCGAAATGGCAACGCGGAAACAATGTGTAAGGTTGATATCTGTCACATTCTCTGAGAGTGCCTGTCCATTCCTGAGTAAACATATCCACAATCCTCTGTTTAAAAATATGCAGAAATATTTTCACATTCCCAATACCATGCTGTAACCAAACAATATTAATACCAGTAAAACATAATATCTCTCTTATTTTTGACACCCAGCACTGCTTCCCAAAACTAATTGTAGTAACATTTGATAGGCCTTATATGGTAACCGTTCTATATTTCTAATAATCTAAACCAATATCTTAGGCAGGTAATGTATGAATTCACATGGAGTGGATACCTACCCAAATCCCCATGTACGATTTTATTTAGTGTC
>CM054157.1:34359262-34369262 GCA_028751875.1 Rapana venosa | reverse complement strand
CCAACCAACCAGCCAACCAACCAACCAACCAACCAACCATCCAGCCATCCAACCAGCCAGCCAACCAGCCAGCCAACCAACCAACCAACCAGCCAACCGAACAACCAACCAACCAACCAACCAGCCAACCAACCAGCCAACCAACCAACCAGCCAACCAACCAGCCAACCAATCAACCAACCAACCAACCAACCAACCAACCAACCAACCAACCAACATTCCAAATCTGAGTGAATACAAATGTGTGCGCGTGTATGTACGTGTGTATGTATATGAATGTGTGTGTGTGTGTGTGTGTGTGTGTGTGTGTGTGTGTGTGTGTGTGTGTGTGTGTGTATGTGTGTGTGTGTGTGTGTGTTGTGTTGTGTTGGTGTTGTGTTGTATTGGGTTGTGTTGGGTTGGGTTCGGTTATGGTGCGTGTGCGTATGTGCGTGTGTGTACGTGTGCGCGCGTGTATGTGTCTACGAGTTACGCAGTGTTTTTGGTCGAGTGTGTTCTTTTTTTCCCTCTGTTTCTTTTTTTGTCTTCTCTTTCCAGAGGGCTGAATGTTAAAAAAAAAGTATGTATGCTTATGCCATTACCCTCTTTAAATAAAATTCATTTAATTCAATTCAATTCTTGGAGTCAGTTTTATTATTACTGGTTATGGTAATAACATAGATTTTATTGATCAAGTTGTTTTTGTTCCTAGATAGATGGCTTGATGAAAAAAAGCAAATGCATTGCTTATTCAATGTACATCTGGAAATAACAAAAGTGACTTGACTTGACTTGACTTGACCAGCCCACCAAGCAGCCAAGCACACACCAGAGACAAGATCTTGATGGCGTGTTACCTTCACTGTCGTCTCCTCGCTGCCTTCCGCAAAGTTTCCAGAAAACATGGCTGCCATGACGTCACTGTGTGTCGACAGAACCACCCGATGGGCGTAGACGCTGGACCCTGCGTAAAACATCAGTCAATCATTAGGCGACTCCTCTCTCTCTCCTTCATTCATTCATTCTCTCTCTTTCTCTATCTGTCTGCTCTCTGTCTGTCTGTCTGTCTCTCTTCCTCTCTCTCTCTCTCTCTCTCTCTCTCCTTCTCTTTCTGTAAAAAAGTACATGAGTGCTTATTCATTATCCTCGAAATAAAAGAATTTGTCGTTGTCATTGTCATTGTCTCTCTCTCTCTCTCTCTCTCTCTCTCTCTCTCTCTCTCTCTCTCTCTCTCTCTCTCTCATCTCATGATGTGGAAACCATGCCATGTTCATGCCATGCTGAAGTCTGACGCGCTGGGCCTGACTTGTCAGGCGCTTAACCGCAGCGCAACGCATTTTCGCTCATATGTTGGACAATAACAGTTGCTGTCTAAAAGTTCAAAGAAGAAAAAGGCGAATACATCATACTATTTTTTCCATTAAAAATATAATAAAAATCCTTTGTCGACCGCTCAGAGAGCAACCATATGTGTCTGTTATATTATAGGGGAAATGCGTTGCACTCCCGTCATAATTATTGGGGAAATGCGCTGCACTCCCGTCATAATTATTGGGGAAATGCGCTGCACTCCCGTCATAATTATTGGGGAAATGCGTTGCACTCCCGTCATAATTATTGGGGAAATGCGCTGCACTCCCGTCATAATTATTGGGGAAATGCGCTGCACTCCCGTCATAATTATTGGGGAAATGCGCTGCACTCCCGTCATAATTATTGGGGAAATGCGTCGCACTCCCGTCATAATTATTGGGGAAATGCGTTGCACTTCCGTCATGATTATTGGGGAAATGCGTTGTACTCCCGTCATAATTATTGGGGAAATGCGCTGCACTCCCGTCATAATTATTGGGGAAATGCGCTGCACTCCCGTCATAATTATTGGGAAATGCGCTGCACTCCCGTCATAATATTGGGAAATGCGCTGCACTCCCGTCATAATTATTGGGGAAATGCGTTGCATTCCGGTCATAATTATTGGGGAAATGCGCTGCACTCCCGTCATAATTATTGGGGAAATGCGCTGCACTCCCGTTAAGCGCCTGACAGGTCAGGCCCAGCACATCCGACTTCAACATGGAAGAGAAGTGTTCTCTTTTTAAGTGTTTCTGGGGGGAAAAAAGGGCAGGAGAATGGACAAAGACGGCAGAAAATAGACAAGAAGGAGGCAACAGGAAGAAAAGGAACAAGGCAGAAACAAAGAGAGGGATAGAAAAGAGGACTTCCTAGCACAGAAATTGGTGGGATGCTCATTATACTGACAGTCCCCTGCCACAGGGGATAAACTAAACTAAAACTCAACTCAACTAAAACTAAAACTCAACTCAACTCAACTCAACTCAACTCAAGTCAGCTATAACTAAAACTAAACTAAACTAAACTGAACTAAACAAAAACTCAACTCAACTCACCTAAAACTCAACTATAACTCAACTCAACTAAAACTAACACTAAGCTAAACTAATTCAACTCAAACTCAACTCAACTAAAGCTAAATTAAACTCAACTAAAACTCAAACAAACCTAAACCTTACCTAAACTGAACTAAAACTGAACTAAAACTAAACTAAACTAAACTAACCTAAACCTACCCTACCCTACCCACCCCTACCCTACCCTACCCTACCCCACCCTACCCTACCCTACCCTAACCTACCTTAACCTAACCTAACCCACCCTAGCCTAACCTAACCTACCCTAACCTACCATAACCTACCCTAACCTATCCAAACCTACCCTAACCTAAACTACCCTAACCTACCTAAACCTAACCTAACCTAACCTAAACTACCCTAACCTACCCTAACTTACCTAACCTAGCCTAATCTAGCCCTAACTTAACCTAACCTACCCTAACCTACCTAACCTAAACTACCCTAACCTACCCTAACTTACCTAACCTAACCTAATCTAGCCTAACTTAACCTAACCTACCCTAACCTACCTTAACCTAACCTACCTTAACCTAACCTAACCTAACCTAGCCTAACCTAATCTAGCCTAGCCTAATCTAACCTAAACGAAACTAAATCCACACCTAAACTAACCTAACTTAAACTAAACCAAAACCAAAACTAAACCAAAACCAAACTAAACCACACCGAAACCAAACTAACCCCCAACCCCACCCCCACCACCACACCCGACCACCACCCTCCCCCCCCCCTCCCCCACACACACAATAATCTTAAACACACCTTGAACGTTGAAGACGACATCGGCAGACTGGGGCTGGTTGAAGAAGAGCGCCTTCATGCAGGCCCCAGTCTCGTCGTTGAGGAAGGTGCCGATGCTGGGGTTGAGGAACTCCTCCTCGTTCTGCAGGTTGCTGCAGATGGTCTGCAGCTGGGGCAGCTTGTACACCCCGGCCACCCGGGACAGCTCCTGCACCTCCGCCTCCCCGGCATCCTCTGCCAGCCTGGGTACCCCTGTAACAAAGGGACAGACAGATCCGGGTGGTGAGGTGCTGTTTGGGAGATGTTCAGAATTGTAGTTGCTTCGCGGGTGGTGGGTGAACAGACACATACACACACACATGCACGCATGCACGCAGACACATACACACACAAGTGTGTGTGTCAGAGAGTGTGTGCTTGCTTTTGAAAAACATTTGACTATTGAAATTTTACTTCATAGATTTTGTCTGCAGCGCACCATGTTTGTAAATATCTGTTTGTTTAAACGATTGATTATTTTTCATTGATTGCATGACTGTGTCAGATTAGGTTGAATGCATGCGCTTTGATTTGTCTTTGCAAGATATAGCGCTTTATAAGTTTCCCATTTATTATTCTATTACAGCACGCATGTACGCAGACACACACGCATCGTGCGTGCACACCACACAATACACACACACGCCCCACACACATACACAAATCTCTCTCTCTCACTCCCCACACGCACATACACACACAACACACACGCACCGCGCGGCGCACAAAACCACACAACACACACACCACACACAACACACCACACACACACAATGCACGCGCACACACACAAACACCTCATCCCCCCCCCCCCCCCCAACATCTCATCCTCCATCTTCTCCACCCCCCCACCCCCAGACATATAATAAAAATAGTTGTTATAACAACAATGGTGATGATAATGATAATGATGATGATGATAACTCATAATTATTTTCATAAAAATGATGATGATGATGATGATGATGATGATGACGACGATGATGACTACGACAACGACAACGACAACAACAACGTACAGAATTCACACAGCACTGAACCTTATAAAAAAAACAACAACTAATCAAAACATTTACCCCCACCCCACCCACCCAACCCCCCACCAACCCACCCACCCACCCACCTATCCCCCCACACCCCCGAACCTACCCCTTAACAGCGTGACCTACCCGTATACAAGAACTCCAGGACTCGCAGAAAGGTGGCGGCTTTGACGTCAGCGCTGAGGACGACAGTGGAGGACCTAACACGCAGCACATCCAGTGCCGTTTTCTCCTCCTCGTGGTAGACCGAGGCAATGCCCTCCACCCTGCCGCTGTTCAGCTCCTCCTGGCTGTACCCGTCGATAGCGCTCATCTGCCGCTGCTGCTCCGTCTGTGGCAGAGAGGATGGGAGGCAGAGGTGAGGAGGAGAAGGAGGAGGAGGAGGAGGAAGAGGAGGAGGAGGAGGAGGTGGAGGAGGAGGAGGAGGAGGGGGTGGAGGAGGAGGAGGAGGGAGGAGGGTGGTGGAGGAGGGGGTGGAGGAGGAGGAGGGTGTGGAGGAGGAGGAAGAGGATGATGACGACGACGACGATGATGAGTAGAATAATAATAATAATAATAATAATAATAAATGGAACTTATATAGCGCTATATCTTGCAAATACAAATCAAAGCACATGCATTCAATCTAATCTTACACAGTCATGCAATCAATGATAAATAATCAATAGTTTAAACAAACAGAGATTACAAACATGGTGCGCTGCAGACCAAATCTAAAATTGCAGTAGTCAAATGTTTTTCAAAAGCACACACACACTCACACAGGTCGTATACTTTAGCAGGGATTTAGGACATGGGTTTATGAAGGTGAGATAGTTCTGATATGAAACAGGAGGGGAGAAATCATAGGTTTGAAATAAATATGTCTTGAGGCTGGATTTAAAAGTGTCATAACTAAGTTTCTGGCGAAGAGAGAGAGGGAGCTCATTCCAGACCAATGGGCCCGAAATAGAGAAAGAGCGGCGGTCAACGGTGGATTGGTTGAATCTAGGTATTCGTAGATACAAGGTATCTGCAGCAGAGCGGAGGGAACGTGAAGGAGTGTACAGGTTAAGACATTCACAGAGGTAGGAGGGTGCAGTTTTGTGGAGGCATTTGTAACAGAGGGTACTGATCTTATACTTTACTCTCTGTGGCAAGGCAGCCAATGGAGAGATCGCAAGAGAGGGGTAATGTGCTCAGATTTTTTCTTTCTGAGGAGTTTTGTATACGTTGAAGGGAGTGGATAGATGATGCTGGCAGACCAGACAAAAGAGAATTGCAATAGTCCAGACGTGAAAGAATGAGAGAAGTGACAAGTTTGGATGTTGCATCGGTGGACAGGTACTTTCGAATTGCACTAATACGCCGTAATTGATAGTAGCACGACTGACAGGTCTGGGTGGTGAATTTTTGCATAGAGAGTGTGTTGTCGATAACAACTCCTAGATACTTCACAGCAGTGGATAGAGGGACTGATGTATTGCCGAGTTCTATTGAAGCTGTTGTAATGGAAGAGAGTTTGTGTTTGGTCCCTACGAGCATGGCTTCGGTTTTATCTGCATTTAGTTGTAATTTGTTCTGTGTCATCCAGTTTTGAATATCTTCAAAGCAGTGGGCCATATTTGTCAGGAGAGAAGGCAGATTTTCAGGAGTAACACTGCTTTGAATCTGAGAGTCATCTGCGTAAAAATGATGGTTGATTTGATGACGGTTTATTATATGTGACAGTGGGGCAGTGTAGAGAGTGAAAAGAAGAGGGCCTAGAACTGATCCCTGTGGGACTCCGCATTCCAGTTTGGCAGGTATTGATTGAATCTTGTTTACTGCAACTGTCTGGAATCGGTCAGAAAGGTATGAATTAAACCAGGTGAGGGCTGTGCCAGTAACACCCAACGTTTTTTGAGGACGGGAGAGAAGAATTGAGTGATCTGTAGTGTCGAAGGCTGCTGATAAGTCGAGTAGAGTGAGAAGGGAGATTTTCCCTGAGTCAGACGCGAGTAGAAGCGTGTTTAAAGTGTGTACTAGGGTGGTTTCAGTGCTGTAGTTGACGCGATAGGCAGACTGAACTCAGGAAGAAGATTGTTGGAGAGAAGGTGGTTGTTGAGCTGTTTGAGAACTACTTTTTCAAGGACTTTAGAAATAAAAGGTAGATTGGAAACAGGTCTATAATTCTTACAATGTTAGAGTCAAGGTCATGCGTTTTGAGTAGAGGCGTGACTATAGCAGGTTTGAGAGTTGATGGAACAATTCCTGAAACAAGAGATGAGTTTACTTTTTTCGTGATAGCGGGTATAAGTTGTGGTAGGCACTGTGTGAAAAGAGAAGCAGGTATGGGATCAAGATCACGTGATTTTATAGTCATTTCTTTCAGAATTGTCATGATTTCTTTCTCACTTGTCGGATGAAAGAAAAGGAGAGGAGTGCCAGAGAATTGGGGATCAGGAAGTGCAGGCTGGAAAGGAGTCTGATCCAGTTTTGAGCGAATGTTATGGACTTTTTCAGAAAAGAATGCAGAAAAAATAGAAGGAAGTTCAGAGTGGTTGTGGATGGAAGGCAGAGGGCTTGCCTTCACAGATCCAAGAAGAGTAGATGTGAGGGAAAAGAGAGATTTCATAGACGTGGCATCACGTGAAGAAGACTACTACTACTACTACTACTGCTGCTGCTGCTGCTGCTGCTGCTGCTGCTGCTGATGATGATATTAATATTAACAATAATGGTGAGATGATGATGATGATGATGATGATGATGATGATATTGATGCTGATGCTGATGATGATGCTGTTGATGATGATGAAGAAGAAGAAGAGTTTCTAAAGCGCCAAATCTTGTAAAGCAAACAAATCAAAGCTCACAATGTATACATTTATAATCACCATGGTGGGTTTTTTTTCTGAATAACCATTTCTTTAAACCAAAGCAATGCGCTTGCGTTCGAATCATTCACACGCGTGCGGCCCATTCACATAATGTTGATCACACACACACACACACACACACACACACACACCCCACACACACACACACGCACGCACACACATACTATCCCACAACTCTTCCTCTTCCTCACCCTTCCTCCGGCAGACATTCTCAGAACCTTGGCGAAGAATTTGGAAGCGGAGCAGACGACAATCTTGTGGGCTTTGAGCTGACGGTCCCCTTCTACGATGAAAGTGACGTCACAGAACCTGGGATCTTGCAGGGTCTTGTACCACTTGTCGGCAAAGGTGGAGGTCTCCACTTCTAGCCATGGGGCCTTGCCTGGACAGTCACGTGAAGAGGAGGATAACACTGGTAATTATCTCATGTTTGTCCGTCCTGTTCGACGATGACCTCCAAAGCAGCAGAGGAGGAAGCTGCTGTTTCGGAAATTGGGCAGAAATTTGATTAGAGTGGAGGAGGTGCCTTGCCCACAGTACATCCCCCACTCTCTCGGCCAAGTGGGCATAAGGACAGTCAGCGTTGGAGATGTTCTCCAAAGGCCAACCAGCCCCCAGGGCTGCAGCACATCAGGACTGTGCGAGTCAAGCTCTCCTAATCAGAGAGTCATAGTCGATCACTAAAGACTAAGCTGTACGGTGGAATCCCGTGAGTGAGAAAGCCACTGACCACTTTAATGTCACTGCAGATTTCTCTGCGTGAAATTCGGGCTGCACTCTGTCCCCGGGGGGAGAGTGCGTCGCCACAAAAGCAGCGCCACCCATTAATTTTGTCTTTTCCTGTCTGCATAATTTGTTTGGTTTCCTATCTATCTGAGTGTCTTTTTGTCTACAGAATTTTTACCAGGGACAATTCTCTTGATGCCGCAGGTTCTTTTACGTGCGCTAAATGAGTACTGCACACGGGAACCTCGGTTTATCATATCATCCGAAAGACTAGCACCCAGACCACAACTCATGGTCTAGTGGATTGGAGGAAAAGGAGTTTAGGATATAAATGAGGATCGAATCACAACACACTTGCAACCTGGAATTTTCCCTTTCTGGGCAGATGCGTTACCTCTAGACCACCGATACACCTAGAGAAAGGAATGAAGACAGTAGAAAGGGATGAAGATAGACGGGGATGAAGTGTAGTGTAGTGCAGTGTAGTGTAGTGTAGAGTAGTGTAGTGTAGCGTAGTGTAGTGTAGTGTGTTTGCGTTGTATTGTAGTGTAGTGTATTGCATTGTATTGCTTAGTATCGATTTGTATCGTATTGTATTTATTGCACACTTTTGTGTAATATTGTATCGTTGTTTTTTTAAATTTTTTATTGCATATCACTCTCAATCAAGGCCATTTCTCTACGTGAAATCTGGGCTGCACTCTCGTGAAGAGCTCATCGCCACAAGACTAGCGCCACCTGTTGTCACTTTTCCGGCCTGCAGGTTTGTTTCTGTGGTTTTTCTCTTAGAGTTGCTTTTTATTTCTACAGCATGCTGTCAGGATTAACTCTCTTGTTGCCGTGTATTCTTTTACATGCATTAGATTAGTGTTGTCCCCGGGGTTTTCCCACAACGTGATGCCCGTCCTGGGTTGACCCTTATGGTTGGCCAGGGCGTTGCTACAAGGAGCAACAGCAGAGTTGGTTTTATACCCTGTTTTGATCTGTATATAGCTGCACAGTTTTATAAATCTGAGATTTAAAATTTGACCAAGTGACAGCCCTGATATGGCCTCTGAGGTCAGTGGGGCTATAAACAACAGGATTGGATTGGTCCTGGGGGGCCTCTGTTTATCGCCTCATCCGAAAAACTAGCACACTGACCACCACGTAAGACCCAGCAGATGTGAGCAGTATCACCACACCATGGATCCACCACCACAGGAAGACAAAAAGAGATGACTGTAAGCAGTCAACTTGGTACCAGTGTTTGGTAAAGAGTTGGTTAGGCTACACTTCACCTTTATTTTGTGCCACTTTTCCTTCTGTTTCCCTATGACTATTCTTGCCTTCATACCCTAAGGCATCCACAGAAATATATATCAAAAAGCACTTTTTGTGAAAGACTAGCCTCTGACTCAAAACTCGTGTGATTTTGTGCAAAATAGGTTTGAACAGGTTTTTTTTAAGCAAACACTTGTACCCCCTCAGTCCTTTTTCATCTACAAGCTTCCTAACCACAACATGTATGCGCGGGGTCAACACTGTAGGAACACAAGCAATCCTCATTTGATGATCATTTCCAACTTTCTTGTGACTATGTGGTATTGCTCTATGTCCTCAACACCCCCCTCCAAAAAAAAAGTACACAGTGTATTTCTTATGCTTTAAAAAAAAAAAAGACCCTGTGAAAATCAGCAGATTTTTTTTCTGACTAGTATCTTATACAAGAAGATACTACAAAACCTGGGAACTAAAGACAGCCTGTACTTACCCGCGGGGGGCATAACTGGGGGAATCACCAGTTCCTTCTTCTTCTTCTTGCCAAAAGAAAAAGCAAAACCGTAACTCTTCTTTGTCCGTTCTTGCCCTGCTAACGCCAACCGGACCTGGTCATCAAATGGATGGATTTCGTCAGCATCACAAGTTCATGCCTATTATCATAATATTGTTGTGCCATCTTTGAAATGGCCAATACAGGATTTGTTGGGTTTCTTTCTAGAATCAAACACATTCATCATTGTGGACGTTTTATCTCATTTGAAATCAATCTTATTCGTCTGCAAGGGGAAAAATCGGATAAAAAATAAAATGAAATTAACACTATCCCTACACGGTGCAAATTTGTGTGCTACAGTTACCCAGTAGCTGGTGATACAGAGAGAAGGGTTAGTAAGATGGGTGGCCACCCTATAGC
>CM054157.1:34309262-34351762 GCA_028751875.1 Rapana venosa | reverse complement strand
GATTACTGAGGAGGAGAGGAGGAACGGTGATTACTGAGGGAGGAGGAGAGGAGGAAATGGTGATTACTGAGGGAGGAGGAGGAGGAGGAGGAAACGGTGATTACTGAGGGGGAGGAGGAGGAGGAGGACACGTGATTACTGAGGGAGGAGGAGGACACGGTGATTACTATGGGGGGAGGAGGAGGAGGGAGAAACGGTGATTACTGAGGGAGGAGGAGGAGGAGGAGGAAACGGTGATTACTGAGGGAGGAGGAGAAGGAGACGGTGATTACTGAGGGAGGAGGAGAGGAGGAAACGGTGATTACTGAGGAGGAGGAGAGGAACGGTGATTACTGAGGGAGGAGGAGGAGGAGGAGGAAGACGGTGATTACTGAGGAGGAGGAGAGGAGGAAACGGTGATTACTGAGGGGGGAGGAGGAGACGTGATACAGGAGGAGGGAAACGGTGATTACTGAGGAGGAGAGGAGGAGAAGAAATGGTGATTACTGAGGGAGGAGGAAGGAGAAACGGTGATTACTGAGGGGGGAGGAGGAGGAGACACGGTGATTACTGAGGGAGGAGGAGGACACGGTGATTACTGAGGGGAGAGGAGGAGGAGGAACGGTGATTACTGAGGAGGAGGAGAGGAGGAGGGAGGAGGAGGAGGAACGTGATTACTGAGGGAGGAGGAGAGGAGGACGGTGATTACTGAGGGAGGAGGAGGACAACGGTGATTACTGAGGGAGGAGGAGGAGGAGGACATGGTGATCACTGAGGGTGGAGGAGGAGGAGGAGGAAACGGTGATTACTGAGGGAGGAGGAGGAGGAGGAGACGGTGATTACTGAGGGAGGAGGAGGAAGAGGAGGAGTCAAGTCAAGTCAAAAACACTTTAATAATCCCATAAGGGTAATTACAATACTGACAGGCACATTGATACGTATAATTATCTCGAAAGTCACAAGAAAAATAGGAGGAGAAGGAGGAGGAGGAGTATGAGGAGGATGAGGAGGAGGAAGAGGATGTGTGTGAGTGAGTGAGTGTGTGTGTGTGTGTGTGTGTGTGCGTGCGTGTATTTGTGTGTGTGTGTGTGTGCGCGCGCGCGCGCGGCGTGCGTGCGTGTGTCTGTCTGTGTGTGTGCACGCGTGTGTGTGCATGTGTATGTGTGTATGAGAAAGAGTGCCTATGAGTGTATCTGTGGTCTATCTCTCTGTCCGTCTGTCTGTCTCTCTGTCTGTCTGTCTGTCGCTCTGTCTGTCTCCTTGTCTGTCTGTCTCTCTCTCAAATCACACCATATACCCAATACAACATGCGCGCACATACACTCACACACACTCACGCACGCACACACACACACACACTGTCACCCCCACACAAACACACACACATATGCACGCGCGCGCACACACACACACACACACACACACACACACACACACACAAATCGAACTGACTGTCGAAAAACCAACCGGTCAAGCTTTGACCGCTTGCCCATTCGGCATGAATAATCAATACAAAAATGTAAAGCACTTGGGTCTGCAGCGAATGGGGCTTATTACACAGTTGCCAAGTCTAAACTACACACAGACACCCCTCTCCTTTCCTTGCATTTTCGTTCTATTCTATATACTCTAGCCTCACCAATGTCATGCACATCTCTACAAATTTTCACAGATAATATTCTCATGAAACTCACCTGTAAATTTCACCCTTAGAAGTATTCGAAATGTTCTTCAATGTGCCATAGATTCCTCTCCTGTGTGGATTGTGCTACAGGATTATGTTATTTATAACGTCGAAAACTCGGTACCTAAAGATAGCCGACCAATCAGAGAAGAGAGGTAGTCAGGGGCTATTTTTAGAATGCAAAGTGAAGGTCGTGTGCAAAAGAAAAAGGGGGGGGGGGGGGGGGGGGGGGATAATAGATCTTAGGCCTTTCGATGAAGCTGTCCGCACTAATTTTAAACTTTATTTTGTGTTTATTTTTAGGGTCATTTTGCCCACAATTGCAGTTGATAGGCTGTGATTTTCTAACAATTTGTTGTTGCTGTTGTTTTCAGTAATTATAAACATTCGACAGAAAACAAATTTGATTTCCTGATTAATATTAATCTTTTCATTCCAAATAGCCGGCCACTTGTGTTTTCCTCTTTATACCTGTATTTAAATTATTGATATGTACACTTTTTGCTTCTTTATAGCTCAAAAGAGTTCATGGGAAAAGAAAACCATCGTGAATTGTACATTGAATTGATTTAGACTAGGGCAGTGTATAAGGGAAACAACTCTCTATACAGCTCTGTATTCTCTGGTAGAGATCAGTTATCTTTCGTAGATTGTTGTGGGTGTCATTTTATTCTTGATTGATTGTATTATTCTTAATGTTTTGTTTTTGCTTTTACTTGTTTTCCTATAGCATGATCCATGATATTGATTATTTTATTTATTGGTTCATTTCTCCCATCATTTATATAACTTTTGTTGTTCTCTAATTTGCCATCCATTTAGAATGCATTAACACTAACAATGTATAACCATATCTAATTCATTATCATTGCTATTGTCTGTTGTTTACTTGTGTTTTGGTCTTTCTCTTTATACCCGTCATTCATTTATTGATATGTATGCTTTATATTTCTCTATAGCTCAAAACAGTTACTGGGAATAAACTTGTGTAAATATTGTGAATAGGCTTATCGCATACCATGCCAGTTTTACACGGTGACTTCCCCTCAAAAGTGCGTGCGTGCTGTATGTGTATGCGTGTGCGCTCGTGTTCGCAGTGAGAGGGCACCAGGCCTGCTGTTGCTTCACACTAATGAAATGTCTCAAACATTACCTCACAGGGCCAAAGACAACTCCTCTCAGACAGTGTGGCTGTACTCCATACTTGTCTGTTAAAGGGTCAAGGGATGTTGTAGCCTCTGAAAAAAGAAACAAAACTTCTCATCATCATCAGACCCGTGACCTTGGCAGTCGTGGGGGAGACATGAAAGACGATGCCGTGGTAAGCCTCCTCCATCCATCTCGGTCCTCGGCTCTGCGCAGTAGTGCCGAGTCATTCATCCTGGTCCATTCTCTGATGTTGTCCATCCATGACTTGTTCTGTCTTCCCCTCCTTCTGCCACCTTCGAGTGTTCCCTGCAGTACTGTTTTGGGCAGAGTGTTGTGGCGGGTGACGTGGCCGAACCATGTCAGCTTTTTCTTCTTGACGATGGTGAGAAGGGGTTCCTGTGGACCTGCCAGCCGTGTTATTTGACTCTTGACAAATTCGTTGGTCTTTCGTTCTCTCCAGGATATGCCCAGTAGTTTTCTATGGCATTTTGTTTCGAATGACTGGATTCGCTTTGCTGTTTCAGCAGTCAATGTCCAGGTTTCACTTCCGTACAGCAGGATCGACTGAATTAGGGCTTTGTAGAGCTTTAGTTTGATTGGGAAACTGATCTCTTTACTTTTCCATATGGTGGTGAGTTTTGTCATGGAAGATGTTGCCATGGCTATTCTGACTTTGATTTCTGTCGTCGATCGCCCGTCCTTTGTGAGTGTAGCGCCGAGGTATTTAAAAGCGTCTACCTCCTCCAGTTGTTGGCCGTTCATGTAATTTTAGCGGTGGCATTGCTCGTGCTGTTCACAAGTACTTTACTTTTCTCCGAGCTCACCTCCATCCATATGCTCCAGCTCTGTTCTCAAGTCTGGTCGTAAGATCTTGCAGCTCTGTGTTACTTCCGCCCATGAGGTCAATGTCATCGGCAAACCGTAAGTTGTTGAGGGGTCTGCCGCCAATGGAGATGGTAGGGTAAAAGTCATGGAGGGTCTCTCTCATGATGTTTTCCAAGAACAGATTGAACAGGACTGGAGATAACAGGCATCCTTGTCGGACCCCAACTGTGGTTTTGAAGTAGTCTCCGACCTGATTGTTCAGAAGGACTGCACTGCTTGCAGTGTTGTATAGTGCTTGAATGGTTTGCACTAGTCCTTCTTCAATGCCAAACATTCTGAGGACCTGCCACAGGCCTTCGTGCCATACTCTGTCAAAAGCCTTCTTGAAGTCGATGAAGTTGTGGAACAGGTCTCTCTGATGTTGAAGATGTTTTTCCATCATGATGTGGCAGTTAAAAATCTGTTCGATTGTGCTCCTGCCTGCCCTGAACACAGCTTGTTCCTCTGCAAGGTGTTCAAACAAAACTTCTATTGGAATGTAATCTGATAGAGATCTGACATATGTTGATAGAATCTTAAAGAAAGCTGGAGAGAAACTGAGAATGCACAAGCTCTCTCTCTCTCTCTCTCTCTCTCTCTCTCTCTCTCTCTCTCTCTCTCTCTCTCTCTCTCCTCTCTCTCTCTCTCTCTCCTCTCTCTACTCTCTCTCTCTCTTCTCTAAGTATAAGTATTGGTTATTATTATTAAGATGTATCCCTAACGGGCGGGGACTGGATGTAAAAAAGCACATGTGTGCTTATTCATTATCCTCGAAATAAAAGAATTTGTCATTGTCATTGTCATTGTCATTGTCTCTTCTCTCTCTCTCTCTCTCTCTCTCTCTCTCTCTCTCTCTCTCCTCTCTCTCTCTCTCTCTCTCTCTCTCTCTCTCTCTCTTGGGACTGGATGTAAAAAAGCACACTGGTGCTTATTCATTATCCTCGAAATAAAATAATTTGTTATTGTCATTGTTTCTCTCAAAAGGAATTTGTCATTGTCATCGTCATTGTCTCTCTCTTCCTCTGTGTGGTTTTTTGTTTTCGTTTTGTACTTTTCTTTAATCAGGCTCCCTCCCACAAGTGGCTGGAGGTCTTTCACATCAGTTATCAATGTGGCTTTCTGTAGCAGCTTAGTCCAACCATTGACCTCACCTGGGCACAAATGTCAGTGCTGTGGGGACTTTAGTAAGTGCACGCAGCTGCTCATGTAGTTGAATTAAGAATAACTAATCACAAATTATTAAAAAAAAACACCCAACAACAACAAAAACCTGAACAAATAAATCATCCTATGTCCTTTCACGGGTAACCCCCCCCCCCCCCCCCCCCCCCCAATACCCCCCCCCCTCACGTATGTCACCTGCCTAATTCTTATAATCATTTAGTGGGTCTTCTTCTTTCTTCTTGCCTTGTTATTGTTGTTGTTTTGTTGTTGTTGTTGAGATTGTTGATGATGATGATGATGATGATAATGATTTTAATTTGGTGGTGGTGGTGGTGGTGGCGGTGTGGTTTTAGTGGGGGAATTTTTTTCTTTCTTTGGTTAGTTCACTGTCGGGTTTTGTTGTTTTTTTACTTGGTTTTTTTTTTCCACTGATTTTCTTTTTTCATTTGATTTGATCTTAACCAATTTGAATTTTTAGGATCAGCTCCCGGGGAACATAAAAAATTAAGAGCTCGTGCCAAAGTTCACACGGATTTTTTTTTTGTTTTTGTTTTTACTATTCCACATGTCCTTTTCCATTTTCCCCCTGCTTCTTTTTCCCCCCCCCCCCCAACTCATCGCTTTGTCTTGAAATTGATTTTGAGGTATGATTATTAAGCTTTGTTCAACTTTTTCTGTAGATATACTGACTATTTTCACTAACCTATGATAAAGAGGGTAGCTTTTTTTCCTAGTTGCAGTAAAAGTGGGAAATTTTTTTAAAATTGCCCTAATAACTGCATTTCTGTAACGCTAGGGGGTATCCCAGGACCAAATCCATTCTTCTTCTTATCTTTTTTGTTTTGACGAAGTGCAAATTGTGTTTTCATCAAAGGGGATTTATCATGCCGACAAAGGCTTACTCAAAGCTGCTTGTGGGAAAGGAGGGCGAGGATTAAAAACTAATTAAGACAAAGAACATTTCTGTAACTTTTTGATTGCCCAATTTCGTAAAAAAAAAATTTTTCAATCTACCCCCCCAAATAAGTTATTGAAACAGTTGAATCATTTCTTTTAGAGAAGGTTTTTAAAAATTAATGAGCCCTAAAAATTATACAAAAACGGGAAACTGGTTTGTCGGACGCCCGGTAAGCTGCGCAGTTATTTCCCGGGGAGTTCTATTTAACGCCCCATGTGTTTTGTGTGTGAAAAGAGAGAAAATTTGCAAGATGGTAAGCATGATTACTTTTTTCTATTTTTGACTATCAATAGACTATAAAGAATAAATATACCGTTTTAGAAAAAAAGTATGTTTTTATTGGTAAACTCAGCGCTGTTTGGTTATGGCTACTAGTCTACTTCGCTCTGCTTGTCAGTGGTAGAACAGCGCTAGTATTCTTCTTTTTCTTCGTCAATTTCCCGGTCTGGCCCTGCAGACTTCGACGATTAGCTTCCATTCTTCCCCCGTTCTCGCCCCTCTCATGGCTCTTTGTTGGTGCCCTCTTTATTCGTTGCGAATTTTTTAATGTCTGTAAATTTTGTGCTTTGTTTTCTTGCTCTTGTTTCCACAGATTTTCCCCTCCTAACTTTTCCCTTAGCCCGCGCCCTGATTATATGGCCGAAAATTTGAGCTGCCCCTTTTCTTGTGGTGTTAAAAGGGGGATCTCTTGTACCCAGCCATTCCATTCTTCTGCATTAGTTTTTTTTGCCCGGGATTTTCATGTTTCCCGGGGATGAACCACACCCCCACTGCTTCTGTCGCTTCCTTGGCTGGGGTCCAGCACCACATCCGACGAAGAATGGACATCTTGGCTCCAAAACATGATCTTTGTCTTGAGGTTTTCTTACTGTGAAAAAATCATTTCATTTGTTAAAAATTGCCTTGATCCACGTTTTTCTTTTTGATTTTGTGTCCACTTGCCTTCCGGGGGGGAATACAACCAAGGGGTTTAAAGGGTTTCTTGTTGATTCTTCTCCTTTTCAGGCTATGTTGCATGGTATAACAGTTTTTTTTGAGCACATGCATTCGTTTCTTTTTCATTGAGCTAAATCCTTTTTTTCGCTTTCGTCTGTTACTGTTGTTAAAATCTGTTTAGTTTTTCTTCAGAGTCGGCGATAAGGCTGTGTCATCTGATATCTCAGGTGTTTATGTTGTGGACCCACACTAATTCCCTCATGTTCCAATATTTCGTAGAATTATTTCACTATATTATTTATATACATTAAATTAATCGGCGAGAACACGAGCCCCGGGCCCCACACCCCCGCGATTGGTCTTAAAATTTATGATGTCATTTTCACTCTAAAGGGTGCCTCCTGTTTCCCCAAAATTTTTTTTGAGGACCGAAAATCTTTCCGTCGATGTTACCCTGCCCCGAATACAAACAAGCGGAGTGTCGTACTTTGTCGAAACTTTTTAGTATCAATGAAGCAGAGGTACAGGTTTTTTCTGGACCTCGATGGATCTTTTCCATGAGAGTTTTTAATGCGAAGATTGCATTTTTGGTGCCTTTGTCTGCCTGAATCCAAATTGCGTTTTGATATTTTCTGGGAGTATTTTATTTTCATTCCTTTATGGTATTCGTAAAAAAACTTTGGTGAGGGATCATCGGCTGAAAGTACGATGTTGGTCACTTTCAGGGGTGTACCCGTTTCTTTGGGATCGCAAGGTAGATGGATTCTTCTACTGTCGGAATCTCTCCCGTTCTATATATTGTTAGTATTTTGTGACTGCCCTTTTTCCCCCTTCATCCCGGGCTGTTTCAATTCAGATGGGTATATAGGGTTTGGGGTCTTACACTTTTCGTCTTTTGAGTGCTGTCTCACTTCGTCTTCCATGTTATGTGGCCTCTTCGTTTCTAAAATAGAGGTGGACCTCTTTCGTGGGATAACTCTTCGATGTATTTACCCCCTGTTAAGAAACTTCTTTTTTTCCCGAGTATACTCCCCTCTCGACTTTAAATTTACAACCTGTTTTGCAGATGATTTCTTCCCCGTCACATCTTTTTTTTTTTCATGCATAAGTTTGCTATCAAAATTGCATTCATTTCAATTTCCTTGCACTGCATATTATTGATCCATTCTTCCTTGGCCTTCATTACATTTTGTTTAACCAGTTGTAGTTTGTCAAGTTCTTTATTACTTCTTTTCATTATCTACTTTTGCCTTTCTCCTGTTTTTCCATTAGGTTCTAACGATCTCGGAGCTCATCCACTTCTTATTAAGTTCCCTTTTCTATTTACGTCTGTGGTATATATTCATTTTGCTGCCTCACTGATGACTATCTTTCATTTCATCTTGCCCATTTTTCCTCTGTGGTGGTGAGTTTGATTCTAGGCCATCGAATTTGTTTCCAACTTTGATCTTGTTATTTTTCTTTGATTTCTTCGTCAGTTTGTTAGCCATGTTCATTTGCAGTTTAGGTGTTCTTTTTGCTTTTGGACACCTTTTTCAATTTTAGTGCCATTTGGGGTTGTCCCGATATCTGGGACTTGAATCACTTCTCCAACAGTCTGCACCTGGCTTTGGAGACTCTTACAAGATGTTAGAGAGTTACGGGGAAGCAATTCTTGAATTCAGGATGTTAATCTATTTGATTCTGGTTCTGTCGCCAGGGCTTTTCCATTGTTCCAGATCTTCCTTGGATTAGTATTATTCAAAAGAATAAATAATCATTGATGGCCCCGATTGCAAATTGCGTCGCAATTATTTAAAAAGCTTTAGTTCCGAAAAATATGGATTATGGTTAGGGTGAAATCATGGTTTAAAGAGAGTTTGTACTTACTTCATTATTACTTTTATATTAGAAGGGCAGATCTCCAGTTTGCTAGTGTATTCACTAGTTGTGAAGTGAGACCGAAATCGAGAACTTTTCATTCACTGTCTTCAGTAATCATTTCAGTGATATTTGTGTGTGGGTTGTAATGTGTGTGTGTGTGTGTGTGGGTCCCAAGTACCTGACAGCCTGCCTTGGTTTTAACTCAATAAGTCACTTTGTGGTGCTTTCATTTATGATTACATTGATGAGGCCCAGGGATCGTCATTAACTTTTTCTTTTGTTTTTCACTGACCCAGTCAGGCAAAGTCACAGGAATGGAAAAGAAAAGGAAAAAATCACGTGTCGATATGCGGGTTTGCACTTGACCACATAACCTCACTAAAATCTTGTGTATCAAAGACTTAACTTTCAAAATATTAGTGGCATGCGTAACAAACATTGCACACAACTGTTACAGTGATTTAAATGACATATTATTTCACACTCATAGAGTTCACATAATTTCTCCTGTTCTGGATGTTTTTTTATTGCTTTTTAACCACTAGACTGCCTTACCCGGGAACTTTTCCGGGGCCTAAACCTAAACGTGCCCCTATAGCTTGTTTACAACCCGTAAAAATTGAGTCGGTGGTGTCGAACCAATGTAAAACAAGCCTCTGCTTCCTGACTACAGTTAAAGGGAAAGACTCCTAACTTATGAAGGTTCACTCTCCTGTTGCTTGGCAACATTCAGCTGCAAAAACCGTACAAAACGATCGTTTTTTTTAGCTCGTAGAATTTGTGTTTTTATGGCAATGGACTGTTTTGGAAGTTCAGTAGTTCCAAAAAATGGCTGGACACTTCTTGTTGAAGGCTATAAAGTATCTTTACACAGCTGTAAAATTGGCAAATAAAATGTTAGATTTACCTAACAGTGATTGTAAACGCATCGTGTAATGATTCTGGATGATCGATGCATTTAAAAAAAAAGGAATGATATTTGGCCTATAGATTATGTTGACGTTATTGAGATTGGGATAAGTAATCAGAATGACTGTGGTGATAAAGAAATCGTATTTTTGTCAATTTTTTTTTACATTTTAAATCATATATTTTTGCAGTGAAGTAGCATGCTAACTTATTTGAGCTTGCCTCGAAGTAATCTCGATATATTTTTCTGTCATTAGGAGACTATCAGGAATATTCATTGTGGTAGTTTTCTGAGTTAGAAGGGAATGAACATAGCAGTGGGTACATAAGAATTTTATTCCCCGGCAAATATTGGGTGCATTGCACTGGGGGCAAGTAAGAGGTTTTAAACAAAAATTATATGTATTCTGGTTGCCACAAATTAAAACCCCTTGCCCCTCTACCTGTCGAGGCCTTGACGGTAGAATCAGATCTTTTAGTGAAACTGAAATGACATCAACAATATCTTTGAGCCATGATAGAGTCTAATTGAAAGTGTTGGGTAAAAGAATATATACTGCGTGGGCTTGACTGAAACTGAACAGGTGTTCGGGAGGGAGGGGGGGAAAACTTTTAAAATACGCAGCGAGTCACTTCAGCACAGGCTAGCATTGCTTGTTGTAACAGAAACCTAGAGCCAAGCCAGTGGGCTATTAAGTTTCACAGAAAAGGGAATGGTACTATTCCTTTTCTGTGATTAAGCTTAGGCCTACACAGGAAACACGGATTTTTGCTCTTGGCACGCCTCACTGCGCTGTTGCTGTGCTGTCTGGCGCGCAAAACCTTGCTGAGTGGAGGAAAAGAAAAGATCGAAAGATCGTATTGCTCTAAACGTTGATCAAAGCGGTACAGCGAAGGCATAAGATAATTGTCAGCAAGTGGTAGGAAAGAGCAAGGGTTTTCCTGCTTGTCAAAATTTAACTTGGTCCTGTTTCGGGCATGTTTACCGTGAACTTTTACTTGCCCTTCCGAATCGGTGTTCAGTTGCCCGGGCTGAGTCTGGGCAATGTTAATGTCGATCTCCCCTGAGACATTCTGGCAATTCATCTGATAGCAGTGATACATCCTACGGAACATGTTGGTTCCAGTGGTTATAGCTTTTGGTATTTACTTGGCCTAGTTTAGGGTCGTTTCCAGTTTGACAAAAGGCACAGGGGTGCCTGTTCAAGGTGTGCTCCTGGTCAAATGCAATCAGATCCAGTACTTTGGTTTAATTATTTAGAAATGTTCAACTAGTGTTTTATGCAACACATATTTTTTTTTTCTTTGTCTGCTAATCCTAGTCAGTAACTTAGGTGATGCCTGTAGACAGTAGTGGTTAAATTATAATGAAGACTTGTTGATAGTAATCTAAGTAAATGAGTAATTTTAAACCACACACCTGAAAACAGTCACACACACACAACACACTTGACACAGTCACACACACACACTGACGCAGGCACACACACTAACACACTCGCTGTCACACAACACACATGATGACAGTGACGCACTAGAGAAAACATCTTGCATCACATGCTAATTCTGTTCAAGTGCTTGCCTTTTCAGAAGAGTGGGCCATTTTGGGCTGATGGATTGGATTGGATGTCTATAATTTATGTACAAATGCTGCATGCTTATGGGACTGTATTAACACATAGACATAGTGTGGTTATTCCATTATTCTCGAAAATATATTTAGAATTTAAAAAAATTGAAAAAAACCCAAAAAAGTCACACCCAGCTTTAAACACACACAAACAGCAACACACACAACACCACACCAACACACACACACACACACACCACCAACACACTCTGACACGTCTTCTCCCCTCTTTTTCTCTCTCTCTCCTCCCCTCTTTTTTAGTCTCTCTAGTGAGTGACCATCTTCTCTCTCCTTCTTCTCTCTCTCTCTCTCTCTCCCTCTTTTCCTTCTCCCCCTTTTTGGCCTCTTTCTCTCTCAAAGCTCAGTAAAAATGGAGTACAACAAAACGGGTACGCTGTTTGGTACCCTGCCCCCATAGTTATTAAATCATCCTTCTGGAAATTGGCAAGTGTAAGATCTAAAATCACCAACCTCGATTTTTGATTTGCTAAATTAGAAAATTGTCCTGTATGAATGTTTCAGAAGTATTATTTACAGGGCCTGAGGGGTCTTCACTAAAATCAATAAAAATTCGAGAAGGGGAAATTTTTTCCTGTGAAGGGTTCCCACCCCAACGGTGGTGACGCCTTGAATGGGAAGCGGGAAACCCTTTTAACGGCCAAATGGAGCTGTGTGGTGATTCGTGGGACTGTATCCTTGTGTGCTTCTTTGTTATATTACTTTTTAAATATCTTGTAATTAGTCCCTTTAAAAGTTACTTTTGCGTTTGTGCTGATTTGAAGAGGGGGGAAAGGGGGGGGGGGGGGGGGGGGGGGGGTTGTTTACATGTATAAAAAATGTTTTGGGTATTTTTCTTCTTTCCTTTTTTGTATTTTCTCCGGGGGAGTTTTAAATTTTGATGAGTTCCCCATTCTCTCTTTTTTTAAGCTTCTCCTTATTTTCCCTTTCTTAAGCCCCTTGCAATAAAAGGCACCCCGGGTTTTGTAGGACTTCCCTTTGGCTCTTTCCATCCATCGAAGGGTTCTTTTTCCTTTTTATGTTTGGGGTGGTTCTTTCCTTAAAATCATGGCCCAAACCAGCGCGTCTTTGGTAAGTACAGACTTCAATCAAACTTTGCAATTCTCCATAGCCTTTATTCGTGACCTTTCTTTTTTGTCTTTGTATGTAGTAGTTTCGGTTTTACATCTTCAAAACTTTCGACCGGTTTTGTTTTTTTTGAAACCCAGTCTCGACCCATGAGGAGAACAGGCCCGGGCAGCCTTAAAATTTCAAATCAGACACGCCTCTCCAGGGGGATTTTCTGATTTGAGCAACTTGCCAAATTCTTTCCATTTCTTCCAAGCACTGCAATTCCTGGTTTTTTGTGAACGCTAATCAATTTACTTCGAAACCACATTTCCCCGGGTAGCAAAATTTGTTCCCATTCTATTTCCCCTTGTTAAAATTTCTAGCCCCTTCTTTTGCATGGTTTGTTTCACTCTTCTTTTTATACAACGGGGTTTAACAAATATTTTCCGTCAGATCCTTTTCAAAATTTTTTGAGTTTTCTTTGAGATCTTTTGGGACACCAATATTGCATTTGGGGGCATTTGATCGAATTTTTCCCCATACACCTTTGGGGCAGACCCCACAGGGTATTTCCTTTGCTCTATGTGTTATGCGATCTTTTTCCCGTCATGCTTTTGGTTGTCAATTTTTACCTTCATTCTCTGCGTTTGATCTTGTTTCCAATTCCCAAAATCTTTGGTCGTCATCAGTTTCACCGTAAAAGATTGAACAGCATTCCCAAATTTTTTGGGCCTCTCCCCTTCCTTGGGATATTTCTTTCATCACGGGTAAAGAGCAAGGGCTCAATGCGGACCCGGGGGATTTATTTTTAAAAGCTTTTGACTCCCAATTATAGTTTTCATTTTTGAGGAGTTCTTGAAAAAGTCATAACCTTTAAATGGTTTTGGGGTAAACTTTTTCCTCAAGGCCCATTGGATTCCCTTTTGGGTTCTACAAAAGTTTTTCCAGGTCAAAAAGAGTGTTCAAGCTCTTTTTCTTCCCCAAATTTTCCTCAGTTGTTTCACAAAAATTTTTGCTTTAGGGTTTTGATTTGCCAGTGGAATCCAAACTGTTTTTTCAATATTGCACGGGGCTCTTAAATCTTCTTTCCAATATTTTTTTCCCAATCTTCATGCCTTGTTCCGAAGCCGATTCCTCGTATTTTCCACAACTTGTGCTCCCTTTTACCCTTGAAAGGGGAACGAAATACGTCTTTCCCATTTTGGGCATTTGTTTTGTCCGCTGTATTTCTACATTTTTCATAAGTTGCTTTACTCCTTTCCCCTTCCCTGCTGCTTGATCATTTCGTCCCCAACTCCTGAGGGCCCCGTGGCTTTTCTCTTTTTCCCATAGTTTGAATTCCCTTTATTTTGATCTTCAGTCACTTCTGAAAGGTCCTTCAACTTTCTCCATTTTCCCTCGATTGATGAGGATTCTCAAATTTAGAAATCATGAAAGTAATCCCCCATCTCGCAGATATTTTGCTTTCATCATGATATTTCCAACTCATTTTTTAAAAATTTTGCTACTTTTTGATTCTTTCCTCTACTCCCGGCAATTCAAAAATTTAGCTACCTTCAGTTGTTTTAAGTTTAACAATATTCGTAGTGTCGGTGGTTTGCCATGAAATTGTAATTATTTTTTTACATTATTCAAATTTAAATTTTCATGATCATTCTTTTCCTTTATTAAATTATTGTTTTGCTTTTTTCAAATTTTCCAAAATCCAAAAATTTGTCGGTCTTTTTCCCCCGGGCATATCTTTGGATTGATATTTGACTAATTGAGGTTTTTGTTGGGGGATTTTTTTTCCCATCGCGTGGGTATTTACTTTCTTAGGAGGGCCCTAGGGCTTTCAGGGGAAATTTTCCCCCCAAATTGCTGTATTAATTTTATGATTACATTTATTATGATGGGGTTTTGCTGTGATCTTTCAAAAAATGCCCCATCGCAATCATAGAACTGGTAATTTTTTAAAAATTTCTTTAAAACCCCTCGGGGGGTTTCCCTTCAGTTTTTTCAAAGTAAAATTCTTGAAGTATATGAGTACATGGTAGATTTGAAGAATTTACTTATAAACTTTTTTTTCCCTTTTTGTTTTCTATTTAGTCTTTTTTTTTTTTTTAAAAATGGGGTTTTGAAAATTTCAAGAACAAACACAAAAGTTTAATTATTTATTTTTTAAAAAAATATGTGGTACATTAAATGTTTGAAAATGCGTGGGGTAAAAAATTTGTTTTCCATTACAGTAATGGAAATCATCCCAAAAAGTTAAAATTTTTCCAAGTTTAAAGTTTTTGAAGATGATCAGTTTTGTTTTGCTGTTTCCCCCTTTGTCGTTTAAAAATAGTTTTTAACGTGTTTTTGTTGGAAAAAATCTCAGGGTTTGTGTTTGGATGATACCCAAGAGCCGTGTAAAAAAAACTTAAAAGACATATAGAAAACATTCGGTAAAAAAACATATTCCCCTTTTTAGGGTTAACCCGCTTCAGGGAAACAACCCAAGTGCTGACCCCGGGTTTCCCACAAATCCTAAAATGGGGTTTTAGGACAGGTTGAGGAAAAGGGTTGACACTTTTTTTTTTTTGTTTTTTTGTTTCAAGTTTATTTGCTTTTAAAAAAAGTGTGTGTTTTTGTTGTCCGGTTGTTTGTCACTTAGTGGGGTGTGTGTTTGCATTTGTTATTGTCTGTCTCTCTTTTGTTTTTTTTTTTTTTTTTTTTTTTGGATCTGCCCGAATGTGTTGCCCCTTTTTGTTCTTTTTGTGGTATTTTAATTTAAAATTTTTTTTTTTTTTTTAAGATTCAGTTTTGTTGTTGTTTTTCTCACATTCCTCTTTTTTTTTTTTTTTTTTTATTGGGCTTTTTTCCCCTTTTTTTATTTTTTGTTTTTAGAGAGAATTACTTTTGTCATTTGAATCGTTATGGGCAATTGTTAACCCCCCCCCCCCCCCCCCCCCCCCCCCCCCCCCCCCCCCCCCCCCCCCCCCCCAAAAAAAACCCCCCCCCCCCCCCCCCCCCCCCCCCCCCCCCCCCCCCCCCCCCCCCCCCCCCCCCCCCCCCCCCTTTTCTCTTAAAATTTATTAATGATGTGATCAAAAAATTGAAAAAAAAATATTAAAAATGTTCCCAATTTTATTATCCATTAAATTTTTTTTTAAAGGGCGGTTTTTTCCCCAAAGACGTTTTAAAATTTCATTTTTATTTTCAACCAAGAAAAGAACAGGGTGAGACTGTGGGTTTTTACAGCGGAAAATTTTTGGGGGGGGGGCCAGGCGGGGGTTAAATCAGAGACAACTCCCAATGTGTAGGTTTTCCGCTGCCGGTGCTGACCCTTTTTCTTCTTTTCCCTTTTTCATTAAGTCTTTTTGGGGTTATCATGGGGGTAGTGAGGGCAACCCTTTCCCCGGCTATGTGAGAAAGATAGGGGGGGGAAAAAAACCCCAAAATTTTGATTAGATTTCAAGTTAATTATATTCTCCCCCCTGGGGATGCAGGGCCTTCAGTTTAAAAAAATCCCCCAATTCTGGAAACTTGTGCGGAAAACCTCCCTTTTTTTTATCCCCCTCTTTTTTTTTGCCCTTTTTTTTTTTTTCCCGTCATCCTTTTGTGTAATTTTTTGATTCTTGCCTTTTTTTTTTCCCAAAAAGATTAGAAATATCAATTTGTCCCCAAGCCAAAGTCAATGCCCCTGAAACCGATTTCAGGCCCCTTAAAACGGCCCCGCACAATGATTTTTCATCATATGACAAAAAATATTGCTGTCGGGTTAAAAAAAAAGAAAAAGAAAATTTTTATTACAATTTGAAATTTTACCCGATTTGTTTCTTTTCCATTTCAAGGTTTGTTTGTGGGTTTAGTCATGTTTTTTAAAGAATGATATTCATCAAAAATATAATTCAAAAAGGTACCCAAATGTTCCCCTTTACAGTGTTAAAAATGCCTCTGTGTGTGTGGGGTGTGTGGGGTTGTTTTGGGGGTGGTTGTGGAGGGAAATTGCAGGAAAAACCACTGCCCACCACCGGTCCCAAAGGACGTCAGCAGTGGGCCCCCTGGAGACGTAAAACCCCCACCGGGCATAAAGGGGAGTGCAGATTCGAAGTGAAGTGAGCCCGCTGTGCAGTCGTGGTTTTGTTGGTGTGTACAAAAGAAGACAGAAAGGTTTAACTCTGGTGAAGGAAACCCGCGTTCAGGTTGTTTGTTGGGGTTTTCACAAAGAAGACGAAAGGTTTGTCTCGTGGGGAAGATCGCAGTTTGGTTCTGTTTTTGGGGCACAAGAAAACAGAAAGGTTTAAATTGTTGGGGTTTTACAAAAAAGAAAGCAGGTTTAACAGTCTGTTTGGTTTTTCCAAGAAGAGCCAAAAGGTTTTTTAACATCTGTTGGGGTGTCACAAGAAGAAGGCAGGTTTAACATTGTTTTGGTTTTCACAGAAACAGGCAGGTTTAACGTTGTTGGTGGAAAAAACAAAGGTTTAAAAAATCTTTGGTGTGCACAAGGAAAAAGGAGAAGGTTTAACCTTGTTTGGGGGTGTCCCAAAAAAGGAAGACAGGTTTTTCGTTGTTGGGTGTCAAAAAAGAAGGCAGGTTTAACTCTTTGGTGGTCCAAAAAAGACAAAAGGGTTTACGTCTGGTGGGGAAGCACCGGTTGTGGGTTTTTTGGTGTTCACAAGAAAAACAGAAGGTTTAAACGTCTGTTTGGTTGTCACAAGAGAAAAGGGTTTTTAACAGTCCTGGTGAAAAGAAGGGCAGGTTTGGGCTGTTGGGGGGTGTCAAAGAAAAGACAGTTTAACAGTTGTTTGGGTGTCACAAGAAGACAGACAGGGTTTAACATTGTTGGTGGTCCAAAGAAGACAACAAACAGGTTTTTAAAAGCAAAAATTTTAACGTCTGCGGAAGGGGCCAGTCTGCGTTGTGTTTTGTTTTTTGGTACAAGAAGACAGACAGGTTTAACATTTTTGGTGTGCAAAAAGAGCAGACGGTTTACAGTCGTTTGGGGGTGTCAAAAAAGACGACGGTTTTTAAAGTCTGTTGGTGTGTCACAAGAAGAAGAAGGTTTAACTTGGTGGTTGGGGCCGCGTAAAATTTTTTGGGTTTCAAAGAAGAAAGACAGGTTTTTAACCTTTGCGGTGAAAGGGGGGCTTTGGTGTCGGGTTTTGTTTTTGTTGTTGTCAAAAGGAAAGGAAAAAAAAGGTAAGGGGGCTGTTTGGTTTTTTTTTAAAAAAAAACTAAGGGGGGGGTCAATAGCGGTTTGGGAGGTTGTTGCCCGGAGGGGCAGGTTTAAATCCTGTTAAGGGGAATTTTTCCCCGAGTTAAAAAGTGGGTTCACCCCCCAAAAGCCCGGGTTTTAAAAAAAAGTCCCCGTTCAAATGCCCCGTTTGTGAAGTTAAAGCCCTTTTCCCCTTTTCAGAAAGGGGGCCTTTTGGTCGGGGGGTGGTTAATAAATTACAAAATCCCAAAGGGTGGGGATTAAAAGCCGGGTTTCTTATTCCATTACCTTAAAATTGAATAAAAACGAAAAAAAATTGGGTTAAAATTTTTGAAAATGAGGGAGGTGACCCTTTTAGGGTCTTTTTTTGATATTAAAAAAGGTTTAATGGGAAATCTTTTTATCTATTTTAAAAAGGGTTTTTTTCCCTTTTTTAAGGGTTTTGTTTTTTGTGTTTGTGTTTTTTTGGGGACAAAAGTCAATTTAGAATAAAAAAGGGAAACTTTGTTCTTATTTCTTTTTTTTATAGAAAAAAAAACCTTGGTTTTCAATTTTAAAAAATTTTGGGAAATTGAGGGGTTTTTTGGGGAAAAATTGGTTCAGTCGATGAATGTAATGTAAAATTATTTAACCAAAAAACATTTTTTAAATGGGGTTTTTGTTTGGTAAATGTGTGGGAATAAAATTAGAAAATTGGGTTTTTAATTTTCTTTTAAAAAATTTTTGAAAAACCTTTTATGAAATTTGTAAACTTGTGGACTTTTTTGAAATTGAAATTTTTAAAACATTTTGAAATTTGAAAAATTGTGGAACTTGTTTTATGAACATTTGAAATTGTTTTTTTTCTTTTGTTTTAAGTTAGTTGATAAATTTTTGCTGTTGTTTGGAAATTTTGGGGGTTTTTTTTTGTTTTGTTTTTTGCTTCTTTTTTTTTTCTTGTTTTTTGAGGATAGGGGGGTGTCCATAGTTTTCTGTTTGATAAGGTTTCTCTCTCTCTCTCTCTCTCTTTTCTGAGGGGGCTGGGGTGGTAGAGGTGGGGAGGATGAATTAATGTTGACAGCTGGAAGAATACAAGAAGTGACATGTTGTGTGTTGTGTGCAGACTGGGGACATGATCAACTCGTGCAAAGAGCACAACAAGCAGATCAATGACATCCAGCTGTCCAAGGACGGCAACTGGTTCATCACCGCCTCCAAAGACTTCACAGCCAAGGTAAACATGTGTCTGCTGACCGTTGCCTTCATACTGTCACAGTTTCTCTTGTTTTGTAGTTTTCTGCAGGTTTTTCCCTTAAAAAAAACAACAACCCCAGGGCCCCTCTGGCTGGTGGTCCCACGGTGGCCTGATATTGATAGGCTGCCTCTGTACTTCTGGCCCTGAGGATGAGACATAATGAATCTGGGTTTGGTTGTGGTGGGGAGATTGAAGTGAGCAGCGTTGGAACAGCAGGACAGGGACGTCACTGAAGATGAGCAGCAAAAAAAAAAAAAAATTGTAATCCCTTAAAAGCCTAGTTTATTGGTTATTTATTTTCCATTTTTGTATAGTTCATGAGAAGCTTTATTTTGAATGTTGAGCCTGTCTTGCTAACTCTCACTCCTTTTTTATATAAAGTGTTCCATGTGAGGGAAAGTAAAGCTCTTTGAAAATGTGTCTCCTTCCTCTTGTATTTGTTTTGTTTATTAAGCTTGCGTTCAGGGGTGCTGAAAATGATAAAATCAAATTGGAAAAGCTGGAGTCTAACAATTTCTGATGAAATAAATTATGTGCCCCAGAAAATTTTTTCACAAGATTCTGCAACAGGTTTTAGAATTAATTGCATTGGACTTGAGACCATGAACAGAATTTTACATAATTGCTAGTTTAACCCTAGTAGCGCTGAATAGACAGCAAAAAGCCTCACTTCTATTGGCTGAATTAACATTGGCTAGCATTGTTTTGGAGCAGGGTGGGCTCAAACAACCCTTGATATTGATATATAAAACTGAATTAAATGTGTTAAGCTATAAATCACTGGAAAGAACAGATAATATGCTTTTAAATGAGTGTAATTTTATAATAGTGTGTAGTGTTTATGATTATGTAAAAAAAAAAAAAAAAAAAAAAAATCGTGTGCGCACTACTGATCACTGTTCCACCGTCAGGGCCCCGAATCGATTTTAACACGATAAGCAAAGTTCTTGCGGTGCATAAATGTCATGATTAGGTAAACACTATTTCTTGACATTAGTTTTTAAAAAATAAGGAGTTTGTATCGCTTTATCGGTCACCAAATACTCGGAAAAGTTCAGCGAAAGGATTGATGCCATCGTGACCGTCGTGGTGGAATGTGCGAAGAGGTGGCTTTCTATGACGAAAATACAAAGATCGCTTGATTTCATGTGATGCAAAGTACTCAGCAGCTTAGCGATTTGACTCAACAACAGTTATTTCGAAGCCTTGTTGCGTCAAAATAATGTAAAACAATCTGTGACGTCGAAATTGCGCCACTAGGGTTAAAAATGGGTCAACAGTTATTAACCACTTAACTGCCCCACCCCAGAAATTTTCTGGGACAAAATTTGCACTCTATACGCCAACAACCCAGAAAATTTCTAGGGTTTTGAACAGATGTAAACAAGCCAGCTTCCTTGACTATTAATGTATTATTAAAATGGAAGAACACCAAAATTAGTGGAGATCACTCTGCTGTTGCTTGGCAACATCCAGCTGCAAAAACATGGCAGAAATGATTGGTGTTTAGGTCATATTTTGTTTTATTTTGCATGACTGCTTTGATTGTTCTTGTTCAAAATGGCTGACTCTTCTCGTTGAAGGTATCAATGACTTAACACAGCTGAAGAAGTGGCAAATAAAATTTGAGATAATTCTGACGGTGATGAAAATGATCACACATGATTCAAGAGATAGTGTAGATGAAAAAGAAAAACCCCAAAGATTGAGATTTTGCCTCGTCTTATGTGTGATGCTGTTGAGATGGGGGGTTACTCAGAATGACAGTGGTGATGAAGAAAGTGTATTTTCATCTATTTATTAAATTTTAAATATATTTTTGTAGTGAAATATTTGAGCTTGCCTGAAAGCAATCTATGATATATATATATATATATATATATATATATATATATATTATATACTGTCACTGGGCAGAATATCAGGATTATTCATTCTGTAATTTCCGAGAAACGTCATGAACATAGCATATGGTACATAAGAATTTTATTCCCCGGCATATGGGGTGAACTTGGCAGTTAAGAGGTTAATGGCATTGTGTTAGTACTGCCCCAAATAATTGCTTCTTTCCAACTAAGGGAAGAAACACTAACCAGTTCTGCTGTCTTTTTCTGGTCTGGTTCATTTGGCAACAAAGCCATTTTTGTTTATATGAGCAGCAATTTAAACTGATCAACATCAGTTTCACTTCAGTCTTGTTTTAAGTGCATAAAAATCCTAGAACACCGGAATGTGTGTCATGTATTTATGGTAGTGTGTAGACTATCGGTGGTCAGCTTTTCATAACATGTCATGTGAAAATAAAAATTTTTTATACTGGTTTTGCTGTTGATTCAGTAACAGTTATTTTCAGCACATTCTGATATTCACATGAAAGTTTGCATTGCTGTTCCAATGGCTTTTTAGACCTGTGTCAGTTGATGATAAGTTGCACCCAGTGCGTGGATAGTATCAAGTCTCTTATGACCCTCTCTGGTACATTGGTGGTGTAATTTTGTTTTCACTTCTTTAGCCACTGCTACAGTCTCTATATTGTAGACAGATGTAACATTGTAAATGCTGAGAATCACAGGCAGTGATTTGCTTTGTGTCTTTTCAGTTGTTTGACCTGGAAACTATGGATTCTCTGAAGACGTACAAGACAGAGAGACCTGTCAACTCCGCCTCCATATCTCCCCTCTTTGACCATGTGAGTATCCCCGAGCTCTGACAGAATGCTAACTGAATGGCAGACTTTAGGTGTAAAGAATAATATTACAGTAACAAGATATCATTAGTGATAATTAACTGTGCACGGCTATTTATTTTTGAGGTATGAATTCAAGGTTAGTACTGTAATAGCTTCATTGACACAATATTTCCAGTCATATTACTGCAATGTCTGAATGTCAGAACCTTGTTTTTGTCACTTCATTGTGTTTGATCATCATGCATGTGATAGTAATACAAGAGCTGAGAAGTCACATGAGCTTATACTTATTAGACCAAAATTACACCATGTTGTTGGCTTGTACAGCATAAAGGACACAAAAGGTAAATCAGGTTAGAAGTCGTAATAATCTGCTCAGTCATGTGAAGCATGGCCAAATCAAACGTGGCAAAAGATCTCATTTTTGCTGCATGGAACCATGGCCATAGAGCAATTCCTTGGTTGATAGAGCTGATAACCAATGTGGATATCAGTTTTGAGAATCCTTGGAACATGAGAACATTAATGCATAATTATTATTTTTTGTGTTTTTATCTGTTATATATTATGTTTTTGGCTGTAAAAAAAGCTAAGAGAATGGAATATGAACTCAGTAACTGCAGATTTCATATGGGAGTGAAAGATAGTTACTTTATCACAAGACCTGGAGTCTCCCACACTGCTCCCCCCCTAAATTTTTTGTGTTAAATAATTCTGAAGGACAGCACCAAAATTATAGAACAATAGTTATCTTTCCTTTTCCTTTTGGGGGGGGGGAGAGACAGACTCCAGGTCTTGTGCTCCAGCTATATGCCAGATTTCAAGTAGGTACCGGCAGCCCTTCTTTCAGCCTGCGGGAAAGTATCGCTGAGGGGGGCAAAATGCATGTTTTTGACAGGCCAGATCTTGGGAACTATCTAAATAATGGGGATAAAAATTATGAAACAATAAACATTGATGTTTACTTATGTGCTCTGAGTTGTTCGTTTGTGTTTGTATGCCATGGTGTGACAACAAAACAATTCCAAATACACCCACTCTTTTCACAAAAATCGAAGCGCCCGACGTACCGCTAGCCGCCATTAGCCGCGCGATGTGAATCGGTATGGATAGAAAATCGCTATGTACGATGTGCTCATTGCACTGCATCAACTTAAAAATAGGTCAGAATAGAAGAGCATATTCCAGCTTTAATTCGATATAATTTTTTAGTAGATCCGAAAAGCTTAAATCAATTAAAATCGAAGTTTAAAGTGCGAGTTCAAGTTAGCCCACTTTCGGTACACGATACGAAACATGGGGCAAGTAAACATAGACATTAATGGTGCGATCGAAAGGCCAGTCTTTGCTGAATCCAATGGTGTATCAAGCTCTATGATTGGTTAAGTACAGTTCCATCGCCGGCCAATCAAAGTGAAGGTATCATCAAGCCATGTTTACACGATGTGAGAAAAACAAAAATGGCGGAACATTGGAAAGAAGCGAAGCCGACCGAGTCAAATACGTTTAAACGCCATGGAATTGCAGGACAAACTTGGCAAGTTAACGCGTTAAATATCAAGTTAAGGACCTGTAATTAAACGAATCCATAACTTCATTTTGCTTAGTATTCGGAAAATTATTATTTATTTTGTTCGTATGACACTCAATCATGTTGAGCACGATCTGGTCAAGTTTGACTGGTACACTTTTTAGTTTGAAGCGATCGTATTTTTTTAACTGGGAAACTAAGAGAAATCGATACCACTTATTGGTATATCTAACATTGATTTAGCGATTTGAGAGCTAGTTATTGAATTGATTCCACGATTTAAGAGAAATTCGCCAATAAAAACATCGTTGAGAGAGAGTTCACCAAACGGAAGTTGGTCCCGCACGCACATGTATGCCCGTCAACAGCACAGATCGAAAGCCGACTTATACAGTTTAAATAGCAGTTGTTGAGACAACACATTGTACTTGTAGTTTTCATTACATGTTGCTTCAAAGTAGCAATAAACTTTTCAACAACTTTCTCAGCCTCTTTTTATTATTATTTTTTTTTAGATGGGAGTATAATTAATGAAAGTGGGTTTTTTTGTTTTGTTTAATCTTCCTACAGGTGTTGCCTCCAAGAAACTCAATATCAGTAGAGAAGTTCTTTGTGATTTTACTGGGTCTTTTTTTCTTCTTCTTCTTGTTAGTACTCTAGTAAAGAAAAATTCAAGGTAAAAAAAGAAATAAAAAGAAACTGAACAGTTCTTCAAGCTACTTAAGTAGTAGAATTTCCATCCTCTTGTAAATTTTTATTTTGTTTTACTGGCATGAGCTTCTGACAAAGGTTTGTGTTTTTTAAAGCCATTTTTGTTAAGCTGTGATTTGTATCAAATTAATTGTGTGAAATTTTTTTTTTTTTAAATTTCTTGTCACTTCATTACATTCAACAACAACAAAATCCTCAGATCAGTTTGGCCAACACAGATTAATGTTTATCACAGTGATTAAATTGTTGAGACAACATAGAACAATTTTCATATTATCATGAATATGTCACCTCATTTTTTTTTCCACAACAAAGTAATTAATGATCACATGCTGCAGATCTATTATACATCCATCGCTCAGGCTTTGTAGACACTAAGACAGTGAGTAATATCTAGTGTTAACTCAAACCATCACATCATACCCGACTTACTGTAGTCTTTCTCTCAGTTTCATACAAACTGAATATACTCTCTCTCTCTCTCTCATCTCTCTTCTCCATCCACCTACACACACACACACACACACACACACACACACACACACACACACACAATGAGTTTATGAGTTTTTTGGGTTTTGGTCGCATGTGAGGTGTGGTTTTTTTTTTCTTCTTTTTTTCTCTGTTTCTATTTTTCCTTTTGAGTTAGTTTTAATGTTATTGGTTATGGTAATAATGTAGTTAGATAATATTGATCAAGTTGTTTTTTGTTCATAGATAGATGGCTTGATCAAAAAAAGAAAATGCATTGCTTATTCAATGTACCATCTGGAAATAAAAATTTGACTTGACTTGACACACACACACATGTATGCACAGAGCACACACAAACCAGCACTACACTACCACCACCACCACTACCACCACAACACACACATAATTGTCATTATATCACATAGTGATTGATGAAGAAATGCATACACTGAGACAGTGAAATTAAATTAAAATGATGTGTAAATATGTTAAATAACATTTTTTAACACAACAAGGGCAAATTCATGCAAGAAGATTTATTTATTTTTATTTATTGTTTTATATCGAGGACAATGGAATAAGCACTCATGTGCTTTTTACATCCAGTCCCCGTGGTGTATGCGGTTTTGTAAATTCTGTCATCTGTTTCCACCGGCACACAATGGCCTACTCTTCCGAAAAGCGTAGTAGTAGTATGCAAAGAGTATCAATGTGACTTTTTTTATTTGATAACTTTTTTTTTTCTTTTTGAGAAACCACCCCCCCCCCCCCCCCCCCTCCAACAAAACTGTCTTCCTAGTAGTCATCAGTCTGTCATGAGAAAAGTATCAAAATGGCAAAATATACAGCATGATATGGAGCTATTTTTATTGAGCACTGCTAATTTTTCAGTGTGCAGAATGTGCAAAATCCTCAATCTCTTTTTTCTATAGAGGAAGAATAGAAATGAAAGCATCACAATGTAGAGAACAGCTGCTGCCTTGCAAAGACAGCTGGAAGAGAATTACTGAGGAAATTGACAAAACAACTCAGTGTGCTGTAGTTTCATAACAGCTTTTTTTATATTTCAGGAGATGTAGAATAAAACCAAAGAGCTTGACAATGCTTAACTTGAAAAAAATAACATCCTGAACCAAAAATTTAAGCAAGTTCAGCCAAGTTGGGGAGAAAATGTGTACAGGATGTCAGTACTTCTTTGTTTTTTAAGTTGGAAATGGTTATCAGGAATATGTAATATAATTTGATAGAGAGCAGTGTATAAAAGATTGTGTCAAAATTTCATTGAAATCTGCCGGTTAGTTTAGGAAAAATTTCCATTTCTGTTTGGACAACTCGGTCAACTCATCCCCGAAAGCTCTTGTTTTGGAATAAAAAACAAAAAAGGTAGTAAAGATAGCATAGAAACACACTTAATTATATAGAAAATAATGTATTAAGACTACATGCAAAATTTGAAGACAATTCATTGAATAGTTTCAAAGTTATGGTTGTTTTTCATATGGCAGGTCAGTATTCTCCCTTTTTTCCGCCGTGCAAATTGCATTACCTCCAGGTTTTTAACATGGAATTTCTCCCATTTCGCTCAAGCAAACACCTTAGAAAAAAATATGTGTGATTAATATAACTAGTACAAGCTGTCTAAACTGAAAGAAGCTTTCTGCTTGTCTTTTTCACTGTGCTCTGATGCTTCAAAGTTGGCACATCTCACAGATTTGACATGTGTCAAATTGTGGTTTTTCCAAAGTTTGACACCCTAGTACATATCAACCAAATACATTTGTGTCATGGAACTTATGTATCTTAAGAATATATGTTATAAAGATTTAAAGTACTCATTTTCAACTGGGTATGTATGTTTAGTACAATTTTAATGAGGTTCAAACTTGGACGATTTTAGAAATTGTCAAGGGCATCAGCGTACCCCATTTTTAAACAGCCATATCTCTGAAAGTATGAAAGATAGAGACTTCATTTTTGTTTTGTTTTTTAAGTTTGATCATTATCTTTATGATTATATAGGTTTTAAATACTAAAAGAAATAATCTAATTTTGGCTGCCGGTACCTATTTCAAGCAGGCATCCTGAGTGAATGTTGGGAAAATTAATGTATTTTTGTATGCCTTTTTCCATCTTGATGATCAGAATCAACTGATTTGCAGACATGTATTCCAAGTGTTGATATGCAGACATGTGGAAGGTCATTGCAATATGCTTACAACCCTGTCAGTCGCATCAGTGTTTGGTCTGTTTCGGAAACTTGAAAATAACGAATCAAGCATCTACAAAGAGGTTCCCTGGCAGATACTTTGTGATGAATAGGGGATGTGGTGCCTGCAGTGGCACCTGGAAAGTAGCAGACTCCAAGCCAGACTTTACACACACAAAATTAATAAGAAAAAAGAAAAAAAGCCAAAAAACTAGAATTAGAAAAGAAAAATAAAGCTCATCCTCAAAATGATGAAACAAAGAAACCAAAACTAGAAAAGAATAAAAAAAAAGAACATAAAACTTCAACCTCAAAAACAAACCAACCAACCAAAAGAAAGAAAGAAGTGCTGTTGGCAGTGGGGGTGGGTGAGGTGTTCATTATGTTTTGTTGAAGTTCAGATATAGTGACACGACAGGGGTTGTTGTTACTCAGGGACAGGATAGCTCAAGGGTCAGAGCACTCTCTTTCCCCAAGCTAATGTTTAACAGCATTGAGCACAGTTATCAAGTGGATGGGTGACCATTCATGTGCCTTGGCTTCAGTATAGTCCCCTAGTTCACCCAGCTGTAAATGGATACCTGGTCTCTTTAGGGACAGGGAAGGTAACACGTGTGACCTTGTGACATGACCGTTGTCCACAGGTGGTGCTGGGAGGTGGTCAAGAAGCCATGTCTGTCACCACCACCTCCACCAAGATCGGAAAGTTCGATGCCCGCTTCTTCCACCTGGTGTTTGAGGAGGAGTTTGGCAGTGTCAAGGGGCATTTCGGCCCCATCAACAGCCTGGCCTTCCACCCGGATGGAAAGAGGTCGGTATCACAAAGTCAAAGTTTTATTTTCAGATAGGTTATGGGACATCACAGAATGATTTAGCCATGCGCTGGGTGGCATACTGCGCAACACAGTTTTACTCATGTAGCAGGCAACAGTAGTTCAGCTGTGTGAGCGTTCGACAAAGAAGCGTCAGCATTTTACCTCATGTGTCGTTTTCGGTAGTGCATAGAGTAGAAATGATGTCAGATCAAATCAGATTCAAGTGAAGGCTTCCTTGATTTTGCCAGTTTAACCATGAAACCCCCCCCCTTCCTTCTCCAAAGAAAAAAGAAAATCCCTCTTCTGTTTATTTTTGTAATTTTTCTCCCAAGCTTTATAGTTTTTGTTGTTGTTTTTTAAAAAATCAAAACATAAGCTTCTTGATACCACTTGTGTATAGATTTGTCATGGATTGCAAAAATGCTTAAATAGTACTGTGCGGTCTTTTTATCTTGCTTTTCTGTTGAATGTGTAGAACGACTGTCACCACAGATTTCTTTGATTTCAATTAGTGATGTGATTAGAGGTTGTTGCTAATGAAGTATGATGCTATTTTTCCCGTATATATCTGAGAGAATTTTACAATAATTTTGCCAAGGAAAACTTTGTGTTGTTGTTGTAGGTAATTTTAAGTTCCCTGGCTGTGTGTTGCAGATCAGACCTCTATTATCTCATCCAGAAAGCTATTACATCTATATTTTTCTGTTGCTGATAATAATTTGTGACGCGCTACAATGGCACATCCCAAAAGTCAGAGGGAGAGTTTTCGCCTGCAGGCCGAAAAGGCAGCGTGACCTAGTTTTTAGTGATTTTCATGTTTTTGCAGTTTTGGTTTCTTCAAACATATAAAAATCATATTCCAAAGTATCAGACTCCAATTCAGTTTATAAAGTAGTTTAATTTATGATTTTATAGACATACTGTACCAAAATCCGACTCTTAAACGTTGAAATTAGACAGATATTGCGGCCTTTGTTTCGTGGTGCAACCGCTTTTCTACCTACAACACAACATGGCACATCGTTGGAAAGCTCTGTTTCCCGCCTTAAAGATCGTGGAAATTTCCAGCCAGTCTACCGTAGTCCCATAGCGTAATCTGCTTCTAAATTTAGTACACAAACTCAAGCGAAATGACCAATGAGAAGGCAGAATGTCCTCAATGAACGTAGCAACAGGCATCTGGTTCGTCGCGTTAAATCAAGGGAAGTAAATCCGACAGGTTTTTTTCACATAAACAAGACCGGCAGCGATCGGCGATCGAGAAACCATGGAAGCTGAAAAGAAGGCAGATTGTATAAAAGACCTTTAAAATGAAAGCATAGTTGCTGGTATGCCACCAAGGGACGAAATAAAAGATTTAATCACGGAGTATTTCGCCAGTGAAGGTGAAGAAACTGACGTAGCAGCGATGACAAGGAGACGGACGACAAGCTGGGAACTTTTGAAAAACGACTAGGCATGTACCGAAAGTGTCTGATGAAACTCTTGACAAAGACGAAATAATTTTGAAAGCTTTTTCTATACATTTTTTGTGATATTAACTGTCAGACATTCAATAGTTGTACTGAAAATGAGGCTTTCCTTAGCCTTCTCAGCTCAAACAAAATACAACTTGTAATTGGGGCGTTTTGTTTCATTTTTCATGTTAACATGATTTGGCCTACTTTGGATTGAAATTAATGTCATAAAAAATATAAAATCAAGGAAAATAGGAAACATTCTTTCAAACTTATGTTTGGAGATCATAGAAGAGTGCCAGCTTAATCTTTTCTCCAAGTTTCATTTAATTTAAAGCCCTGTTGCTAAGGCCTTTCTATCAAAACACTTGTACACAGTTGAAGAAACTTCAGATGCCATTTTCTCAAAGTGGCCGCCTGACCACCCTGTCACTTTAAACTAATATAACTTTGCTTTTAGTCAACCTACAACAAAAACAAATACATCATTATAAAGCTTAATGATTGAAGTTTCTTACTGTATCAAAATCTGAAAAATGTTAAAAAGGCACTTAATGGACCTTTTGTGGGAGTGCATCACATTTGTTATAATGACACATTGTTACAACTTTGTTTTTGAAAACAAAAAAAATGTGTCGTGGTGTTAGTGGATACGAGAAGGTATAGTTATTGCATTAGCACATCGTTCTGCAGTTGGTATGGTAACATGTAGGTTTATCTCCCAAGCAATGTATAGAGGCAATGTTTTAGTTTACATGTATTGTTGAACATGGCCTTGTGTGAAGTTAATGTTAGTATAACTGCTAAATATGGCAGTGTGTGGAAGCAATGTTTGTATGTGTTGCTTAATGTGGAAGATGTTATTATGTATTACTAAACTAAATAGCTGTGTGGAAGCGATGTCAGCATATATAACTTTTTTTTTCAAAGTGCGGAAGCTATGTCAGTATGTATTTCTAAAAAATAATTGTACAGAGCTGTCAGTGTGTATTACTAAAAATAATAATAATAATAATAATAACTGTGTGGAAACTACATCTGTGTGCATTACTAAAAAAAAAAAAAAAAGTGTAGAAGTTATGTTAGTATGTATAATAAAAATAACTGTGAGGAAGCTATGTCAGTGTGTATTACTAAAAATAACAGTGTGGAAGCTATGTCAGTGTGTATTACTAAAAATAACTGTGAGGAAGCTATGTCAGTGTGTATTACTAAAAATAACAGTGTGGAAGCTGTGTCAGTGTGTATTACTAAAAATAACTGTGAGGAAGCTATGTCAGTGTGTATTACTAAAAATAACAGTGTGGAAGCTGTCAGTGTGTATTACTAAAAATAACAGTGTGGAAGCTATGTCAGTGTGTATTACTAAAAATAACTGTGAGGAAGCTGTGTTATTGTGCATTAATATAATAATAACTGTGAGGAAGCTGTGTTATTGTGCATTAATATAATAATAACTGTGGAAGCTGTGTTAGTGTGTTACTAAAAATCAAATGTGTGGAAGCTGTGTCAGTGTGTGTTACTAAAAATCAAATGTGTGGAAGCTGTGTCAGTGTGTATTATTAAAAATTAAATATGTGGAAGCTGTGTCAGTGCGTATTATTAAAAATTAAATGTGTGGAAGCTCTTAGTGTGTAATACTAAAATGATAGCTGTGTGGAAGCTATGTCAGTGTGTAATACTAAAATGATAGCTGTGTGGAAGCTGTGTTGGTATGTACGGCTAAACCTGACCGCGTGTTGTGCTGTGCTGTGTTGCAGCTACAGCAGCGGAGGAGAGGACGGCTACGTCAGAGTGCACTACTTTGATCAAACCTACCTGGACTTTAGATTCGAGTTTTAGGCCACTCCTTCTCCTGCCCGCTCCAGGCCTGTTGTTCCAACATTAAAATGATCTACACACAACATCAGATGATCCTTTCATGTTCCTGCTTGTGTGGGTGTGCTGGTCAAAGAGAGTGATGTAGAAAGAGGTGTCCAATAGACTGGAGACCCCCAAATGCCATTATCTCAAACTTCACTGTTCACATCATATAGCAGTGCCCTCTTTTGTCAACACAGAACCTTTATTGAAAAGAGAAAGAACAATATAATTTCAACCATTTAAAGTGTTACTTGAACAAAACTAGAACAGCGATAAGATATCAAGAGCTTGATATTTATTTAGTACCTAAATAAAAGTTTTTTTTTAAGTTTATCATCAATTACAAATGTATGAAAAGCTGTTAGTTTTATTTTTATTCCAGGTGTTTGATTCTACAAGAAATGAAATAATTTAAATTCTATTCATACTGGACATAATTGTTGTTAACAGCAGGCAATAAAGAACTTTACTAAGAAAGAATGAAAATGTTAATGTCTGCAATAATCATTCATATGGGATTGGGATTTTTCTATAACTGTTTTCTTGTGGCTGTTTCATAAAAACAGAATAAATGTCGGATCCATTTCTAAAGCAAATTTGAAGAAGTCATTCATATTCAATTCAAAGATACAAACTAGAGATGTATTGTTTTCTTAACCGTATCACAGTCATGATGCTATGGTAACAGCACTTCTTAGTCATCATCTATTTCTGTTGCACCATTGGTTTCTATGTTATCGTCTCCTTTGCTTTAAATCCTTGTATGTAAAGCTTACCTCAAGCCCAGAATAGTTGGCTAATAGTGCACTATCTTATGTTATTATGAAGGTCTGATGACATTTTCTTAGTTGGCTAATAGTGCACTATCTTATATTATGAAGGTCTGATGACATTTTCTGTGTATGTCACACTGTGTGTGTGTGTGTGTGTGTGTGGATGGGTGGGTGCCTGTGTGTGGATGGGTTCTGCACAATTTAAGAAAACAGTTGAGAACATGAAAGGTCATGCATTTTGCATGTGGTCATGAATAATGTTGTACTCTCAAATAAAATTCATGGAGCTATCAAACTGAAACATGTATGCCATTACACAATGTTTTTTGAAAAAATGAAGAGAGTGTGTGGATGTGTGTGTGTGTTCATCTTTGTTCGATTTAAAAATTCTTATTTAATGAAAAAAGAATACACACACACCCCCCATCAAATAGCAAGATGCTTTCTCTCATTTTGAAGTAGGCTAATCTTTTCAGTATCCATAGTCAATGTTGCTACAATGTTTAGGTTTTCATTATCTGATTTGTCCTACTGCACTGGATTAAATAGAACTATAGTGTATGACCCCTCCCCCAGATAAAAAAGAACAAATGAAAAAAGAATTAGTGGGGGGAAAAAAAGAGCAAACAACAAAAATTAAACACAAAAAAATGAATTAAAAACCCCCCATTTCATGGTAGCCTATTTATTTAAATGACAAAGTGATTGCGTGAAACATGTACTAACTATAAACAAGTATGTTCTAACATGAACGATAGATCAATATGACATACATTTCCTATTGGACGATATTAACAGATCAAACAGTGCAACAAATATTGAATCCATAACAATCCAGTATGTCTGACCACATACTACACAGCATCTGAACCAACATCCACAAAGGAAAACAATGCATCTGAATCAACAATATGAATGGGGGGGTGGGGGAAGAGGGGGTGGGAAGAGAGAAAGTGGGAAAGAAAATCTGCGCTTGAGACATTTCTTTTGATCGGGAAATGATGACTCAGTGCAGTACAGATAGTGAGATTTTTTTTCCCACTCCAGTCAGACACTGGAGTAGAAGACACAGAAGGTTACCAAATGTTATCCACTCTGGCAATCGATCACTCTGTTAAGTACATAAACAGGAGCTGAAGGGACAGACTGTTCACTGATCCCGCTGACGAGTTGTGGCTGCCTGCTGCAACAGACCATGCTGGAGCTTCTCAGTCTTGACATCAACACAGATACATTCAAAAGATGCCTTGCAGAAGATTGGCTGTACTTATGGACTGTGGGCAAGGTCTGTCACAAAAAAAGAAGAGAAAGACAATAGTTAAAAGATTAAAGACTGATTATCATTACAGAAGTTTTGGTCCGTGTTTCAATACGGTACCAAGATTATTTCACAATCAGTGATAATAACACATTATTTGTTCTGTGATTTTCCTTAGATATGATGACGCTCAAAGCGCATTCACGGCACACAGATCCACCATCACTCAGTCATGAGTGCTAAATTTAGCACGCCCCTTCCTTTTACCAAGTTCAAGTGTGGTCAGTTCCTGCTGTAATCAGCACCAGCTGGACTGGGATGGGATGGACAGCAGCTGAGAGTGGGGGAAACTGACAGCTGTGGTACATGTGTCTGATTTGGTGTTTTTTTTTGTTCCTGGGCTATAGCTCTAAGGTTCTCCAATGCTGAGATTTTGCGTATGTGGCAGTTTTTACCCACCATGAAGGTGACAGCATTTCGGGGAAGTATGGTTATGACTACAACATTAAGAATTGATTTTACATTCGTTGTCTGGCAATACACATTTCCATAACACAATGTTCATGTACAACATGCAAGAAGAGACAATACTCAAATGATAATCGAACACGGTCACCAAGCAATGGTTATTTTTAAAAAAGGCAGGAGAGTGGAACAAGAAGGTAGAAAATAGATAGTGGGGTGGGTTAAACAAGAGGAAAAAGATCAAGACAGAAACAAAGAGGAATAGAAAAGAGGGAATTCCTAGCACAAGATTTTCAGAATGTGGGGATGCTATTTCTACTGATGGGACCCCGGCATCCCCACGAGGGAATCTGTCACAAATGACCTGAACAACTAATCACTACCATTGTCTTCGCTCCATATGTTTGCTGTTTATATGTATGGCTTGTAACCCACCAGTATTTCTCTGTCTCTGAGATAATAACGTTGGTGTTTTTTATTGAACTGAACTGAATCCACTGCAGAGCAAAACTAACATATTTCTGTTAAGTGTAGTTGAGCAAAGTTTTCACACTAAGATTCAAGAAACAACAACAACAACACCATGCTTACAACTATAAGCAAAGTACTACCTGTCGTTATGATGAGAAGCCATGTATGGCAGTGTGGCAGTGACCATGGGAGAGGTGACGCCCACAGGCCTCTGCTGCACAGAGGTAGAGGATGGCCTGCCCTGGGGCATGGGCATAGCAGCCTCCTTCAGCTGACAGGGCTGTGGCGGGTTTGGTCCTAGGGGCTGTGACCACGTCTCTTCCATGCCCTCTGAGGAGTCCTGGGTGTCTGTATAGTAAGTACACAACCACTGGGACTTCAGCCATTCATGTTGCTCATAGTGCAGGTGACAATGAGGACAGTAATCAGCACTGAATACCATCAAAGAAAATAATACCATCAAAGAAAATAGCCGTGATCACGCGCGCATGCACACACACACACACCACACACACACAAAGTAAAGTAAAGTTAGCAAAGTACGTTTTTCTTTACAAACTTTTTTTTTACTTGAGTCTACAAGTGTTCTGGGCTTCTATGACAATAAGATATATAGAGCAATGATGAAAATGCTCTATATTATCTCAAATGTGCATACTGGGATGGTGAATAATTATGCACTAAACAAAGAACAAGCAAGGCCAAAATTGCTGTAGATACAAACGACTCTCTGCTAATTCCAATACAAAACTGTTATCATTTAACAAAGTTCAACAACGCCTCACCGGGGTTCTCCACGTTTTCTCTGCTGGACTGGTAGAGCTGTAAATGCTCCCAGCCAAAGCCCGACTTCTGGGGCGGTGTCCTTTGTCTCTGGGCTGTGTGTGGCCGGCCTCTGGTTTGCCTGACTGCTGCGGTGCTGGCTTTTCTCTGCCGGGCGTCATCCCCGGCTCTCTGGGCCCGGTCACAGCACTCCTCTCTCCACACATCGCCGACACGCTGCTTGCTGCCCTCCTGTCTGAAGGCGAGCGTCCCTGTGTCGCGGGCTGGAGATGAGGACACGTGGTAGTAGTAGAACTCTGCTGAAGACCATAGTAACCCATGGCCATAGGGGACTGTGGAAAAACAGTCCTAGTTTGTTCAGCACGTTTTCCTATTGTGCGGGAACTGTTCAGGCCTGCGTAAGGAAGAGCTGCAGTAGAGTGACTTTCAACGCCACGTGAGCTCACTGTAGAGGCTGTGTTGATGGCCGGTGACCTTGAATCACAACTCCCTGCTGGGTTTGAAATGTTACTGGAGCAAGCGTTCATACTGGCCACTGTGTTTGGCTTCCACATGTTCAGTTCAACAGAGCGTTTCTGGAAAGAATAGTTTGGGCCTGCTGCAGTAGCTGGTCGTGTGTTTTCTTTGGGTGGGTTCTGGGTTATCCCAGCTGAATGAGGACCTTCCCCTGACCACCCAGCCTGAGAAGTCCCCGCCTGTGTCTGACTTTGTCCTGAGGCTGGGACAACTGGTGGCTGTTTCCCTCTGACCTCCGCTGTGACGCCTGAAGTTCCGCTGAAGCTTGAAGTAGGAATTCTTTTGTTTTCTGAAGGAACTTGCTTTCTTGAGGCCGAGACACTAGCATTGTCTGAGACAGTGTCCGATTTCTGCAACAGGAATAAAGGTGAAACACTTGGTCATGAATAAATGAAGGTATGGACACCTGTATGCACGCATGGGTAGGCGAATAGCCAGGTGAATGAATGGATGGATGGATGGATGGATAATAAAGTGCATAAAACATCCCTACACCCAGAGCCAGATGAAACCAGGTTGAGAATGGTGGCACGAGTTGACAATGTGCGCCAAGACATCAACAAAAGCAGCAACAAAAAACAAAAATACAACACAGACTCACACACAGACAGGTACTGTACAACTGTTATTAGGCTATGCCATCTGCATTAGTTTTGTTTTGTTTGTGGTGCGGAAACTGATGTGGTTCATGAATATTACGATCAGATAGTTACAACTGTTCTTCATCATTCTTGACTGTAAATCACGAAGGGAACATAACTGTAATTTTGTAGCTTTCCCGTGCGTCTCTTCAAAAACTGGACTGTGGCATTTACAAGCTATAGTGACTATGAATTTCGAGGACAGACATCTTCAAGACTGAAAAAAGCATCGCCCGTTTCTCCAAAAATGATAGTTCCATTTGTGTGTGTGTGTGTGTGTGTGTGTGTGTGTGTGTGTGTGTGTGTGTGTGCGTGCGTGCGTGTGCGTACGTGCACGCGAACACCATGACTGTCCATTGTACAAAGAAATCTGTTATGATGGCTTTTTACAACCCTACCTCTGAACTCCACCTCTACACAATGAAGCGAGGTGGACCCCCCTATTTCTGTCTGTCTGTCTCTTTAATACACACTAATCTGTTTTCTTTAAATCATGTTGTCGATGTTGCAGTAGGGTCCCCCCCCCCCCCCCCCCCCCCTTGTTTCGTTGATAGTTCCTACCTAATCAGGGCAAGGGCCGGATGAAACAAAGTATGTGAATGTCAATCTGTTACCTTTGGAAAATACAGATTCATTCATATTCTCTCTCTCTCTCTCTCTCTCTCTCTCTCTCTCTCTCTCTCTCTCTCTCTCTCTCTCTCTCACACACACACACACACCACACAGTTCGGTTCTTGTTTGTTGTTTTTTTATAGGGTGTAAGTGTATGGGTATTGGGCTCATTTTACTATCATGATGTATCCCTAAGGGCAGGGACTGGACGTTAAAAAAAGCATACGGATACTTATTCATTATCTTCGAAATAAAAGAATTTGACTTGATTTGACTCTCTCTCTCTCTGTCTCTCTCTCTGTCTCTCTGTTTGCCTCCCACCTCTCTCTCTCTCTCTCTCTCTCTCTCTCTCTCTCCCTCTCTACCCCTCTCACCTTAGGGGTTTTGCAGGGCGGCTCATCGAAGTCACTCTCATCCCAGAAGTCGTCCACCAGACTGCCCCAGGGCTGTGTCTGCAGGTTCACCTCGGGACTGGGGGGCTCCTCCTCCCAGGGCTTGTCTGCACAGTGCGGGCAGGACACAGGACGGCAGAGGAGAAAGGGGAGGTACAACACACCAAAACCCCCAACTCTTGCTGACTTCATTACAACCCTTCTAGACGGACAATAATCTTTGGTTTTTTTATTTCGAGATTATCGGAATAAGCACTCGCGTGCCTTTTTTTTTCTTTTTCACATCCATTCCTTCTTTTTTTACATTCAGTCTCCGTGTGTATGCAGTTTTGTCAATTTTGTCATCCGTTCCCACCGACACACATTGGCCTACTTTTCCAAAAAGCAGAACGGGTTTAAACGTGTGCCCGAGATGTTCTGCGTACGTTCGCCCACGGGACCTCTGTTTATAGTCTCATCCGATGGACTTTTTGGGGAGAATAGAGTCGGCACTGATGTTAACTCCAGAGGAAAATTCCGTTTGAACGAGATTTGAACCCAGGTTAGCAGATCACGAGGCAATGCGCATCACTCTAACCACCAGGCTATCCCCCCCCCCCCACCCCCTACCATAGCCGTGGTTAAGACCATTAATTTTGACTTAATCCCATGGGTCCATGAAGTCGCACGTTCGAATCTCGGCGGTGTCTGGCGAATTAAGGTTAGGGAATTTTAACGATCTCCCAGGCAAACTTCAAGTGCAGACCTGCCAGTGCCTTAATTCCCTTTGAGTATTATATACACGTGCAGAAAAAATCAAATATGCATGTTAAAGATCCCGTAATTCATGTCAGTCGTTCGGTGTGTCACGGAGACAGAAACATTTACAGCATACATCCCCGAAGTCGAAATGCGGCTATCTTCATGTTGGGCAAGAATGGTCACCTACGCAAAATCTCACCACTGGTGAACCTCAGAGCTCTAGCTGAGGAACAAGAAATAGATCTTTCTCATTTGGTGTTTATGCACAACATTAATCGGAAAACAGCAAATGCACAATATGACCTTCGATTCAGAATAATTCAAGATAATGCTAATGGATACTATTTCTCAAGCACGCACGCGCGCACACACATACACCATACCACACCACACCACACTACAACTACTCTTACAAACACACACACAACAACAACAACAACGCAACACAACACAGACTACTACTACTACAACTACTACACACACACACACAGACACACACACGCGAAACCCCCTCCAACCACAACAACCCCCCTACACACACACACACTACGCGCACACACGCCCCCCCCCCCCCCCCCCACCCCACCCCCCGTCCTCAACCTCCACGATGAACAAGTTTTTTTCTCTTCACCTTGAAGCATACTCTGCCCCCCATAGTCGTCCTTCTCCCCAGCAGGTAGGGCAGCAGCAGCAGCCAGGCCTGCCCCTGCCGCCCCTGGTGTGGAGGAGGGAGGAAGGGTCAGTGTGTACCCCGCGCGTGTGGCGTGGGGGCCTGTGGGCGCTGGAACTGCTGCAGCTTGAGGTGCATGACGTCCAGCTGCTGCTGGATGGCGTCGTCCGCTCTCCTCTTGCCCCGGGCCACGCCGCCCGTTCCGCCATCGTTGTTGTTCTGCTGCTGTTGTTGAGCTTCCTTCGCCTGCCCCCCTGCGTAGGTAAGGCCACTTTTTTACTTTTATAAACTGTGTTCGATATTTTGATGAATAGAGTAGTGATTATTTTCTTTTCTTTTTTTCTTTATTCTTTTATATTGAGGATAATGGAATAAGCACTTAAGTGCTTTTTTTTAACATCCAGTCCCCGTGTGTATCCAATGTTGTCATCTGTTCCCACCGGCACACAATGGCCTACTCTTACGAAAAGCGGAACAGGATTTAACGTGTGCGCAAGATGTTCTGCGTGCGTTCGCACACGGGGCCTCGCTTTATAGTCTCATCCGAGGGACTTTAGAGTGGAACAGGATAGCTCAGTGGTCAGAGAACTCGCTTTCCCCAAGCTAAGGTTAAGCAGCATCGAGAGTGTTGGATGGGTGACCGTTTGCGCGCCTTGACTTCTGTACAGTCCCCCAGTTCAGCCAGCTGTAAATGGGTACCTGCCCTCTTTAGGGTCAGGGAAGGTAAAGCAGCGGAGAGGGAGAGGAGATGGGCGCCACCCTCAATATGCTGGCCTCTAGAGAAGCTGATGACTCTGATGCCTCGCTCCCCCACAACCACATAGGTTATGGGACCCCTTTACCTTTACTTTGTCTTCAACTGTATTTGTTTCCCTATCAAAGTGGCTTTTCTACAGAATTTTGCCACGGGCAAATCTCTTGTTACCGTGGGTTCTTTTACGTGCGCTAAATAATTTTGTGTAACACACGGGACCTTGGTTTATCGTCTCATCCCAAAGACTAGCACCCAGACCACCACTCATGGTCTAATGGAAGGGGGAAAAAAACTTTTTGGCCCAAACGGGGATCAAACTACCGCACACTTCCAACCCGAACTTTTTGCTTTCTAGGCAGGTGCGCTACCTCTAGACCACCGATCCACTAAAAGCATTTTACTATTTTGAACTGTGTTTAATATTTTAATGAATAGAGGAATAATTGAAGTGATATTTGTTTAATAATACAAAAAGTTATAACAATCAATTTTGGTCTGTCATCCAAAAATACGGTTTATATCATAAAAAATGTTTGTTTTTATTTCATTAGTAAGTTTTTTAAAATTTTAGACGTTGATGAATAGTTGCTTGTGCCTACCCTCCCCCCCAAAAAAAAACAAACAAAAACACAACAACAAAAAAACAACAACCCAAAATGCAACCAAAGTCAAAAGTAGCTAATAATAATAATAATAATAATAATAAATGAAATTTGTATAGCGCTATATCTTGCAAAGACAAATCAGCAGGCCCGGTAGCCTACCTGGCTGTGCAGAACACTGGGCATTACTCAGGTGTCGGTGGGGATGCAGCACGGAGGTGTAGAACGGCTGGTACTCTGTGTGGATGTCCAGGCCCGCTGAAACCACACGACACGACACAACACAACACAACACACTGCATCCCGGCACTCATCCGTACAGTCAGGGGTGTGTCCAAGAAAATGACTGTTATATGCTGGGATGCCTTCTCTGAAAACTTGACATCAAAATGTTAAATACAAATTCTTCTTCCTGTCACCTCCTTCGTGTCCATTTTCTGCCTTCTTGGTCCACTCTCCTGCTTGTTTCCCCCCCATAAAGAACTTGAAAGATAACAATTCTGACCCACACCGAGGTCGGATGTTCTGGGCCTGACTTGTCAGGCGCTTAACGGTAGCATTTTTGCTCATATGACAGACAATTGTTGCTGTCTGAGCGTTCGAAGAAGAAGAAGAAATCAAAAAACAAATTGTGAACTGAAAGCATTGTTCATAAAATGTGACTTCGGCCTAAGTCAGCATCTGAGTGAAGTACTACATGTGACTTCGGCCTAATTCACTATCTGAGTGAAGTATGTGACTTAGGCCTAATTCAGTATCTGAGTGAAGTAATATATGTGACTTAGGCCTAAGTCACTACCTGAGTGAAGTACTAATGTGACTTGTGCCTAAGTCAGTATCTGAGTGAAGTACTATATGTGACTTAGGCCTAATTCAGTATCTGAGTGAAGTACTATATGTGACTTAGGCCTAATTCAATATCTGAGTGAAGTACTATATGTGACTCCGGCCTAATTCAGTATCTGAGAGAAGTACTATATGTGACTTAGGCCTAAGTCAGTATCTGAGTGAAGTACTACATGTGACTTCGGCCTAAGTCAGTATCTGAGTGAAGTACTATATGTGACTTGTGCCTAAGTCAGTATCTGAGTGAAGTACTATATGTGACTTGTGCCTAAGTCAGTATCTGAGTGAAGTACTACATGTGACTTGTGCCTAAGTCAGTATCTGAGTGAAGTACTACATGTGACTTGTGCCTAAGTCAGTATCTGAGAGAAGTACTATATGTGACTTAGGCCTAAGTCAGTATCTGAGTGAAGTACTACATGTGACTTGTGCCTAAGTCAGTATCTGAGTGAAGTACTACATGTGACTTGTGCCTAAGTCAGTATCTGAGTGAAGTACTATATGTGACTTGTGCCTAAGTCAGTATCTGGTAATAGCTGACTTGTGGACTTCTCTAGCGGGCCATGCACACACATGTGAAGAACAACTTTCCATAATTATACCTCTTTCAGCTTTGATCAACTGTACAATGGTATTCCCTTTGATTTTGTTTTTATATGACCCCCACCCCCCCCCCCCCCCCCCCCCGTAACATGCAATCTGTGACTATAGCCTCCAGAAATGCCACTGAGGGTGGGTTTTGTTTGTTTTGTTTTTTGTGTTGTTTCTAAGCGCTTTGATGTGTTTTCTGCAAGATATAGCGCTATACAAATTCCATGTCTTATTATTATTATTATTTTTGGGGTGTGTGGGGGGTGTTATTTAACAAAATATAGCTGATTCTGACGGGAAGACATTAATTTCTGACAGTTTGTAGAGCATAGGTATTAATCGTCACCGTCACCTATCCCCGTAGTCTAGTAGACCCATTTCCTAAACAAGCATACACCACTTACAACAACACCACACCACCACACCACCACCACCACCACCAACAACAACAACAACAACAGAAGCATGGATACTGCATCACAAGGCATTTCATTCTCTCTCTCTCTCTCTCTCTCTCTCTCTCTCTCTCTCTCTCTCTCTCTTCTCTCTCTCTGTGGTAATGATGATGCAGCACGGCACAAGCGGAGTGTGTGCGGTGAGGGGCCTACCCCAGTCCAGGCTGACGAGGCCCACATGCAGCACTGACCCTGACACAGCTCGCTTCACGCTGACCTTGCGACGCCACAGCTGAGACAGCAGCATCCTGTCCCTGTGCACACACACACAGTAGTCAGTGGAACATGTCGCGTTATATGTGTGTGTGTGTCAGTGTGTGTGTGAGTTAGTGTGTGTGTGTGTGTGTGTGTGTGTGTGGTTGTGTTGTGTGTGTTGGTGTGTGTGTGTGTGTGAGTGTGTGTAGTGTGTGTGAGAGTTAGTGTGTGTGTGTGTGTGTGTGTGTGTATGTGTTGGTGAGTGTGTGTGTGTGTGTGTGAGTGTGTGTGTGGTGTGTGTGTGTGTGTGTGTGTGTTGTGTTGGTGTGTGTGTGTGTGTGTGTTGTGTGTGTGTGTGTGTGAGAGTGTTTGTGTGAGTGTGTGATTGTGTGTGTGTGTGTGTGTAGTGTTGTGTGTGTGTGTGTGTGTGTGTGAGTGAGTTAGTGTGAGTGTGTGAGTTAGTGTGTGTGGTGTGAGTGAGTTGTGTGTGTGTGTGGTGAGTTAGTGTGTGTGGTGTGTGTGAGAAGTTTGAGTGGAGTTGTGGGGTGAGGTGTGTGTGTGAGAGAGTAGTGGATGTGTGGAGTGGTGAGAGTTTAGTGTGTGATGGTGTGTGGTGAGAAGTTGTTTGTGTGTGCGTGTGAGTTTGTGTGTGAGTGTGTGTGTGTACGTAGGTGTGTGTGTGTGGTGTGTGTGTGTGTGTGTTATGTGTGTGTGTGTTGTGAGTGTGTGAGTTAGTGTGTGTGTGTATGTGTGTGTGAGTTAGTTGTTGTGTGTTGTGTGTGTGAGTTGTGTGTGTTGTAGTGTGTGTTGAGTGTGTGTGTAGTGTGTGTGATGTGTGTGTGTGTAGTGTGTGTGTGTGTGAGAAAAAAGAACATAGTTCTTGCACATATGTGAGAGCATTATCCTGTCCCATTTACAGATTTTAAGTGCTATAATATATCACATTTCACCTGCAGGCATAATTGTCTGTGTCATGAAAAAAGAACACGGTTCTTGCATATCTGTCAGAGCAAGAGCCTGTCACTGTACACACAGTTTCATCAGTAGACATTACGATCTAAAAGCACGTCAATGTTATCATGGCAAAGTCGTGTACATTGTATGCAACTTACTTCTGCAATACAATGATTGCTATTTTCAGGCCACTTATTACTTTTTCTTTATAGCATGCATTTCCCAGCTTTAAGTCAAGATATTCTGCTAATTTTCTTTGTTTGAAATAAGTCTTGCAGCCCATTTCTTCCCGAAGCCATTGTTTTGTGAAGCAAATGTTTCTGGATGCCTTACAATGGCTATGTCCCACTTGTTATCAGTCAAAGGACAGGGAAAATGCCACCTACATGTCTTTCAATGTCCCTGTCTTTCAAAT
>CM054157.1:34301762-34304262 GCA_028751875.1 Rapana venosa | reverse complement strand
AGGACCTGTGTACATACACGTGAATGTATACACTTCTCTGCGGAACTCTCTCTCTCTCCCCCTCTCTCTCTCCCCCCCTCTCTCTCTCTCGCTGTCTCTGTCTCTCTTTGTGTGAGTGTAAGTGTGTGTGTGTGTGCGTGCGTGCGTGCGTGTATGTGTGTGTGTGTGTGTGTGTGTGTGTGTGAGAGAGAGAGAGAGAGAGAGAGAGAGAGAGAGAGAGAGAGAGAGAGAGAGAGAGAGAGAGAGAGAGAGAGAGAGAGAGAGGCAACTATACCAAAATCACGAAGGAAAATAAACTATCTAACAATCACAGCTTCCATGAATAAACACAAAAAACAAACCTGGAACTTATGTCGACTTCATCAATAATTAATTTAACCATTCAGACACCAAATAAATACCTAACTTCCTCAATAATTTACTTCACACTTAACACAACAACTAAACACCCAACTTCATCAATAATTTATTTCACATTTAATACAACAAGTAAATACCTGACATCATCAAAAAATTATTTCACAATTTAAACTACAACTATACAACTATCTTCGTCAATTATCTAGTTCACACTTAACACTCCAACTAAACATCTAACTTCATCAATAATTTATTTCACAATTTAGACCACAACTATACACCTAACTGTAATCTATTTAACACTTGACACTACAAACACCTTAGTTCATCAATCATCTCTTTCACATTTAACACTACAACTAAATACCTAACGTCATCAAAAAATTATTTCACAATTTACACTACAACTATACAGCTAACTTCATCAATCTTTTATTTCACAACTCACACAATAACTAAACAGCTAACTTCATCAATTTACAACATTGCATAAACACGGGGACTGGATGTAAAAAAAGCCATTGAGTGCTTAGTCCATTATCCTCGAAACAAAAGAATAAATAAACAAATAATAAAAATCTATGTTACACACGACACTACAACGGGGACGGGATAGCCTAGTGGTTAGAACATTGCGCTCGCAATCTGACGACCCAGGTTCGATTCCCGTTCAAGGGGATATTTTCCTCTGGAGTTAACATCAGTGCATATTCCACTCTCCCCAAAAGTCCTTCGGATGAGACTATAAAGCGAGGCCCCACGTGCGAACGCACGCAGAACATCTTGCGCACACGTTAAATGCTGTTCCGCTTTTCGTAAGAGTAGGCCATTGTGTGCCGGTGGGAACAGATGACAGAATGTACAAAAACGCATACACACGGGGACTGGATTTAAAAAAGCACATAAGTGCTTATTCCATTATCCTCGATATAAAAGAATAAAATTAAATTAAATTTGAAAAAAACAAACCATCCAACAACCAGTCTCCCATAAAATGAACACGAAAAACATAAAAGCCGAACATAATGTCAACTTCATCAATAATCTTTTTCACAACTGACACTACAAATAAAATACACTTACCTTCAATGATTTACTTCACAGCTTATAAAACCTTAACAGCTAACATCATCAATAATGTTATTTATAACTGACACAACTAAACACTTAACATCACCACATTTTTTTTTCACAATTGACACTGCATATTAACAGATAACTTCATCAATCACTTATTCATTTCACAATTATTTAATAATAATAATAATAATGATAATAATAACAGCAACAACAACAACAATAATAATAATAATAATAATAATATATGGAATTTATATAGCGCTGAATCTTGTAAAGCAACAAATCAAAGCGCTCAGATAATTTTTTGTGTGGATTTTTAATTTTCTTAATGCGTGTGTATGCGGTTTTAAAATTTTGTCATCTCTTCCCACCGGCACACAATGGCCTACTCTTTCGAAGAGCGGAACAGGATTTAACGTGTGCGCAAGATGTTCTGCATGCATTCGCACACGGGGCCTCGGTTTATAGTCTCATCCGAAGGACTTGACACTGCAACAGTACAACTAACTTGGTGAAGAGTTGATCTCACATCTAACACAACACAACGACTAGGCCGCTACTGACCGATGCCCTCCAGCTGTCTGGCCACGTGCAGGGAGTCCGGCCACAGTCTGGCCTTGAAGGCTTTGCACAGCTGTACGGCGTGCAGCAGTGTGGTGTAGTCCTCTCCCAGCCACTGCAGCTCCATCAGGCCTGCCGCACACACACACGCACGCACACACACACACACATATATACACACACACACACAGAACACACACACACACAGAACACACACACACGCAAACACACACACATACACTCACTCACACACACACTCACACACAACACACACATATACACACACACACACTCACACACACACACATACACGCACACACACACTCACATACACGCACACACACACTCACACACACACACACACACACGTCCACACACACACACACACTCACATACAAACTCACACACACACACTCACACACAATCACCACACACACACACACACACACACACACACACACACACATAACCACCGCCATGCATTGTAAGCTGTATCAAT
>CM054157.1:34291762-34294262 GCA_028751875.1 Rapana venosa | reverse complement strand
GAACTGGCTGAAAAAAAGGCACATGAGTGCTTATGCCGTTATCCTCGAAAAAAAGAATAATATAAAATAAGTGAAATAAATATTGTCACCAAGCCAGAATTTGGGAATGGATGAATATAAGGAAGGAAGGAAGGAAGGAAGGAAGGAAGGAGGGAAGGGAGGGAGGGAGGGTGGGAGGAAGGAAGGGGAGCATGTTGCAGGTATTTCTTTCCTTTTTTTGTTGTTTCTCAACTACAGTTCCGACATTCTTCAATGGTAGAGATTTTGCGTATGCGATCGTTTTTTGCCCACCATGAAGGTAGCCGCGTTCTGATTTCGGGGATGTGTGCTGGGTGTGTTCGTGTTTCTGTAACCTACCGAACGCTGACATGAGTGACGGGATATTTGTTATCAAACGTGCATGTTTGATCTTCCGCATGTGTATAGACGAAGGGAGTTAGGACACTAGCAGGAATGTACAAAATTGCATACACATGGGGACTAAGAGTGAAAAAAAAGGTACACGAGGGATTTCTGCCTTGTCCACAAACTAAAAGAATTAAAAAATGAAAAGAACAAATAGAGCGAAGTGTACCAAATGAAAAAAAAGACGATCAATGAAATTTACTGGTTGCATAAAACACACATCAGTCCTAAAATCACATACATTCAACTATATATAAGTCATACACAAAAACATACACAGCACATTTACATGAAGATATACACATTATACTATAGTCATTTGGTAGAGATTATCAAACCTTGATTTTATAATATCTGACCCTCCACCGCATAATGAGTCGCATTGCACTAAGGTCAATTTTTAACTATTAACATGCGACTAATCTGCAATATAAAAAAAGAGAAAGCTTTTCAATAAAAAGATATTGAAAATCGGACAACTGTACGAACAGCTATTACAAACTGAAATGCTCAACTCCGGGAAGAAACAAAATCAGAAACTGACGAATTTTGCATCGTGATCCTGGTGGCCAGGATGAAGGGTCGAGTGTTTTCAAACACGTTTATGAAGCAAAAGGAAATAGAATTCTGCCGTACTTCTTCAGCACAAGGTAGAATAAAGCTTACAGTTTGACAATCAATGAAAAACTCAACATCGACATCCTGACCCCCACCTGCCTAAAATCACTCTCAGCAGAAAAAAAGATGGGACCGATGCAATGTGACTCATTTCGTCGTGGAGGGTCACATATGTGAACGCGTATTTGCCCTATGTTTAAAGTCTGTTCAAATTTAGTGATAATATTAGCGATGAGACATATTGAGCACAGTTGTGAAATGAAGCGATGCTTATAGAAATAGTCCCCGACATGGAAACAGACCTGTGGGGGCGGTCATGGCTGTGTCAGGGTCCACAGAGACCAGGTGAAGGCTGTTCAGCTTGTTCAGGGCTGTCATGCACATCTCTGGAACAACAAGTAGCGGGTTTTTTTTTATCATATTAAATAATCATTTCAAATAAAATCATTACCATGTTTAGAAAATCATTTCAAATTTTCGTCATAGACTTTGTTCGAGATTTTTCATTCGTTAAAAAAAAAGAAATCTGATAAAAGTTAAAAGAACAAAAAATATTGAGAGAGTCTGATGCCTCCTGGTTGCAAAAACCTAACTGTAAAACTGACACACCAAGAAAGACAAATGAAAATTAAAAGCAAGACTGAGACAGCGAATATTTGACCCTCCCTTCTTTCTTCCGCCACACAATTATTTCACTATAATTATGTTGTTTATCATGTATATGGAAGGGACAGCTCAGTGATCAGAGCACTGGCTTTCCCCAAGCTAAGGTTAGCAGCACTGAGCGTGGTTATCAAGGGGATGGGTGACAGTTTGCACGCCTTGGCTTCAGTACAGTCCTCCAGCTGTAAATGGGTACCCACCCTCTTTAGAGACAGGGAAGGTAAAGCAGCGAGGGAGAGGAGATGGGCGCCGCCCTCAATATGCTGGACCCTGGAGAAGCTGTGATTTCTGACATCTCAATCCCCAAAGGCGGCATAGGTTATGGAAACACCTTTATATTATACCTTTTCAATAATATATATATATATATATATATATATATATATATATATATATATATATATATATATAGAGAGAGAGAGAGAGAGAGAGAGAGAGAGAGAGAGAGAGAGAGAGAGAGAGAGAGAGAGAGATCACAGATAGATAGATAGATAGATAGATAGATATCATAAACAACACAAACATGTGAATGTATATCATACAGGCTTGTAACCCATATGGATTCTTATATTTGAAATAATACGGTATTTGATTTGAATTTTAAAAAAACAAAACCAAAACCTTCAACAGTAATCAATCTAAGGAGAGGGCCTGAGGATTACCCTGCAGTTTCTGTTCCACTTGCTCAGTGCTGAGTCCTGTGGGCAGTCCTGAAACAGCGTGTGAAACAACACAAGTTATATCAGTCACTACCATCATAGTGGGGACGGGAGAGCTCAGTGGTCAGAGCACTCGCTTCCCACAAGCTAAGGTT
>CM054157.1:34254262-34286762 GCA_028751875.1 Rapana venosa | reverse complement strand
TATCTCCCTGGCCTGGTTGACGCAGGGGTTTATATATCATGATAGAGACAGCGTACACTGCAGCCCTGGTCACGCAGTGTCAAAGCAGATGCACTTCTTAACAACCTTGTTACATCATCCTCATCGTCATTGGTCACCATACAATAAAAGAAAATTGTCTCTAATTCGGTGGATCACAGAACATGGTAAAATAGATAACGGTAAAGGTGTCCCATAAGCTATATGTTCGTAGGGGAGTGCGGCATCAAAGACCTCAGTTTCTCATGGGGCCAGCATTTAGAGGTCGGCGCCCATCTCCTCTCCCTCGCTGCTTTACCTTCCCTGACCCTAAAGAGGGCAGGTACCCATTAACAGCTGGGTGAACTGGGAGACTGTACTGAAGCCAAGGCGCCCAAACGGTCACCCATCCAAGTGGTAGCCACGTTCGATGCTGCTTAACCTTAACTGGGGAAAGCGAGTGCAACAGAAGATGAGGCAGCTAACAACAAATGGGATTAACAGTGTTGAACGGGTAATCATCGTACTGTCACAACCTTTCTAATGCACAGTCATTATTTCCTAGTTGCTGGACAATGTGTACTTCTATCTGTGTAGCTTCCTTCATGGCAGACACAAGAATGGAAGCTGAGGCCCTTTTTCAAATGATCGAAGGATGTCTTTGAGAATTGACAGGTGTGATTCTTATCACCAAGCTAGCCTGCAAGTTACGCTTCTTGTTTTGTAAACCGACATCTGTTCTACCTGAATGACATCCAGCTTGTTGAAAACAGTCTGAGGAGGATGAAGTGTGGGAGGGGGGTTGTTTGTAGGTAAAATGAATATGTGAGACGGAAACATGCTAGTTTTCTGTTGTTAGTATGTGTGAATTTGATACTGAAAATGATTCAGGGCAAACATACTAGTTTTCTGCTGTTGTTATGTGTGAATTTGATAATATGGTAGACGGCAAACATACTAGTTTTCTGCTGTTATTATGTGTGAATTTGATAATATAATAGACGGAAAAAATGCTAGTTTTCTGCTGTTATTATGTGTGAAATTGATAATATAATAGACGGCAAATATGCTAGTTTTCTGCTGTTATTATGTGTGAATTTGATAATATAATAGACGGCAAATATGCTAGTTTTCTGCTGTTATGATGTGTGAATTAGATAATATAATAGACGGCAAGTATGCTAGTTTTCTGCTGTTATTATGTGTGAATTTGATAATATAGTTGACGGCAAACATACTAGTTTTGTGCTATTTTTATCACGTTTCAACTAATTTGATAATGGAAACGATACACACCAAACACGCTAGATATCTGCTGTTGTTATTATGTATCAATTTAATGATTAAAACGATACACACCAAACACGCTAGATTTCTGCTGTTGTTATTATGCATCAATTTAATAATTAAAACGATACACACCAAACACGCTAGATGTCTGCTGTTGTTGTTACGCACCCATCCTAATAACTGACTATGTGAAACTTGAAAACATCCAACGAACTGCAATACTACTACTACTACTACTACTACTACTACTTCTACTACTACTACTACTACTACTACTACTTCTACTACTACTACTATTACTACTACTTCTGCTACTACTTCTACTACTACTTCTACTACTACTACCACTACTACTACTACTACTACTTCTACTACTACTACTTCTACTACTACTACTACTACTACTACTACTACCACTACTACTACTACTACTACTCCTACTCCTCTACTACTACTACTACTACGACCACTACTACTACTACTACTACTATATATATATAAGCAAACGTCAGAACTCGGGGCTACTACTACTACTACTACTGCTATATATATATAAGCAAACGTCAGAACTCGGGGCTACTACTACTACTACTACTACTTCTACTACTATATATATAAGCAAACGTCAGATTTGGGGGCTACTACTACTACTACTACTACTACTACTACTACTACTATATATATATAAGCAAACGTCAGAACTCGGGGCTACTACTACTACTACTACTATATATAGATATATATTTATATATATATATATATATATATATATATATATATATATATAAGCAAACGTCAGAACTCGGGGCTACTACTACTACTACTACTATATATATATATTTATATAATATATATATATATATATATATATATATATATACTACTACTATATATAAGCAAACGTCAGAACTCGGGGCTACTACTACTACTACTACTACTACTACTACTGCTACTATATATATAAAAGCAAACGTCAGAACTGGGGGCTACTACCGGACAACTTTTTCTCCTGGACTCTGCTGGCGGCGGTGCTGATCTCCTGTCGGAACTGGGGGAACACGAAGGAGGCCTGCCCCCACCGCCGCTTCACCAGCACCTCCGCCGTCTGGTGACAGCTCTTGCGGGACGAGCAAAACTGAAACAAGCGAGGTGTGGGGGTGAAAACTGAAACAAGCGTGGTGTGGGGGTGAAAACTGAAACAAGCGTGGTGTGGGGGTGAAACCTGAAACAAGCGAGGTGTGGGGGTGAAAACTGAAACAAGCGTGGTGTGGTGGTGAAAACTGAAACAGTGTGGTGGTGAAAACTGAAACAAGCGTGGTGGTGAAAACTGAAACAAGCGTGGTGGGGGTGAAACCTGAAACAAGCGTGGTGGTGAAAACTGCACCAGCATGATGGTGAAAAGTACAACAGCGAGGTGGTGAAAACTGCAACAGCGGGGTGGTGAAAACTGCAACAGCATGGTGGTGAAAAATGCAACAGTGTGGTGGTGAAACCTGCAACAGAGTGGGGGTGAAAAATGCATCAGTGTGGTGGTGAAAACTGAAACAGTATGGTGGTGAAAAATGCAACAGCGAGGTGGTGACAACTGCAACAGAGAAGTGGTGAAAACTGCAACAGTGAGGTGGTGAAAACTGCACTAGTGTGGTGGTGAAAGCTGCAACAGTGTTGTGGTGAAAGTTGCAACAGCGTGATCGTGAAAACTGCAACAGCGTGATGTGGATGAAGGAGAACAAAACTGAAACAGTGAGGTGAAAACTGCAACAGCGTGTGATGTGGATGAAGGAGAACAAAACTGAAACAGTGAGGTGAAAACTGCAACAACGTGATGTGGATGAAGGAGAAGAAAACTGAAACAGTGAGGTGAAAACTGCAACAACGTGATGTGGACGAAGGAGAAGAAAACTGAAACAGTGAGGTGAAAACTGCAACAACGTGATGTGGATGAAGGAACAAAACTGAAACAGTGAGGTGAAAACTGCAACAACGTGATGTGGATGAAGGAGAACAAAACTGAAACAGTGAGGTGAAAACTGCAACAACGTGATGTGGATGAAGGAGAACAAAACTGAAACAGTGAGGTGAAAACTGCAACAACGTGATGTGGATGAAGGAGAACAAAACTGAAACAGTGAGGTGAAAACTGCAACAACGTGATGTGGATGAAGGAGAACAAAACTGAAACAGTGAGGTGAAAACTGCAACAACGTGATGTGGATGAAGGAGAACAAAACTGAAACAGTGAGGTGAAAACTGCAACAGCGTGAAAGAAAGTGAAACAGCGTGATATTCATTTATTCTTTTATAACGATGATAATGGAATAAGCACTCAAGTGCTTTTTTTTCTGCCAGTTCCCGTGTGTATGCAGTTTTTGTAAATTTTGTCGTCCGTTCCCACCAGTACACAATGACCTACTCTTTCAAAAATGTCGAACGGTTTTTAACGTGTGCGTGCGTTCGCACTCAGAATCTTGATTTACAGTCTCATCCGAAGGACTGTTAGGGGGAGTGGAGTCGCCACTGGTACTTACTCCATGGTGGGGTGGGAGTGAGGGGAATAATTATCCCCTTGAGTGGGATTCGAACCCGGGTCGGGAGGTCACGAACACAATGCTCAACGTTTCTAACAACCATGTTATCCCGTCTCGCTTTCTATACAGGCGCGTTACCTGAACACTACAGATCCAAATACTCCCAAAAGGACTCCTGCACAAGTCGCATCACTAAGTGAAGTGACGAGAACACGAATGACTACACACAGAGAGTAGCTAACGGTCACACAGAAGAGCAAAGAAAAGACGCCAGAAACAGCGTAATGCACTATCTCTCCCTCCCTACCACCAGTGTGGGTTTCCCGTGGCAGTAGCTGTCGATGACGGAGTGAAGCCTGTAGGTCAGGTTGAGGTCGAAGCGGAACTCGGACGAGCCTTCAGAGAAGGGGTAACCCAGCACCACCCGCTGCAGGCGAACAGGCCGGTACTCCTCCCCGAGCCTGGGGTCAAAGTCAAGGTCGGTCGGGTCAAAGTCAGGTCAAGTCAAGTTGAGCTAAGTCAAGTTAAGACAGTCAAGTCAAATCAAGTCAAGTCAAATCAAGTCAGTTAAGTCAAGTTAAATCAAGTCGAGTCAGGTCAAGTCAGTTAAGTCAAGTCAAGCCAAGTAAAGTCAAGCCAACTCAAGTCAAGTAAGGTCAAACCAACTCAAGTCAACGTTAAGTCAAAAAAAGTTTAATAGTCATACCATAAAGGGCAATTTCAATACTACAGGCACGTGGATAGGTTTCATGCTCTCGAAAGACGCAAGAGAGCTACGCTTAAAACATTCCGAGATAACGTCAAATAAACATGTCAAGCACGCATGCACGCACGCACACGCACATACAGACACACGCACGCACACACACACACACACACACTCACTCACACTCATACACACACACACATACACACACCACACACAATTGTGAAATGTGAAACCCTGACTACTTAGATTATCACCCGATTATTTGTAGAGCAAATTATGTATGTGAAGTAGAATCTTTAGAATACCGTAGAGGTATATGTTTACTGAGGTCAAACAGATTACCTTTAAACGGAATTTCACGTTATGGCAAACCGATCACTGATCCATTCTGCTCTCAGTGTGATGGCCAACAAATTGAAGATGTTTGTCACTTTTTACTTGTATGTCCAAAATATGCTGTATTGCGAAGAAAATGTATTCCTTTGTATTATTACAGATTTCCATCGAATCTGAAAGTGCAGCTTCTTTGTATGAACACTAAACCTAGTTTGATGTTTAAAGTTGGATTATTTCTTACTAAATGTTTAGATATCAGAAGTAAGGATGTTCACCTTACATGAAAGTATATGATTAACTGTTGTTCCTATGGGCCATATGGCCTGCAAAAACTGAATTAAAATTATTGTTATTGTTATTGTTACACCACACACAAACCAATGTAGGAATACAATGTTATAAAGACCACTGACTAGAAAGGCATGTAGACTATTTCACACACACACACACACACACACACACACACACACACACACATATATATATATATATATATATATATATATATATATATATATATATATATATATATATATATATACTGACCCGGGTTCGAATCTCGTTCAAGAGGATTTTTCCTCTGGAGTTAACATCAGTGCTGACTCCACAACTCACCCTAAAAGTCATTCGGATGAAACTATAAACCGAACTCTCATTTGCGAACGCACACAGAACATTTTACACACACATTAAATCAGATGTACGCATCAATCAATGAACATTAAAGAATGCATTTATTGTCCTGTAACTAGCAAATACCAATGACGCTACATACAATCTTGAAGGATAACTGGAAGAAAACTAAAAACATCACGAGGAAAAAAATAGTAATATTTCATTATGATAACTCTTTTTAAAATTCATTTTGGTATATTTAAAATTGGCGATCATTACTATTAAAAAAAGTTTTTTTTACCAAGTTCGCAAACTCCTACGTCAAAGACCTTTTTTAAAATTATTAAATCAAGAAAGCCTATAAAAAGCCCGATCGTTTGGTACTCGACACTTTTTTCACAATACAGAGTAGAGAGACAGACCAACAGATTTACTTGAAAACTGCTGCTTGGCTGGAGTGGGTGCTCAGCCACTCTCCAATCTGAAAAAAAAAAAAAACAAAATTAATATCAACCAACTTGTCATTCCACAAGGAAAAAGAAACCTGTGGCCACTAGTCTCATCTTCCTTTTCTTTTTCGTTCCTAGGCTACAACTTCCAAGGTCACCAGAGGTGAGACTTAGCGTTTGCTACCGTTTTTTGGTGGGGGGGGGGGGGGGGGGGGGGGGGGGAGGGGGGGGTTGCCCTCCAAGAAGGTAGCCGCATGCCGACTTTGGGGATGTTTGCTAGGTATGTTCGTGTTTCCGTAACATGGGGAGTGGATGGAAAAAAAGCACATGAGTGCTTATTCCATTATCCATAAAATAAAAGATTTTTTTTTAAACCCACCGAACGCTGAAATGAATTATGGGATCTTTAATGTGTTTATTTGATCTTTTGCGTGTGTATATACACGAAGGGAAATAAAAGCACTGGCAGATCTGCAGTTGAAGTTGACCTGGGAGATCGTAGAAGTCCCCACACTCAATTCACTAGACGGCGTTGGGATTCGAACCCACGACTTCATAGACCTATGGGATTGAAGTTGAACGGTCTTAACCACTCGGCTATAGCGTCTGTACTTTCGCTTTTAATGAAGACATTGATGTATGTCAGCAATATTTCAATGATTGTTAGGTGATTAGGCCTAACTATACGGCGATTTACTTTTCGACTCATGCTGTTAAAATTTGTCCAGCAGTGAAAACTAACCAGACGCTTCTTCTTTACCTGTTGCCTTTCTTACCTCATCCATTCGTGCATGCCTGCTATGACTAAAATAAAACGCACCTAGTATGACGGACAGACAGCTAGCCAAATCAGTAAGCAAGCACCATTAATACTGTTGCCAAGGAACGCTTGAATTACAGATTTTGTCCATTTATTTTCATTGGAATGCACAGCTAAATACCAGCCTTTTACAATGTATGTATCACCATGAATTTAATGAAATGGGGATTTTTTAAACACATGATCTGAGGATAATTTTATGAAGGTAAAAAATACAGCTGATGTGATTGTAAAGAAAACACCTTATCAACTGCTTTCTGATTCCCTATACTTAAAACTAACCGATTTCAAAATAATTGGATTCTCTCTCTGAATATTCATGTTGATAATGATGATGATGATGATGATGATGATGATGATGATGAAAGAAGAAGAAGAAGAAGAAGAAGAAGAAGAAGAAGAAGAAGAAGAAGAAGAAGAAGAAGAAGAAGAAGAAGAAGAACAAGGAGGAGGAGGAGGAGGAGGAGGAGGAGGACGCCGACGATGAGGACGAGGACAAGGACGATAATGATTATAACAGCAATAGCATGATGACATTAATAATGATAACAACAACAGCAATAATAATAATTATAATAATAATAATGATGATGATGATGATAATGATGCTGCTGCTGCTGCTGCTGTTGCTGCTGATAACTATAATAAAACGAAAACGTGGAACGAATACAGCGCTACATCTCGCGCTACCAAACACACATCAAACAAGCTGGGCCATGAGCACCGAAGCCAGCAACCCCCATTTTAATGAACACTGTAGGAAGCGTGTGCTCCAGCACCCCCCACTTTAATTACTACTGTAGGAAGCGTGTGCTCCAGCACCCCGCACTTTAATGAACACTGTAGGAAGCGTGTGCTCCAGCACCCCCCACTTTAATTACTACTGTAGGAAGCGTGTGCTCCAGCACCCCCCACTTTAATTACTACTGTAGGAAGCGTGTGCTCCAGCACCCCCCACTTTAATTACTACTGTAGGAAGCGTGTGCTCCAGCACCCCCCACTTTAATTACTACTGTAGGAAGCGTGTGCTCCAGCACCCCCCACTTTAATTACTACTGTAGGAAGCGTGTGCTCCAGCACCCCCACTTTAATTACTACTGTAGGAAGCGTGACCTTACATCTTCGGTGTTGGGCAAGGTGGCGGAGACGGCGACGAATCGCACAGGGCAGGGGGAGGGGGCAGCAGCCAGCCTGTGCACCATCTTCATGCGCGTGATCACCGCCTCCACTGTGGCCCCCCGCTGACTGTCCCCCACAACGTGCACCTGGGCCAGGCAGGCAGGTAGGTAGACAGATAGGTAGGTAGGTAGGCAGATAGGTAGGTAGGTAGGTAGATGGGTAGATAGATGGGTAGGTAGGTAGGCAGGTAGGTAGGCAGGTAGGTAGATAGATAGACTGATAGATAGATAGGTAGGTAGGTAGGTAGGTAGGCAGATAGACAGATAGATAGGTAGGTAGGTAGGTAGGTAGGCAGATAGACAGATAGATAGGTAGGTTGGTAGGTAGGCATGCAGATAGATGGATAGATATAGATAGATAGATATTGATAGAGAGATAGATATTGATAGATGGATAGATATTGATAGATAGATAGATAGATAGATAGATAGATAGATAGATAGACAGAGTGAGCGATTTATTTATTCTTTTAGAGAGAGAGATTTTTTATTTTTTAGAGAGAGGCAAGGACAGAGAGATTTATTTATTCTTTTAGAGAGAGAGAGAGAATTATTCTTTGAGAGAACTCGAACTCGAATGATTTATTCACAAAAAGGCCTTTGGCCCATACATGAAGGGGGTTGCCAAACTGCTTAGTATTTTGGTGGGGGGAAAAGCAATAGTAATGACAACATGTTACTGTAAAACAAAAAGTCAGCTACAAAAATATGACTTCGGATAACAATATCTCTCTTATCCTGAAAGCCTTACACAAATATAAAGTGAGGCTGCGCACAACCTCAGGATGACTTGATGCCAGGAGTAAACAGAGTCTATATAAATTAGGCTGTCTTCTATATTTAACAGGGATGTAGTTCTGCCTAACATCCTCTAATACTTTGAGAGAGAGAGAGGGGAGAGAGAGAGAGAGAGAGAGAGAGGAGATGGAGGAAGATGGAGAGAGATGAGAGATGAGAGAGAGAGAGAGAGAGAGGGGGGGGGGGGGGGGGAGGTAGACTGCAGGGAAAATATATAATATAAGCGGACCTCTTCTCAGTGTCTATGCTACATACAACTTCTTGCCCATTCACATTCAATTGAGAGAGTCCGGATTTCCCCCGTGGGGATATCCGGGGGAAGAGGGGTTCTTGTGAATAGCATCCCCAGGGCGTGGGGGGGGGGGGGGGGGGGGGGGGGGGGGGGGAGCTGTCTGTGTGAATAGCATCCACATTCTGGAAATTCTGTGCTAGGAATTCCCTATTTTTTTCTATTCTTCTCTTTCTTTCTGGCTTGTTCTGTTTCTTCATGTCATCTCCTTTTAGTCTATTTTCTGCCTTTTTTAAAAACCCTTTTCCTGCATTTTTTTTATCCAGAGTTAAAAGATAACAATCCTTCACCCATGCCGAAGTTGGTTGCGCTGGGCCTGACTTGCCAGGCGCTTAAAGCAACACATTTTCGCTTTTACGACAGGAAATAATAGTTGCTGTGTGAGCATGCGATGAGGAAGAAGAAGAACAACAACAAGAACAAGAACAAGAACAAGAAGAAGAGGATCCTGATTGATCTTTAATAAGCCAGTCAGAAAAGAAAACATCAAATAATTATAAACAAGAAAGATTAACATAAGACAAATATGATAGGGTGTTCTGTTATAAGACATCCTGAAAGTGAACAACAACAAGTAAAACAGAAAGTACACTTCAAATTCTGAGGAGAAAACATCAAACACTATCCTGCAACGTAACGTTCAGCGCCTGGGGTTTATCACAGTTCTTGATTAAACCATTGACGCTGGGGCCAACAGCAAAGTATGAAGCCGTATGATCAGTGGCTTTCTTTCCCACTCATGGAATTCCACTTTACTGCTTGGTCTTTTAGTGACACAGTCCTTAATATGTGCTGTAGCCCTGGGGGCTAGTTGACCTTTGCAGAACATCTCTGTATGCCCTAGTGGCCGAGAGAGTGGGGATGTGCTGTGGGCAAGGCACCTCCACTATAATCAAATTTCTGCTCAATTTCCGAAACAGCAGCTGCCTCCTCTGCTGTTTTGGAGGTCATCGTTGAACGCGACGGACACACACATATTACCACACCAGTATTATTATTCATTATTATAATTATCATATCAACACACCTCATCTATGCACACCAGGCAGATACTCTGGAAAAGCTGACGGTTGTCTTTCCAACGACGAGTCACACTGTCCCACTTTTCCTGAAACCAATACACAATAATAAATCTCAGAATAACAACTATTTTGTGCAGCATCTTCTGAGAAAATAAAACACAACCTTTTTCAAACATAGTTTTGTAAGAAAAACTTGTACTTTCAAGCAGCAACCTGAAAAAATATCTTTCAGGCACAGTCTGTGAAAAATAAACCAACAACAGCGCTTTCATACCAGATCTTGCCAGCACATTCAATAATTTTCAACTTACTTAGGTAAGAACTCAGTAGGAAAAAAATCAGTACATTCTTATCAGAGGAAGATCTTGAAACATTCATCATTTTGCGAAGCATTGTGAAAAAAAACACTCCAAAACGAAGAACTCATCATGCACGCACGCACGCACGCACACACACATACACAGAGGGAGGGAGGAAGAGAGAGCGGGAGAGGAGAGAAAAAGTGAGAGAGAGAGAGAGAGAGAGAGAGAGAGAGAGAGAGAGAGAGAGAGAGAGAGAGAGAGAGAGAGAGAGAGAGAGAGAGAGACTGAGAGACTGACAGACAGACAGTGACAGGAACAGATGGAAATATGTCTACAAAAAAGAGAACTAGTTTCAAGTTTGTTGCCTCGTCTTTCTCTTTCGCTCCTCCTTCAATCACTCCCACCCCCCACCCCACCCCCTTCACCCGTTGGCTGATATAATTATCAGTCCTTATCTCTTGTCTCTGACCCTCTCTCTTCTTCACCCTCTTTCTCTCCTTCCTTCACTTCTTTCCCATTGCCTCACTCCTCTGTTTCTTTCTATCAAAAGACAAGTCTCTCCTTTTCTGAACAGCCGCAAAATGCCAATACAAATCACTCCTTGATTTCCAACACATTGTGAGAAAAAACACAGAAAAACCCCCCAGAACAAATATCCTCGAAGTCGGAATGCAGATACCTAAATGAGTTGGGGGTAGGGGGTGGGGGAAGGGTCACATACGCAATATACCACTTGCCTCAGAACGGGGGAGGGGAAGGGGGGAAGAACTAATCATTCAGCATTATTAAGAGTTTTTTGTGTGGGCATATTCTGTCACTTTTGGTTCATTTTTTGAATACATTAGCTTACTTCTTTGGGCTGGTTGGTTGTTTTAACAATTAATTTTAATTTTTTGTCTTTTCCTTTGGCATCAAGGTTGTGATATGCTACATAGTCAGGATGCCTTCAAAGTCAAAGAACAAAGACTGCAAACAGCAGACTGACCGGGGTGGTGCAGATGACCTGGGCGCGGTGGACGCGGGTGAAGTCACTGAGGTTCGAGTCCCCGGTCAGCTCCACACACTCCAGACCCAGGGGCCCCAGCTTGCGCCGGCAGTCATCCTGCGCTCCGACGCGACTAGTCATGGGGATTCGAATCCCCGCCCTTTCTCACACTCAGACCAGGGCCGTTGTGCCGCAGTCCTCGCCGCTCCGCTAGAGACTTCATTGGGCGACTGAAATAACCTCCTTTTACTGACAGGTGGTTTTGTGTTTTGTGCTGTGCTGTTTTGTAGTTTTGTATGGTGAACATGTTTACATTTCTAAATCATATTATTGGAGGGAGATTTATTTTACACTTTGCAGTATTGCATATATTATGTTTGGATGTTTACAATACATTAATACATCATCTATTATCTACTATTATTATCATCATACATACATATCGTCTCTTTCTTTCATCTCCTCCTCCCTCCCTCACTCTACTTATATATTATCACTATTAATTAGATACATACATACATATACACTCATACATAATACATACAAAAGCATGCATACATACATATGCGTCACTTCATTCATTCACACACACACACACACTCCTCACCACGCACGCGCGCAACACACACACCCACGCACGCACACACACACACGCACGCCACGCCACCCCCCACCCACACACACACACACACACCCACCCCATCACACACACACAACACACCCCCCCCTCCCCAATCCCCAGCAAACACACACCACCACACACAGAACACACACACAACACAACCCCTCCCACCCTCCCCTTCTCACACACACACACAAACACTCCCCTACCTGCCACACACACAACAACCCCTCCCAATCCCTCACCCCACCCAAAACGACCGACGACATACTTACTATACACCACTTTGACCCCTGAGCGGCACGTGTGCACACAGCAGCAGTCGTAGGATGCCAGTTCAAACAGAGCGTCTTCCTGACCTGTGGGCGCTGACACACCACGAACGTCTGTGACACCAGCTTCACACACACACACACACACACGCAGATCAACACACACAACATCCACGCGCGCCACACACACACACACGTCCACACACACACAATACGCACGCACGCAATACACACACAAAAGATGCAAGATTCAAGATTCAATTTCTTTCTCTCCCACACACACACATCACACGCACGCAGCACGCACGCACGATACACACCAAAAGATGCAAGATTCAGATTCAATTTCTTTCACACACACACACACAAGATGCCAGATTCAAGATTCAATTTCTTTCACACACACACACACACACAACACACACACACACACACACACCACACCACACACACACACACACACACACACACACCCCACATCAGACGGGGTAGCCTAGTGGTTAGAGTGATGCGCTCGTGATCTGTTGACCCGGGTTCGAATCTCGTTCAAAGGGATATTTTCCCCTGGAGTTAACATCAGTGCCGACTCCACTCTCCCCAAACATCCGGATGAGACTATAAACCGAAGTCCCGCTGGCGAACACACGCCAGAACATCTTGCGCACACGTTAAATCCTCCTCCGATTTTCGAAAGAGCAGGCCATTGCGTGCCGGTGGGAACAGATGACAAAATTTACAAAACTGCATACACACAGGGGACTGGGTGTTGTAAATAAATAAATACCAACAAAAAGTGAATAACATGTACAGCCTGTATGCAGTCTGGAGAGGCACAGTTTGGGGTTTTGTTGCTGTTTTGTTATTGCTCCTGTTTTGTCATTTTTTTTAAATCCCCTATTTTGTTCTTTTGTTAGCAATAAAATTAACCACAACTAACACAGACAAAAGGCACCCCCCAAAAAACAACAACAAAGAAAATCTTTCAAAATCTTGAACAAAAGGGGTCAGTCCAGTTTCAAGCAGGACTATACCTGCGACCTTTTACTTTGTAGACAGGGTGATTTATCACTACGTCACCGAGTGATTAAGACCATTCGACTTCAATTCCATTGGTTTTTAAAGTTGTGGGTTAAAATCTCAGCGACGTCTGAAGAACTGACAGTGGGAATTTTTACGATCTACTTGGTCAGCTTCAAGTGCAGACCTGCCAGTGCCTTCATTTCCTTCGTGTATACACACATGCAGAAGATTAAAAATATGCACGTCAGAGATCCCGTACTTCATGTCAGTGGGTTACAGAAACACAAACATACTTATCATACCTACCCAAAGTCGAAATGCGGCTACCTTCATGGTAAGCAAAAAACCCAAACCAAACAAACTAAACAACAACAAAAAACGGTCACAGACGCAAAATCTCACCATTGGTAAACCTCGGAGCTCTAGCCGAGGAACGAAAAAACACCCACCACTACCACTACCACACACACATACACAAACACACACCACAACACCAACACACACACACACACCACACATACACACACACACCACAAACACCAAACACACACACAAACACACACCACAAACACACACACACTAAAGCCATGACATATTATAAAAACCAAATCATTTCACGAGAAAAAGGCAGCGTTGACATTCACTGTTGATAATCATCATTAACAAACTGCATACACACGGGGACTGGATGAAAAAAGCACATTCCATTATCCTCGAAATAAAAGAATACATAAAAAGAATAAACAAAAAGAACAAACTGCAGACAGAAGACATAATGATGGTCCTACCTTCTCGAAAGCCATTCAATGTTGATAATCATCATTAACAAACTGCATACACACGGGGATAGTAAAAAAAAAGCACATTCCATTTCCTCGAAATAAAAGAATACCTAAAAAAATAAACAAAAAGAACAAACTGCAGACAGAAGACATAATGATGGTCCTACCTTCTCGAAAGCCATTCAATGTTGATAATCATCATTAACAAACTGCATACACACGGGGACTAGATGAAAAAAGCACATTCCATTATCCTCGAAATAAAAGAATACATAAAAAAAATAAACAAAAAGAACAAACTGCAGACAGAAGACATAATGATGGTCCTACCTTCTCGAAAGTCATTCAATGTTGATAATCATCATTAACAAACTGCATACACACGGGGACTGGATGAAAACAACACATTCCATTATCCTCGAAATAAAAGAATACATAATAAAAATAAACAAAAAGAACAAACTGCAGACAGAAGACATAATGATGGTCCTACCTTCTCGAAAGCCATTCAATGTTGATAATCATCATTAAAAAACTGCATACACACGGGGACTGGATGAAAACAACACATTCCATTATCCTCGAAATAAAAGAATACATAATAAAAATAAACAAAAAGAACAAACTGCAGACAGAAGACATAATGATGGTCCTACCTTCTCGAAAGTCATTCAATGTTGATAATCATCATTAACAAACTGCATACACACGGGGACTGGATGAAAACAGCACATTCCATTATCCTCGAAATAAAAGAAGAAATAAATAAATAAACAAACAAACAAAAAGGACAGATTGCAGACAGAAAACAGAATGACGGTACCTACCTTCTCGAAAGCCATGGACTGCACAGCGTTGAAGAAGGGGAAAGGGAAGATGTTACAAAACGGCTTGGCTGTGGTCAGTACGGTCAAGGCGTTATGTCCATTTCAGTGATCCATGATGGATGTTACCACATGGTCATTATCACAACAAAGGCTACGCTGTTTAACAGTTGGATCTTACGCTCAGGATTTTTTCCCTTGCTGTTTCATCTCCTACTCTGTCCCTGCCTTCAACAGCTGAAATCTCCGTCACACCGCTAAAGTGTTTTACCTTCATGTGTGTGTGTGTGTGTGTGTGTGTGTGTGTGTGTGTTGTTGTGTGTGTGTGTGTGTGTGTGTGTGTGTGTACTGTAGTGACGAGAGAGAGAGAGAGAGAGAAGAGAGAGAGAGAGAGAGAGAGAGAGAGAGAGAGAGAGAGGAGAGAGAGAGAGAGAGAGAGAGAGAGTGTTGTCTTCTATTTAATGTCTGTTCACTCTCAGTGATATTAGTAGAGTGTGTGTGCTTTTATAATTATTATTACCTTTTGGGTTTTTTGTCAAACCTAGAATTATTCATAGTAATCAAGACCATTACCACCACCACCATCAGTATTATCTATCATTGTCATCATCATTATCATCATTGTTATTATTATTATCATCATTCAAATAGTTGTGACCACCATTCTCAGTACATAAGTAACATACTCCACCAGTGTCAATATCTTCCGTCTAGCTACACTCTGCGGTCGTTGGAGACGGGAGGCATCAGAGACTTCATCTTCTCCAGGGGGCCAGTATAATGAGGGCGTCGCTCATCTCCTCTCCCCTCGCTGCTTTACCTTCCCTGACCCTAAAGATGGCAGATACCCATTCACAGCTGGGTGAACTGGGGAACTGTACTGAAGCCAAGTCGCGCAAAAAAACGGTCACACATCCGCTCGGGAATCACGCTCGATGCTGCTTAACCATAGCTGGGGGAAAGCGAGTTCTCTGACCACTGAGCTATCCCGTCCCCGTCACTGATTTACTTTCTATAAACTATCAATCTACCGTTAAGTCAAAAGATACGGATTTCCTCCACTGAATGAAGCTTCAGTCCGCTACCGTCTGCACCTGAAAGAAATAATGATCAGTTGTAGTCAGATGAAATGCATAACAATGCTATTTCTTCTTTACTTGTAAAACTATGAATTTTCCAGTAAATAAATATACCAGTACGTGCACACATACATACTGAGAGACAGACACAGAGAGAGACTGAGACAGACAGACAGGCAGAGACAGACATATATATATATCTATATATTTATATATGCGTGCGTGCGTGCGTGCGTGCGTGCGTGCGTGCGTGTGTGTGTGTGTGTGTGTGCGTGCGTGTGCGTGATGCGTGCGTACTTTTTATTTATTCTTTTATTTCGAGGATAATGGAATAAGCACTCATGAGCTTTTTTTCATCCATGCAGTTTTGTAAATTTTGTCATCCCTTCCCACTGGCACACAATGGCCTACTCTTCCGAAAAGCGGAACGGGTTTTAACGTGTGCGCAAGATGTTCTGCGTGCGTTCGCACACGGGACCTCGGTTTATAGTCTCATCCGAAGGACTTTTGGGGAGAGTGGAGTCGGCACTGGTGTAAATTCCAGAGGAAAAATCCTCTCGAACGAGAATCGAACCCCGGTCTGTGTGTGGTGTGTGTGTGTGTGTGTGTGTGTGTGTTGACGTTGTGTGTGCGCGCGCGCGCGCACGTGCATGTTTTTGTGTGTGCGCGTGCTGTGCGTGCGTGCTTGTGCGTATGTGTGTGCACGCACGTGTGTGTCCTAGACTGTACCTTGAAAATCGATCGCCGCTGGTGTATAGGGGTTACAGTGTGTTCCCAGGTGAGGGGTGACGGAAGGGACAAGGTGATCCTGGGTTGAGGAAGAACGTGGCCCAGCACCGGTACAGCAGTCTGCCAGCCTGTAGCTCCTGTCAGCCAGTGTTTCCACCAGTCATCGGTGTGACATTGCTGCTGCTGCTGCTGCTGCTGCTGCTGGCCACACCCACTGCTGTTGGTCTACAGCCGCTCACTGCTGAAAATGATGTGGTGGAGCGCTGACGTTCAGGTCAAATCTCTTCCCTCCGCTGCGATTTACAATCCAATTCCTTCAACTTTTTTTGCCCTGACTTTTTCCAGCCTAACATTCCAGACTCGCGCTCCTCAACGGGTGAGAGGAAAGCTCCCGAATTCTGCGAAGAAGCCGGGAAGACAGGAGGAAGCGGCGAGTACGTTGGAGAACTTCCGAACAGATCTGGGGGCGAATCGCTTCTCAGGTCGTACCCTTGATTCTGGGAGGTGAGGCAGCTGCGGGTGAGCCTGGAGTCTGTGATGGTTCTGCGGGTCTGGGGGTCTGGGTTGTTCTCCACCTCACAGGACGGCCAGGGCTGGGAGGGGTCAGGGAAGCGCGGGTCCTCACTACCGCTGCTGTGGCTCGCGCGGCTCGGGCGTTCTGGAACAGGCTGCTGAGATGGCCAGGGCTGAGTCGCCCGGGCACGTTCCGTTTCTGGCTGGGCCACTGCATGGTCACGGCCGTTGTGAAGGCGATAGCTAGCGTTCTCTTGGAGAGTGGTGGGATTTTGGCTTGGAGGTGGTTGGTTGCTACTACGTCTGTTGACTGGTTCGTCTGGAGTTGCGTGAGTCTGTGTTGTCTTTTGCAGTCCTGGAGGGTAGGGGATTGCCAGAGTGTGCATTGTGGGTGAAGTTTCTCGGAGTGAAAACCTGTTTAGAATAAAAACCAAATTATATGAATGAAATATACTTTAGGTAAGATGGGACTCATTCATTTACACAGAGAGCCCAGTGGTTAGAACATTGCGCTCGCAATCTGACGACCCGGGTTCGATTCCCGTTCAAGGGGATATTTTCCCCTGGAGTTAACATCAGTGCCGACTCCACTCTCCCCCAAAGTCCTTTGAATGAGACTATAAACCCAGGCCCCGTGAGCGAACGCACGCAGAACATCTTGCGCACACGTTAAATCCTGTTCCGCTTTTCGGAAGAGTAGGCCATTGTGTGCCGGTGGGAACAGGTGACAGAATTTTCAAAACCGCATACACACGGGGACTAGATGTAAAAAAGCACATACGTGCTTATTCCATTATCCTCGATATAAAAGAATAAAATAAATTAAAATATTTGTAAAAAAAATAAACACACACACACACACCCGCAACAGGTTTTAATGTGTGCGCAAGATGTTCTGCGAACCGCACGCAGAACATCTTGCGCATACATTAAAACCCGTTCCGCTTTTCGGAAGAGTAGGCCATTGGTTGCCGGTGGAAAGGATAACAAAATTTACAAAACTGCAGACACACGGGGACTGGATGTAAAAAAGTACACGAGTGCTTATTCCATTATCCTCGAAATAAAAGAATAAATAAATACACACACACACACACACACACACACACACACTCTCTCTCTTTCTCTCTCGCGCGCGCTGTCGTTTTCATATTTTTCATAGTTGATAGATCTAGAGAGATAGTTGGAGAAATTAAAAGTTCACTGAAACTAATTTCACTCAGAAAGTTCTTGACACTCTCTAGAGAGTTAGCACTAAAGAGAAATTACTAACCATAGGGTCAAGCAGTGTACACCCACACCCACACACTCACTCACTCACACAGACTATCCCGCCTGATATCTCTAATTAGTGGAAGGACGTTTAAATTGAAGAACTAACACACACACACAGTAGCAGGGGTTTTTTTAAGGAATACATTTCTTTAGTCTGACCTGCGGCAAGGTAAAATCCTTGTAACTGTCAATTTGTGAGCACAAAGATCCCAACCATGTGGGTAGCGGTAGCAGATCTATGTTGCATGAATCTGCAGACATCTTCGCATTCTGTCACACTGCAACGTTGAAAGTTAAGTCATTGCGTCATTCTCGTGGAGAAGATGATATTAAAAACTGCAACAGAAAAAAAATTAAGTTAATTGTAACAGTTTAAATGAATTAGAAATACATATTTTGACCTATTGATACAAAGGCTGAACAGCCACGGTTTCTGCTTCAACTGTGCGGTAAATTGTCATGATTCTAGAAACATATAAAACGTTATGATAGTTCTACTCATTGCTTTCCACTAGATTACAAGATATAAATGATGCTTGATCATACTCCTTTTAAGTGCATTTTTAAAATCCAGATCTAATCCCTGTCAATAAAGGGAAACAATAAGGAGCAGGCCATTTATAGAACACTATTATCTCCCATCTCAGTCCCAATATGCAAACCTATAAACAAACATTATTGTGCAGACTAAAATTTACAAAATTGTAATGAGTGAGGCACGAGACCTTTGAAGAGAAACCCACTTACTCGACAGCTAGATAACTCAGTAGATCTAGACGGCTTAAATCTCAATGTGTCTGCCGACAAAGATTAATATTTCTAATGATTTTATAGGATCGGTAAAAATGGTACAGCTCTATTACTTGTAGTCACATTTGGCTTTACGCTGACATTCCGAAAGTTCTGCTTGTCAGTTATACAACATTAGTTAATGTCAGTGTATGTGATGAAACACTTTAAGGAATTTATACAGTTTACTTACAAAATGTATTTGGTTTCACCCGCACTATTTTTCCGTCAACACGCCAAGCCGCTAGCCGGTCAGTCACCAAAGCGAAACACTTTTCTGCTCTAGTACGTCCTTGTTTGATTATGATTTTACTAAAACATTTAGATTCCTGACCGTTATCACAAGAACTTGCTAAGATCTTCTGATTTAGAACTGGAATATACGGCATAAAAGTTAAACACCCATTTTCTTCTCGTACTTTTCCACCATCGTTACAGTTCCACAAAGCAGACGACACCGCAAAGTGAAGGTCACAATCCACAATTACATTTTGTAATGAACCCGAAAGCTGTACAGCCAGCGTTGACTCTTCGTGATGCAATTTAAAAATTAAAATACAGATTCCTAATAAGATTTTTTAAATATTGCAGTTCATTGTTGTTACGGCCATTGAAGCATATTATTTATATTGCTATTTTTTCCTACCAGTGTGTCTACGCGTGATTGCCTAGCGGCATTGGTGTGTGTGACTGTGTGAGCGCACATGTCCTCTCTTCAGTGTTTCCAGGTTCACGGTAGGCCTGTTTGCGTAAGTGCATGTGCAAGAGGGCATGTGGACGAGTCGATGGAAAAGAATGTCAGGTTTTAAAAAAACAAACTTTTATTTCGAGGATAATGGAATAAGCACTCATGCGCTTTTTTACAACCAGTCCCCGTGCGTATGCAGTTTTGTACATTTTTCATCCGTTCCCACCGGCACACAATGGCCTACTCTTTCGAAAAGCGGAACAGATTTTTACGTGTGCGCAAGATGTTCTTCGTGCGTTCGCACACGGGACCTCGGTTTATAGTCTCACCCGAAGGACTTCAGGGGGAATGGAGTCGGCGCTGATGTTAACTCCAGAGAAAAAAAAATCCTCTTGAACAAGATTCGAACCCAGGTCAGCAGATCACGAGCACAATGCTCAACGCTCTAACCAACCCTGCTATCCCGTTTCCCCCACCCCTACCCGCCCGTTAGGTAAGAGCATATCATAGATGAAGGCAACTGTTGTATTGTATGGTAATGAATTGTATTGTATTGTATTGTATACCAGTTTAAGTCACGGCAGATTTCTTTGCAAGAAATTCGGCCTGCTTTTCCTTGGGGGGAGCGCGCCGCAACAAGAAAAGCACCACTTTTTTTTCTTTTTCCTGTCTGCATGCGTATTTCTTTCCCTAAGAGAGTGGGGTTTTTTTCTACAAGAAGTTTGCCAGGAACAGACTTCTTGTTGCAGTGGGTTCTTTCACGTGCACTAAATGTTTGTTGCACACGGGGCCTCGGTTTCTCGTCTCATCTGAAAGGCTAGCACCTAGATCACCCACTCAAGTTTTAGTGGATAGGGAAAGGTTTCGGGAACAAACGGGGTTCGAACCACCACGTAATATGTCAAAGCGTACCATGTTGATGATTCCATGACTTCTCGTCTGACACAGCTTTGAACCGGGGCCAGACACCGGGGGTAAAGTGAGGCCGACACGATCACACACCCACGATCCAAACTTGTCTTTGATCGTGTTCTTTGGCTCATGAGCGCGTGCGTAGTGTGTGTGTGTGTGTGTGTGTGTGTGTGATTTTATTTGATTTATTCTTTTATGTGTGGCCAGGCCACAAGACGGCAGAATAGGCCAGAGATCTAGATCTACGACAATGGACTGACATTAGTCAAGAAGGCAACACTATCCTGCTATGTGGCCACAATATAAGATCTAGTCATCATCATCATCATCAGTCCCGTGACCTTGGCGGTCGTGGGGGAGACACGAAAGACGATGCCGTGGTAAGCCTCCGCCATCCATCTCGGTCCTCGGCTCTGCGCAGTAGTGCCGAGTCATTCATCCTGGTCCATTCTCTGATGTTGTCCATCCATGACTTGTTCTGTCTAGTAGCATCGCTAAAACTAATGATATCCTGAAGCTGTTAAATTGAGGAAGAAAGACGACGTGGTAAAATGATAGAACAAGAAAAACGATGGACAGACCTTGAAAACATTAAGGGTGTAGACCTGCCGGTGCCTTAATTCCCTTCGTGTATATACACACACCGAAGATCAAACATGTCTACATTAAAGATCTCGTCATTCATGTCAGAGTTCGGTGGGTTACGGAAACAGTAACATGACCAGAATACATCCCCGAAGTCGGAATACGGATACCTTCATGGTTGGCCAAAAAAGGGTCGCATACGCAAAATCTCACCATTGGTGAACCTCGGAGTTCTAGCCGAGGAACGAAAGAAAAGTTTGTTTTCATCTCTCACTGTTTTCATGTCTGACAGCCATCTTCTCCTTGCAAAAAGACTCTTTTCCCCCACGTTTCCTCTGTTCCCAATCTACAGTGATAAAAAAGGAGAGAAGACTTAAATAAAAACCCAACAAATATATGCGATGACCCTAAACATCAGCTGTTCTTCCCAGCTTGGCTTAAACAACTTTTATTCAATAAATGATAAGAGCACACGTCAGTAATAGCTAGCACATCAAGGAGAACATTAAGCCATAACTTATTTCAGTTCTGCTCTTGTGGCAAGCCAGCAACACTTACAATAACAATCATGCTTTGCAAACACTGAGGCATCAAACCTACTCAAAAGTTCTTCTACAAAGTTTTCGCGCATTGCGTCATCAAGTTAAATTACAATAAGAAGAAGAACTACATAATATTAACTAACTGAATAAAGGGAATTGAAAATTAAACTACAAACACTTTTCTTGTTTTCTCTCCCCCCCCTCCCCTGCCCAAAAGAGAATTAAAAAGGAAGACACACACACACACACACACACACACGATTCAAAATTCAAGATTTAATTCCTTTCACCCCTTTTGGGGTATGAAGGATTACAAACAAATTGAACAGGAGAATAAACCTAATAGCAATACACCCAAAAATAATAGGAATACTATCAGTAGCTGAAAAGCAAGAGTTCATCGCATAATGATAAGCAAACATTATTAAATGACTCAATACTATTTTTAAGTATACACATTTCTTCAAAAGACATAATCTACACTTGTGAAAGACAATTGAAATTTCAAGAAATACCTGCAAATCATATGAATTATGAGAGCAACAGGGGAACTTTTCGAGATTTGCATTTCATTAGCCTACAAAAATTATAACTGGACATGGGTTGAAGAAAATGTCGGGGAATAAAATCTTGTAAATGTTTGAAGTGGGGACATTCCATGATAAAATAAAATTCATCCCCTAAAACAGACATATTGCATTTTGAACATATTCTTTCTTCCCTTGGTATATTATGGAAACGTCCAACCTCAATAGGAAGCTTGTGACAGCTACAACGAAACTTCATAAGAGCGTAAACATATACATCTGGTAGACAAATTATATATTTTTCCATACCAAAATCGATCGTTATAGTTTTTATAATAAAGGCATTTACTATTATTCCACAACTCAGTTCTCCATTCATTAACAAAATGTTTTATTAAGAAGGCTTTGATATGTGAACTTGTAGAATAAATACTTGAACAAAACTGTCTCTCCCACAAACAGTTACTTACACACACACACACACACAGTAATGAGGTAAAGTTGATATAGGAGGGGAGATAATGCGTTGCAAGAAGGGGCGCATGGTCCAGGCTCAAAATACAGCCAACTGCAATAGCTGACGTCAGATTTCACCTGATCAGTACAGTGTAGCACCAACGCCCGACTGTTTCCAGAACACTCTGAGCGCATCACAGCCGTTTATGCCTGTCTAAGTATTCTGCACAGTTCCACGAAGTCTTCTCCGCATTTCTATTGAAAGAATAACGTCAATGCTCTTTTTATGGTGCATGCTGGAAATCGCCCAGTTAGGCCAATGCCAATAATGCCTTGTGACAAAACAGAACGCCAGAGCTTTTCAGGCATTAAATTCTTCTTCTTCTTCTTTATTTTCGTCGTCGTGGTTGTCGAACGCTCAGACAGCAACTATTGTTATATTTCATATGAGCGAAAATGCGTTGCTATGCCGTTAAGTGCCTTACAAGTCAGACCCAGAACATCCCACTTCGGTACAAGAGAGAAAATCTTTTAAGTCTTTCCGGGGGTGGGGGGGGGGGGGGGGGGAGGCAGGAGAATGGACCAATAAGGCAAACAATAGACGAGAAGGAGGTGGCAAGAAGAAAAGGAACAAGGCAGAAACAAAGAGAGAGCTAGAAAAGAGGGAAATCTTAGCATATAATTTCCAGAAGGTGGGGGATGCTATTTATACTGACAGGGCCCCAGCATCGCCACGGGGAAAGGTATTCAATTCAAGACTCAAGACAACCCTGTTTAACATTGGCAGTCTTGGAGGACACTCTGTGTGGTGGTGCTGTAGGCCGATGTGGGGTCTTAGTGGCACGGGAAGGACAAACACAAACACGCGCTCACGAATTAACTGTTATTACCACGTTGGCTTGTGAGCGTGCGTAAGTATTTTGATAGTCAAGGGCCGTGGATCTGCCTGTTTCAACATGTTTTACGTCCGTCTGTCTGCGATTTCAAAATGTATTACGAGAATGAAGGCTTGAGTGTAATAAAAACAACAAAACAACAACACCCGTTTTTAAAAACAAAAGGATTCAAAATTACGCCTTAATACTTCAGTACAAGGTAGAAGAATAGCGAGAGACTGATAGTTGTTGTTGTGCGTTCCCCAGCTTAACACTCTGGGGGTCAAACAGAATGTGCACTCTGACTCACTCATCATCCCACCTGAGAATCACCGCGAGATTCAAATTGCACACTGTATGGGAAGTTTGCGTGTAGGACTGTTTTTAAGTACCTCGCCATTAGGGCAGCCATACTCCAACTTCAGAGGATTTTTTTCTCCTTTAAAGGGGAGTGCAGATTGTTGTGTTAAGAGCTTGTCATGGCTGAAGGCAATCTCAACACATTTTACAACATAACATTTTAGTGTAGGACTTGGCATTTAGCTGACATCAATAACTGGATACAGCTTTTGGCCCGGGCCAAGTCCCTTAATTATTCCAAATCTCAAAATCAACAACATGACCCCTGCATGCCTGGAATGGTTCCTTGCGGAAAAGTGGGTCAGATGCATTGCGACTTATTTCGTGGTGACTGAGTAAAGCTGGAAGACAGAAGACGTTCTCTGAATGCGGTAGGGTAACAGACACCAGTGAACACCACCGAAGTGACCTAGGCCGTCTTTGCCGGGCCCCTTCTGGTAGGTGGCCTCTTGGCGGCCTGACTTTGTTGCTGTCTTCCTATAGTAGGGCTGGCTTTTAAGGATGAGCTCAAGCTGCATGGAATACTGGTGATGCTGGTGCCTCACGAAAGATGAGAGGGGAACTGACAGCAACAACAATAAGAAAACAAGAAAACCTAAAGTATTAGGAGATGAATGTATAGGAATGTACTACAGAAGCGCTCAGGGTTATTCAGTTGTTAAGGCATAGGTCAAGTTGAAAGGGGGTGGGGGTGACTGTGGAGCTGTATACTTGAGGAGGGAGGGTTTGTTTCGGAGCTAATGCTGAACGGGCCAATAAGCAGCTATCTAAGCTTTTTCAGTAAAACTTATACCATTGTGAAAGCCAAACAGCTGAGTTGATAGCACAGTGTCTTCAGAATATGAACACCCACCACTCACCTCCCTCAGACACTGGTATAAGATGTTCTCATCATGAATAGTTAGACCTTCCTGTGTGCCAGGCATAAAAGGAGTGCAGTGGTTTATCTAAACATATTTGGCACCCACATAAAACCCAAATACTTTAAAAGATAATTAGAGAGCGGAGTAAAACTATGGTGCTCCCCAACCTCCATGCAGCTGAGGTACAAAGAAAGGCGTCATGGTTAGAACAACTCTGTGTGTGTGTGTGTGTGTGTGTGTGTGTGTGTGTGTGTGTGTGTGTGTGTGTGTGTGTGGTGTGTGTATGAGAAAGAGAGAGAGAGAGAGGGGAGAGAGAGAGAGAGAGAGAGAGAGAGAGAGAGAGAGAGAGAGAGAGAGAGAGAGAGAGAGAGAGAGAGAGAGCATGACAGTCACTTGGATTGTTCAAAGAAGTTGCTAATCAACAAGACAGTCAGGGTGGGCTTGCAGCCATTGTAGAAGCTTGGCTTCATTGGCTTTCCTTCTCTTTTCGGCCAGGGTGTTGAAGGTGTACATAAACGGGTTGATGGCGGCATTCAAAGGCAGCACAAAGATGGCCAGGATCACGTTGACTTCTCCGGGATGGGTGTTCCAGCTAATGCCAACAGCCCACACAGACCAATGGGGAACCAGCACAGGAAGTCTGTGACTGCTATGGTGATCAGCCTCCGGGCAATGGTCATGTCCCGCGACACTTTGGTGCTGTCCGTTTTCATTGCAGTTTGCTGTATTGTCCAGTAGATGAGGGCTTGGCCGGCAGAGACAAACAGGAAGACAGTGAAATTGAACACGATCAAAACGCTGAAAGAATAGTACCTGCCCTTGAAGTCCCGTGTGGTCACGGACAGAGGCACACAGATGCCTGTCTGGCTGTAGAACTGCCAATGGGAGGTCACCGGGAGCAGCGGCACCATGGCCAACACCCAGCCAGCCAGCCAGGTCAGCAGACAGGCCAGAGCTGCCGACCTTCTGTCAAACCTCACCGTGCTGAAAGGAAAGCGAAGGACAAGGAAACGATCCAGTGTGATGAACCCGATGATGAGAGCTGACACCTCACTGGACAGCAGGGACAGAAAACCAGCCATCTTACAGACCGCACTGTGTTTCCAGGTGTCGTCCTTGTAGAGATACTGTCCACGGAACTCTTCATCAGCCACACCAATGATGGTGATGTAGACCCCCATCAGAAAGTCAGCCATGGTGAGGTTGGTGACGAACACGCTGAAGCCACTGGCAGATGTCAGCCGTTTAGCGAATAAACGTGCACAGCAGCAGAAGACATTGCCTGTCAGAGACAGACAGGCCACCAGCCACAGAAACCCTCGGTACGTCCAGGACTCCAGCAGATCCTCACATGAAGAGATTTCATCTGTTGGGGCAACACAGTCAGAGCTGTCAAAGTTGTAGGGCAGGGTTTCAGAGCAACAAAACTTGTAATTCTGAGCCGACACATGCCGCAGATGGGACAGGCTTTGGAAGACGTCAGGGGGGAATGTTTGGACAGGACTGTTGTCCATGTACACTGCCGCCAGCTGCGGCGTGGTCCGAAACCCTTCAGAGCTGATGGTGTGGATGGAGGTGGACGTCAAGTTCAGCGTCTGCAGGTGAGGGAACACTGACAGCACGGCGGTGTCCAGCACGGTCAGTGTGGTGTGGGACAGGTCCAGCGAGGTCAGTGCACTGTGCTGGCCAGCAGAGGGGGCGCCGGTGTGGAGGGAGGCCAGGGGGTTGTCAGACAGGGACAGTGTCTGCAGGTTTTCCAACCCAAGAAAAGAGGTCACGTTGATGGAGTGTAGACTGTTACTACTAAGTTCCAGAACTCTTAAATTCAGTAAGTGCACCTTGGGCAAGAGGTCTACAGAGCAGTGTTTAAAGTCTGCAGCTATCAGCAGCGCGTTGTTCTGCACGTCAGACAGCGTCATGCCGGACCCTGTGGCGTCCAGGTAGCGGAGCTGAGGGAAGAGAGCGGCAGAGAACGGCTGGGCACACAGGAAGCTGTGACCTTGACACAGACACCTTGCAGGGCATATAACGTCACAGGACATTTCATCATCATTTTCTGGACAGTGGGGCCAGCCATCACAGAGGTGCTCACTATGTACACATATTTCTGAAAGTCTGCACCGGAGTAAGCCAGAGCAGGCTATGTCTCCACACCCTTCTTCATCCTGGTGGTCAATGCAGTCGTACATGGAGTTGCAGCGTGTGTAGACAGGCAGGCAGTCGTTGAAGTCGCCGGGACACCGGTAGTGAGTGTCAGGACAGGGCTCGCTGACGTTCATGGGGGTGGAGGTGAAGAATTTCAGCCCATCAAAGTTGACAACAGCAGGGGGCGGAATGGCGGCTGAAATGTCCCGCATTCTTTTCCGGAAGGCGCTGCAATGCTCCTCATCCGAGTGGTCCTGACAGTGGAACATGTGATCGCACACCTTGTCCACGGACAGACACTGACCGTTGGAGCATCTGAACTGGTTGAGGCAGGGCGGGTGTCTGCAGAAAGACTCGTCACTGTCGTCTGGACAGTCCGGGATGAAGTCACACACCAAAGTGTAGGAAACCTCGGTCCCCTCATCCTGACATGGAAATGCCGGAACGGGAGAAGTGAGGGGGGGTGCTGGAGCAGACACCTGGCTGCCTGACGACCCAGCCCAGAAAACACAGGAAGGGGTGAACTGCTGCCCACACGTCTGGTAGCGGTCGGAACTACACAGAAAAAAGGTGTGTGTGACATGACCAGCAGGGCATTTAGTCATGGACTGCTGTGCTGGTAGCAGTGGAAACTCTATGCTGGCTGCATAAAGTACCCGTGAAGGGAAAACAGCCTTCGCTGTGGTGTTCTCCTGAAACTCACAAAATGTCCCACGAGCAAAAATGTAGTGATAATTAAATATACAGGGTAGTAATCTAAAATAAAGAGGTTTAAAGCCTAGGAATAAACAATATCGAGAGGCTTCCAGAACATCAGTGGCAAATTCAGAAGAATGGTGAAGAACTGTTTTATCCTCGTGAATAACGCTGTGGATATACATGCCTTCAGTGGACAAGTCGTTGGTGTACAAGCCTGTCCAGATATCTCTCAGTCTGTCAGTGTGTATCTTCGTTTTCTTCTGAATGGTAGTTATCCAGTCATAGACACACTTCGGCAAGCTTAACTGCCCACCTATGGAATTGCAGTAGTCATTAGCTCTTATGTTCACATCGGTTTCAGTACTGTTAAACGCACGCAGATTGTGTGTAATGGTGTAGCAGCGGTGACAGAGAGCCAGCTTTCCCTGGCACTGAGGACTGCTGTAAGCACAGGGGCCTGCCTCATCCCGCCCATCCGCACACTCTGGCTCCAGGTTACAGGCCAGGTGGTGGTGGAAGCTGGCGTAGTGCTCTACAGAACAGTTCCACATACCACTGGCCAACTTCACGGGCCGTTTCTCCTCAGAAAAGAAGGAGAAGAACAGCTTAAAGCAAGACGAGTTGATGCAATCTAAACTGTCCACTTCCAGAAAGATGTCTGCAGCGTGACACATATGGGCAAAATCAGATTTCATCTGCCCTCTCCTCTCCCATAGGAACTGCTTTTCACCGCCAGATGTTGCACAATACACGTGCAGGTTTGGCTGACGTACAAGCGGACTGATGCTGATGACCACTGTGTGGTTGGCAGGCACGGACAATGTTGTGCCCACGGTTTGGGGTGGAGGGTGGGGCCAACTGGCATTCCTTCTCATTTGGACATAACCTGACGAAGCGGACCGCATCACAACCAGAAAATACTCTGAAAAACATAACAGACATGGCCACAGTGTAGTCAAGCTCCAGACAAAGAAGAGAAAGTAAAAACTGAATGAAAAACACGTAAAGAGAACTAGAACAAGGACTGAACGAAACTTCAAGTCAAGTCAAAGTCAAGTCAAGTCAAAAGCACTTTATTCATCCCATGAAGGGCAATTACAATACTGACAGGCAGATTGATACGCATAAAAAATCTCAAAGACACAAAAAGCTTTATTTCATATTGGTTAAAACATTCCAAAATGACTTCAAATAAAATGTCACGAACACACACACACACACACACACACACACACACACCACACACACACACACACACACACACACACACACACACACACACACACACACACACACACACACACACACACACACACACACACACACACACGCACACCACACACACACACACACACACACCCCACAAACACACATGCGCATATGCGCACACACACATACACACACACACACAAACACACATGCGCATATGCGCACACACACATATACACACACACACACACACACACAAACACACATGCGCATATGCGCACACACACATACACACACACACACACAAATACACATGCGCATATGCGCACACACACATACACACACACACACACACGCACGCACGCACGCACACACACATCAATTGTGAACACAATGTTAAACCCATTGACTTGAAGACATAACTTATTTTTTACGCAAACATATACGCAGCACGTACACACGCACGCACGTACTTCTGAAGTGTATATGTCACCAAACACACACCAAAAGAAACACACACAAATAAGGAATGGAAGGCGAAGAGAAAACAGTCGCGACCATTTCAAAACGACAATAGACAAATGTCTGCAACTGTATTAATTTTTGTTTCCCTGCCTGAGTGGCTTTTTTTTCTACAGAATTTTTGCCAGGGACAACAACTCCCTTATTGCCGTGGGTTCTTTTACGTGCCCTAAATAGTTATATGTAACACACGGGACCTCAGTTGATCATCTCATCCGAAAGACTAGCACCCAGACCACTACTCACGATCTTGTGGATAGGGGAAAGTTTCTGGCACAGGTGGGAATCAAACTACCACCGCACACTTCGAACCCGGATTTTTCAGCTTTCTAGGCAGGTGCGTTACCTCTAGACCACCCATCTACCTAGACACTGTGAACACTCCAGTTTCTATACCACCCATCTCTCCCGATAGGATGGCCTGGGTTCGAGGCACCATAGAGAGAGATTTTTCTTCTAGATCTGATATCAGTACTGGCTCCCTTCTGCCAGTTAGTCTCTGGGCTGAGACTACAAACCAGGCCCTGTGTTTGTAAACCCAGCAAAATGTATTGCCCACACTTTAGACTGTTCTGACTTTCGGGAGAATTAACTCAATGGAGTCACAGTGAAATGGATCCTGCCATTTTGTAGTGACACGTGATGTTGTCTATATTTGAAAAATTCAGCAGACTTACCCAACATAATAATGACATACACATTATACATCATTGAAAAGCTTATAATGTTTACTTCTGAGATTGTTTAACAGTTTTTAAATAGATGATTGTATTTATTTTTTACAAATTTTCAAAATATGTCACTGAATGTTGAAAAATAAAGTTTTGAAAATTAGGGCTGGTATCTTACATGGTTTGAACTGTTCATCAACTAGTCCCCTTGAAGCAATGTGATGATTTTTCACCAAAGTAAAGTTCCCTGAAGCTGGCTGAATCCATCTGATGTCACTTTTTGTACAACAGATTTTTTAAAAAGAATCATGGCACTGGAGAGCCTGAAATCCCAAAGATATCACTTGTTGACATGTAAAACAAAATTAGCCAACAGACAAAAACCAGGCAAGCTTATGGTCAAGGAAAGCAACTGTGTTTAGAAAAATGATTGCCCTACAGGCCAGAGTACTTTCCCTTGAGTTTAACATCACTTTTTGGTGTGTTTTTAAATCGTAAGTCTGCCGATTCTTAAGCTTCGGCACGTCACAGTAAAGGAAAGGAGTGCCGAAGCTACAACCTCAATGAGTTAACGCTACATTAGAACCAAACCAGGTTATTTCCATCGCGCCCAGTGAAGAAGATAACCTGGGTTGGCTGTAATGTAGCATAGATCGTTTGTGGTGGTAAGAATGGATGACAAAAAAACAATTATTTTAAAAAGAAACGTATGCACACTGGTGTCGTGTTTAGACATCTTCCTCGAAGTCAGAATACGGCTACCTTAATAGTGGCAAGGAATGGTTGCATATGCAAAATTCTTACCATTGCTGAACCTCAGAGGTCTAGCCGTAAAAGATATGTATGTGTGTGTTTGTTTTAACACAACATCTAACTTGGATTCCCCATTTCTACCAGAGAACAGACCACATAGAGCTAACTCAGCTAGCTGGATTGGCTCTGAAAAGCTGTCATGTCTGTCATGTCTGTCATGTCTGTCATAACTGTCAGTCTTTTCCACTTGGCCCAGACCAAAAGCTGTGTCAGTTATTGATGTCAGCTAATTGCCAAGGCCTGCACTAAAATGTTGTTATGTTGTAAAATGTTGTGTTCAAAATTTTGCCTTCAGCCATGACAAGCTCTTAACATTAACAAACCTGCACTCTCCTTTAAAGAAGAAAGATATCCTCTGGAGTCGGAGTATGGCTGTCTATATGGCGAGGTACTTAAAAAAAAAGTCCTATGCGCAAACTTCTCGTTCAGTGTGCAATTTCAATCTCACAGTGATTGCCATGTGGGGTGAGTGAGTCAGAGTGCACATTCTGGGTGAACCCCAGAGTGTTAAGCTGGGGAATGCACAACAACAACAACAACAACAACAGCAACAACACCAACAACAAGAACATTTTCCACTGATAGTTTTGTAGGACGGGATAGCTCAGTGGTCAGAGCACTCGCTTTCCCCCAGCCAATGTTAAGCAGCGTCGAGCGTGGTTACCACTTGGATGGGTGACCGTTTGCGCGTCTTGGCTTCAGTACAGTTCCCCCAGTTCACCCAGCTGTACATGGGTACCTGCCCTTTTTAGGGTCAGAGAAGGTAAGGCAGCGAGGGAGAGGAGATGGGCGCCGCCCTCAATATGCTGGCCCTTGGAGAAGTTGAGGTCTCTGAAGTCTCGCTCCCCTACGACCTTACAGGTTATGGGACACCTGTACCTTTACTTCGTTTTTTGGTGCCGGTCTGACAGTGTGTGACCAGTCACGCTTCCTTAACAACAGGTCTGGAATGATGGCTGCAACTACCAGACACAGACCTGTCACTGCTGTGTGACTGTCACTGACAAGTGTCACTATCACACACAGACCTGTCACTGCTGTGTGACTGTCACTACTGACAAGTGTCACTGTCACACACACAGACCTGTCACTGCTGTGTGACTGTCACTACTGACAAGTGTCACTGTCACTGCCGTGTGGTTATCAGTGACAAGTGTCACTATCACACACACAGACCTGTCACTGCTGTGTGACTGCCACTGACAAGTGTCACTGTCACACACAGATCTATCACTGCCGTGTGGTTGTCAGTGACAAGTGGCACTGTCACACACACAGACGTGCCACTGCTGTGTGACTGTCACTACTGACAAGTGTCACTGTCACACACACAGACCTGTCACTGCTGTGTGACTGCCACTGACAAGTGTCACTGTCACACACAGATCTATCACTGCCGTGTGGTTGTCA